>VZSZ01003128.1:99662-116610 GCA_013398815.1 Ibidorhyncha struthersii | reverse complement strand
TAAAAGTCTGGAGAATTAATCAAGGATGAGACCTATCCACTCAGTTTCATAATCTGTTCAAGGACACTTGGCAGATATCATGTCATTATTTCTTGAATTTGACATGATAGGTGCAGTATAGAAAAGAGAGAATATTTGCTCTCTGGGTCTCCAGGAATTTCCACCCACTTTTCTCCATGGTGTGACCCAGAGAGTTTGGTCTAGGCACACCTTTTATTATTATTATTCCATTAAAAATATTTTTTTAAAAAAATAAATTCCAGTTCCTAGACCACGGTTGTAGTACACTGAAAAAAAAAAAATAATAAAAAAGCTGTCACCTTTAATTTAAAAACAATTAATATAAACCTTGGTTAGATTATCTTTGTAAATGGCCAGGCAGGCTCAGCCACAACCTGTGCCACACTGAAAGGACAGCATTATCCCTCCAGGGCCACAGAAAGATGGGACGTGCAGCTCCCACTGTGTGTACTGTAAATACACATTGGCGGTGGATCCCTCAGCAGGCTGGCACTTATTGCACTGGTTTATGCTGCATTTTCCCAGGGTTTGGGGTTTTTTGGTGGTAGGTAACTTCAGTCATGCTCAGAGCCCAGCTACGATGGCTGCTCTGCAGGCGCGGGTTCCAGAAGCTGTGGATGTGAGAAACCCCAGAGCTAACACCACCATTTGTTGTGCCTTTCACTCAGCCAAATTATTCCGCATTTGCCAGATTGCTGCTGTGTGTTGTTCAGATCACAGGCCTGCAGAGCAGGAAGAAGTATTTTAGGAAATTATTTGCATTTGAATACCTGTGTCTCCTTTCTCACCGAAGATATTAATGAAGACATCCGCATCTGTTCCACTGCCGCTAACTTCACCCGTAAAAACTCGGACCACGTATTTGTTGACTGCAAGGAGAGAGGCAGAAATCTCGATACATTAATGACTCAATGGTGTGATACAAAACATAGTAATACAAACCAATTCAGGCTGTGCTGATGCTGTCTTGAAAGCGTGTCTGAACCGTGGCTCCTGGTACACTGACCCTCTGCTCCGTAAGAGGAATAAAATCCATAGGCAGAGCTCTAACACCGGGTGTTCACTGCCCAGGGCAAGAGGAACAGATCGCTCAGTTCCTGGCCTTGACATTGAAAGTTGAAATAGATGAGAGGAAGGTGCAAATTTCGATGTTGACACATGGCCATTAAATGAACTCAGACCTACACACCAGCCTTGCTTTCTCAAAACATCAGTGAGTTACAGCCGTCTGCCCAAGCGCAGACCTGACCCCTCTGGTCCGAATGTTATCCTAGAGCTATTTTTGCAGCTTAGCTTATATTGACCCTGGCTTCTGACAACAAGTATTTTGAGGAAAGGTCCGTCACACTGCACGAGCACAAAAATTTGAAAGTGACCACCCTGCTACTCCGCACAGTTTAAAAAAAAAAAAGAAATCCAGCCCTTTCCATTTCACGAAGAAACAGGGGTAAAGCCCACGAGCTGCAACACTGTGAAGCTATATCACGTGCAGCACCAAGAAACACAAAAATCATGTGGGTGAGCCACACCACGGACATTTCATACATGCCGTGTCAGTGAGTTTGAGAAGCAAGTTCTTCAGAGGGGTCAGGATGGGTCTGACACGGCTCCAAGAGACAGCAAGGGTGAGCTCAGCTTCTTCTGAAACCAGTGAGAAAACTCCCATGGCCTGCAGGGTGACTACATTTGGGGCCAACGTGAGCAACTTTCAAAATCTACCGCCAAAGTCTACCTGACTATCTTGTTCCTCCAAGCAAACTCGACCATGACAGACATCTAGTGCCATATCCTCTGCGCAGAACCAGTGCTGGAGACAGACAGCAAGACACAAAACAAAACTGATAAAGATTAATGCAAAGTCTACTACTGAACAGTACATAATGTCATATATGCCCTCAACAAAGTGTCTTTTATACCCTGTATTACTGAGCCCTGCCTAGCTGACTCTGCAAGCTCTGTGCTACATCACCTCTTTATTTCTGACGCCTGGGCAGGCTACTTCTGCAAAAGGGACAACCGCGCAGGCCACATCACGCATACCTCCCTTGCAAAAATAAAACTTTTTGCACCATGATCCATGGTGAGCAACTTTTTCCCTTTACTACTTGCAGAGTAAGGGGAGAAGCTTGTCTGGGCTACCCAGCCAACACCAGAAATAAATTCCCTCAGGAGCTACAGACTATCACAGACCCTGGGTCACCTGCCTCCTCCATAATCAGTGTACACTAAAAATTATTCTAAAAGACAGCAGACACTTTGGTGCTCCCCCTGAGGCAGAGGATGCGAGAGCAAGCGTATGAGAAGCAGTTGTTGGACCATCCCCTGAATTATGAAGATGCGCTCAGCTCCCAGGGTGAGGAGTACAAGGGCAGACCCCAAACAGAAGGGAAAAATCACCTGTCACAGTTTAACGAGTGTGCTCTGAAAAGGCTAAAAATCAAGCTGACATTCTTGGCACCCCATCACAAAACATGCCGTTACAAATAAAATAATAATGATAAAAGTGCAATAAATACTAAATAACAAGAAAGAGGAGGGCAGAACCAGGCTTCGACTAGGGAGAAAATGCCTTAATATTTCTCCTTAACTCTTCTGCTTCAGTTCGTAGAGCTCTTACAATCTGCTAGTGACAGGCAAACACCAAAGGATTTCATTTGCATTAGCCAAGCATGGAGATGGTGCAATTTACAGCTCCCATTTGGCCACTAAGCTGTTCTAACTAAAAGTGACCCATTGTACATTGGGATCTTTAATCACAGACCACATTTTTCAAGAAGCTCTGCTCCTTGCACCTCCTTTAGACTGTTTATTCTGATGTCAGTGATTAATTTTCAACTTCACTTTTCAGGGGCCAGAAGGACCCAATGGGATAAAAAGATCCACAAAAGGACAAACATCAGCAGCTGAAGTTAGATTACCCTTGTAGGATCAGGCTTTATGCCTCTGAATTATAGACCAGAAGGATGACTGAACACATGCAGAGCACCAAGGAGGACATGTAGAGAAAAAGTCAATGAAGAGTAATCAGCAGCAGTGACCGAAAACAGGGCAGGAAGGGCATCTTGTATAGGTTCTGCAGAAATACGTCTGGTCAGCAAGAAAAACCCCGGTGGGATTATTTGCCAGATCTTACGCTTTGAAGTGTTTTTCAGCATGACTGTATTTCAAATCTAAGGTATATAACGACATGGTTTGACAACCTGCTCAGGAGACCAAGTGCTCCCAAGGGCTCTCTACATGCACGCCACTGCTGTCAGTGTCAGCATGGAGGCTCCATTGAGGGAGCTGATTCCTGAGCCCGCAGAGATGGGCAGTGGTCAGGGTTTTCACCGTGGGCTGGTGGCACTGTGCTGCAAGGGTTTTATGTTGTCCCCTAAAATTTAAGCAAAGCTGGGGTGTATGGCATGTGCTTGCATGTCTCTTCTCCGTGCTCCTTGCAGATGTGTTTCCACAGGCAAAGCTACTCCAAGAACATTAGTGGTCCTTGGCTTAGCTCATAGCACGTCTTGGTTTCATGGACCACAGGATCACACCGAGTGCGTGCTCGTCAGGTTTTGCCCTTAATTCTTTTCATATGTTCCCAACGCTGAAACTGTATGTGCTCAAGCCAGTCCCTGTACCTGCTCCATTCAGCTTCGCGAACAGGACAATTTTAGTTCCTTCGTCTCCAGGAAGAAAATGGGATCAATCCTGAGCCATGCTGAAATTTTGCCAGCACTTTCTCCCTCTCTGAGCAATTCAACACTCAGCTGCAGCAGAGTGAGTAGCTCTTCATTCTGCTCAGGGGTCCTTCTGTGCTTCACACATCAGCACATCTTACAGAATGACATGGGGGATGCGCAAATTTAAATAGAAAGGGATGCTACAGCTCAAAAAGACAGTGAAGATTCAGCTGCTAGAAGCACGCACAGAAAGGCTCTCATTGCAGCCAGGCAGAGATCTGGCTGGAGTCAAGCACTGTTCATTTTAAGCATGGGTGGATGTTGTTCCCTGGTCTGTACACCCTTAATCATGCATTATTTAAAACAGTAACATCATCTTTTCTAAAATACCCACTTGGCTTTTTTTAATCTCAATACATGGCTCCGAGTTCCTCTGCAAAACAGAGAGCAAGATGTTGCCTGGATTTTTCTTCTTCTTTTTTTTTTTTTTTTTCCTGAATGCTTCTCCTAGCACTGGGAACATGCAAAATGCTAATGTACGACTGGTAAGAGCTGTGACTCCATCTAGCAGTGCAGGCTTGCTGCAGCACAGGCATGGAGAGGGGAGCTTTCTTAGATGCAAAATTAGCAGCTTCAGAGGCACGAAATGCAAGTTGCCAAGAGCAAACAAAAATTTAGTAGCAAGAGCAGTAAATATTTTCCGCCTTATTTCCCCTCCCCATTACAACGCACAAGTGCAAATGTCCTGTATGGTTACAGCACCTTCCTTTTCTTTACAGCTCCGTTAGAGAAGATCCAGCTCTCCCCGACATCTCTCCATCAACACGCCACAAAGCTGTCCCAAGTCCCAAGGAGGCATTCGGAGCCGTGGCCAGGATGCCACCTCAGGGCAGCAGTGGGGTGGCACTAACTGATATGACACCACTACGTGAATTTAGCAGAGGTGTGACAGTCAAGCAGCTTGTCTGTTACTTAATCAGCTCAGCCCCAGCTTTCAACAGCTAAAGAGGGAAGATTAATATTGTACCATCAGTGTCAGGCTCTTCCCACGGAGAGCCAAGGGGTTTATTTTGGTGCAGGGCTGTGATGCTGTGGGCACTGCCAGCACTGCTCCCAGGGGATGATGGCCATGGGTCTGCAGCCCTCCTACCCCCAATATACCCTTTCTAGGCTGGCCCTGCTGCTACCGCCATCCCAAGGAGCCAGGCTGCAGCAACAGCACAACACCTTACCCAGGATCTTTTTATCCAGCCCCAGCACCCCTGGGTGCTCTCACGCAACCTCTCTCCTCCCTCTAACCATGGAAAACACATTGACACATCCCAGCCAAATCCTTCCACCTGCAAGCTGCAACGGACTGCTCAGCCATGTGATGTTCATCTGTTAATGCCGTTTATTTAGCAATATGGTCACCTGAAATACCATAGGATGGAATTGCCCAAGGAAATCTTGTAGCTAATATTATTTGGGGCATTAGATAGGATGTTTACACACAAGCTGCTGAGTTTGTAGCAGCAGGACCACCAGATTTAGGCAGGGAAACAAAGTCAGCCATGCTTCATTACCTAGAGTTACCAGGGCACGACAAATTGCCTGTTAGACATCCCTGCCCAACCTCTTTGAGCAAGACCTGTGGTAGAGCAGGACAGCAGCACAGCATACAACAACTAAGACATGTCACAGCCTTCAGAAGCAAATCGCGCTGGGTTAAAAGCAGGGAGCTATGTCGTAGGCAACGACGGATTCTTCTCATAAGGCAACTTTTAGCGATTATCCTTCTGTTTTCACAGGGCTCCCAAGGGTGACAATGTTTAAGATCCATCCTGTACTGCTCAGCAGTAGAGGCAACGCTGCTGTCTCTGAATTGCTGCTGGCAAAGAAATACATTTGTGGTTAGCTTGAAAAGTGAAAAGAATTGTTGCTAGAGGCAGAGGCAGGGGGCTGGATCTGCTGGCAAGGTGCAGTTTCAACCTGAGTCTGCCACAGCCTTTCTGCAGGCACTCGGAAAGGTGGTTTCACATCCATATGCCTTGGNCTTCTTGACAGAAAACACTGGCTTGTCAAAATGGAAGCTTCTTTATACCACGTCTGACAGCGTATTGCTCAGTGACAGCTAGACTTCTTGGTCAGAGCAACCTTAAAAGCCTATTGTTAGAGCATGAAGCTGGGATCTGGTGTCCCAGCATGCTTGATTCAGAGCAAGCATTTGAATTTAGTTCTTGTCTGTCCTGGGAAAGAGTCCATCCCACTAGGTTAACATCTCCTTTTCCAAGGTCAGCTTCTCCTGACCATCTGGTGGAGATGCCTTACTGCATTTTCATACACAGCACTATCTCTGGAGTCTCTGCAAACACTGCAGAGAAGAAAACTCGCCCAGCCCTCATCATTACACCTCTCTCTACTGCAGTAGCAGGGACCCTAGAGATAACTACGCAGAGCAAAACGTAATGAGAACCTAAAGCAACCCCTGTAAAAGCAGAGGTGCTCTGCTGAGTTCATCAGGAGCTAGCTCTGCCTCAAAAGCATGACCTGTCCTTGCATAAAGAAAGGCACACAGCTAAGGAAGACATTTTTTTCCCCATCCAGGAAAGGGCTGAGTTCAGAGGGTTGGTTTAAAGCTTGAGAATAATTAATTTCTGTCAAGAGTAATCAACAACTATCTTTCTTAATAAGCTGCACCTTCAGAGGTGGTGAACAGCTCCTTAAACCAAGGGTTCAAACTGGAAATGCAAATTAAAAGCACACTTGGAGGGCAGGGGATGTTGATGAAGAGACAGCTTCACATTGCTTTTGGCCAAAAACACGGTGTTAGCTGGGGGGGAATGCAGAAGAACCTTCACATGGCTTCAGGGTGCACATCATCAGAGGCAGCACCAAGGATGCAAGGCTGGTGTGACCCTGTATCGACATTTCATCAGTCTCACAAGGCCTCTCTAAAAGTGGGTTCTTAAGAAAGAGACATTATTGCTACCACCCAAGGAGGCATAACGCATGGGAAAAGGACACAATTATTCTTGCTCTGCTGAATATTGCATTATCCTCAACCACTGGCTCATGCCCCTCCTATAATGAGCTCAACCCCTTGGTCTCCTCATCCAGGCCAGAAACCATGAGATTCAACACATTTTTTGGTGTTTTTTATGTAAAATCAAAGTATGCATCAAAACAGTTAATGTATTAGGATTCAGCCTGGATCACCCCTCTGCAAAGCCTGTGAGAGGCAATCTACCACATGCAGGAGTCTTTGCTTGTAGGATATGCTAAACCAATGTTCCTACTGCGACTTCAAAGTGATGATGATGACATTTTGAAGTGAGATTTAAACGATCTTGCTCAAGAGACAATAACAGTCTAGTTGCAGAGGCATGGAGCTTAGCATGGGGCAACCCACCTTGTGACAGTGGCGCAGAAATCCTTGTTCATCTAACTCTCCAAGATTTCTCATTATTTTTCATTAGTTCAGACCCAAGGTGGAAGCCCATGAAAAAAAAAACGCAGACATTTCTCAAAAGAAATATCCGCATCCTGCTTTCCCCAGATCCCCTATTGTCAAAACTGAGGAAATAACTGACAATAACCTCTTGGGTAAAGCAATTCTGCTATGAACAGAGAGTGAAATAATTTTACAGTATTGTTTAAAATCACATTATTTTTACTGTACTTCAGCCTTGCTTTGTACAAATAAGATATTTAAATGAAGTTACTTTATTTCAAAAGTGATAGTTGAATTAATTACAATATCTAGATACATTTGGTCAAAATTATCCCCCATCTTCACAAATTTTGTATTGGATACTTATAAATCTGTATACCAGCCACACATAGAAATGTCTCATGCTTCTCCAAAATGTTTTCTCTTGAAACATGAACTCCTTTATATGAATTACAAATCTATATTTCCATCCCATTTCTGAACTCTGTGCATCTTGCCTTCCTTGTGGTTTACAAGTCACCAGTGTTTCTTTTTATTTCTACATTTCAATTTCTCATTGCCCTCACTCATCTTTAGAGATAAAACAACAACCAAAAAATAACATTGCAAGTAAAATACCCATAGCTGACTTCTTTTAGACATGGTGATATAAGATGGGCCAAGTTTGCAGGGAGAGNAAAAAAAAAAAAAAAGACGGTATTCACTGTTATTCAAAGACAAACAACTCATATTTATTTCATAAATCTATTTAACTGCATTTTTCCTGTGCTGATTATACACTTCCAGTTCTCAATGTAAATAAAGATGAGTTTTGATGAGCAGGTAACACCTATTAATATTTCATTCCCCCTCCTTCTACATCCTCGGAAATAATCTTTTTAGTTTTTCTGATCATGGAAGCCTCCAAAATGTAACACCTCATTTTGAATCATGACCCAGGGGAGACAGGAGATAGACCAGTCGCACTCTCCAGACATGGCGCTTTATAAACTGAGGCTGCAAAGCCCACAGGGCATCATCGACCATCCAAAATGCTCCTCCTTATCAGAGATTCCAGCACCAGTATATTATTGAGAAATATTGGCCCCAGCTTCAGTTTGGATCCACCCCAGCCCAGAGGGATGTGTGTATCCCATTGGGACAGGAAGGATTTAGCTACTGACTCAAAGTCAAGCATGTGCATCAATACCTGCTGCCCCAAGTGTTTCCTCAAGCCACAGCCAGGTCGGTGCCTCATAAGTCTTAAGTCAGCCAACATTAAAGCTCTGGACAATGGACCATGAATTCTTAACACAAGCCTCCCTCACAGAGGAAAGAAATAACACAGCTCCCATTCCCAGCTCAAATATACGAGTTTTAGGTCCTAGTGGATCTAAAAGCCTCAAAGGGTATCTAAGGCATGTTAACTCTACATGTGCTTGCACAGATGCTCTCAAAAGCACACCAGGCAGAGAAGTCCAACACAGGCTGCTTCTTCATGTGCACAGACTGCCTTCACAACACCAGCGCGGACTGCCTTTCCTGCCTTCGAAGGGAACTGTTCTGTGGCTCTCTCTGGTCATGGTCTTTTCCTCTGACCCACCATGAGCACAAACTGTCCAAGTCTCCTCAGGTGACCTCATTAACTTTGCCCCAGGCGAGGAGAGACCAATGATTCAAAGAAACCTGTGAAAGACTAATGGATTGGGGCTGACCTGCAACTTGATCGGCTGAACTTCTCTCATTTGTAATTATAATAAATATTGTTCTCATTTTTTAAAAGCAAGACTAGCTTCTGCATGCACAGGCACGCAGACATGTTTCACCACTCATCTGCCTTTACAGCAATCCACTTCCCAATTGCTCAGTGTGACCTTACAGCCATTACCCCTAGGACTTATCCATGCCAACTCTGAGATGCACCATATATCAACCGCCAGAACTGACACAACCACGGACCTTCCAGTTCAAAGCTGGTTCTTGTCATAGCGAGGCAGAAAACTCACGTCTGCCGACATGCAGGCTTAGCCCTAGACACAGCACAGCTACACCTCATCTGGTTTTGAAATCAATTTTTGACGTAACATTAGTAACAAAAAGCAATAGGTGACCAATGCCCAGCACTTTTGTGTGTGGAAAAAATAAGTGCAACACAACTGTTGGATGCTCCTGTCCTCAAGATGTGCAGCATGTTGTGACTGCCCTGCTCCTCACTACTGCACTATGTAATGCACCCATTGTAGACAAGTTCATTATTAATAGAACAAATAAGACTAAACTACCTAGAAAAAGTAGAGAATGGAGGACTTTTACAGTTTAAGGTCACACACGCAGTTCTCTCCTACCATGAATATGCAACCTTGAAACAGTTTGACATGAGCTGCTGTCCCATGCACATTTATGGCCCATCGCGTCCAATCTTAAGCAGTTTCGGAGTGCTGATTGCCAAAGAGCCAGCTGGAAATCAGTCCTTTGCTCTCAACCTCGTTTGCAACAGGCAGGTTGGCAAGACTTGGCCAAAATGTGACAGCTTAGCATAAACTGCAGTCGCACAGAAGGCTGAATTAATATTCAGGTCTCTGTGCTCTTGAACATGGTTTTAAGGACCAAGAAAGTAAATGCCGCCTTTGAAATTGAGTGTCTTTGCTTTCTCTCAGTAAAAGAGCATGTACAGGTAATTGTTTTGATTAGGGAGATGTTTCGAGGATAATCAAGAACAGTTAACATGTGTTGGTGGTACCCAACAACAACTTTTTCCCTTGTTCTTAGGAAAACCGGAGGTCACACTGTGGATAACCTAGGGTAACCTCAACGAGCTAAATAGGGATAACAGCCTGTTGTTATCCCAGAGAGAAGACGGCCCATGGATAATTAACATATCATCTAACCCAACCAAAACTCAGCTTCTTTTATGAATTAGGACAGAGTGTAGCCTTGCAAAATATCATGTTATGTCTTGAGTTGTAGGTGACCCTGCTCTGGTGGGGGGGGGTGGACTAGATGATCTCCAGAGGTCCCTTCCAACCCTGACTATTCTGTGATTCTGTGAGACATCCTTCAATCCACCTGAAGACCAAATCTCAGGACTCCCTGCTTTCCACCACTAGGTGGTAAAAGCTGTACCCAGCACACGCAGAGATGGCAAAAGACACAGCCCCGGTGTCCCACCTGCAGTGGGTGCAGGGCAGCTCTGGGGCTGTAAACCACCAGGGAAAGGGGAGTGAAGTCCAACTAAATGAAAGTCCCCATGGGGTGGGAGGCACATGTGTCTGTCCACAGAGTGGCACGAGTGAGTCATGACCAGTCTGTAGATATCAGACAATGGGCTGGGAACAAGCTTCCAAATTTCATTTACTTTTGCATCTCCATTGGATCAGTAGTTCTTATTAGTGCAGCTACAAGCTATGCTCTCCTCCCCCACCTCTTTGGTGGAACATCAGACACCCTCAGAATAATCCAAAACCCACAACACTCAAAGGAAAACCAGCACCTGACTTCAGCTTTGCATAAAGGCACAGCCACAGTCATACAATCCTAAGGCTTCGTAAACTCAAGCAAAGCAGCATAAGGCTGAACAATAGACCTTCCTTGTAATTAATACCTGTAATGTAAATTAATCCAGGCTGTCAATAGCAGCTGCTGGGTAAATAAAAATCTGCAGTACTATCGCTGTCAAAGGGCCATGGGCATATGATGCTGTGGATGTGAATACAAGGAACAGAGGTTCATTCAAGCAGGAACACTTAAAACGTAACCTGTTCTCCTTGAGAAATGTGTGGCATTCAGCAGGGAACCTGACAGGTGTCATTTTATTCAGACAAGTAAATGCAATTGCTCAGGCGTCTGCAATCACTAAGTATCCCTGCCATCCTCTGTAACTTTATTTGGATCATGAAAAGAACTCCACTTTTGTTTTCTCTCTGTGTGTGTGCAATTTTTCAATTATATGCTGACTATTTTTTTGAACATGCTCTTTTCTGCATTTTTTAATAATTCCTCTCATTTTTCTTCCTTTAAATTAACCTCTTCAAAGCTCACAGCCCTGCAGGGATTCTCTGGCTGGCCTGTGCTCATCACCAAGAAAGAGGCTGGGTCTCCCTATGTCTTCATAGGTTTTGGTCCAAGCACCAACCATCCCCTTCAAATATGCTTCAAATGCCTCTAGAGAGCTTCAACAAAGCAAAAAACATGAAAAAAAAAAATAATTTCCTTTTTCTCCAATCCACATGCCACACATATCACAGAGAAGATGCAGGTCCCAGCAATTCAAGAGAGGAAGGTAAATCCTCATGACAAAAATGAGAAAGCTCTCCAGGAGAAGATCAAAAGCTGAAGCTGCTGCAGGAGAGGGAATACGGAGGGAACTTGTCTGGTTACCTCCAAAACCAGACCAGACTGTGGCAACAAATGGAGCACGAAAGCAAAACACGAGACTAAGGTCTGTAGCAACAGTGCCCAGGTGGTTTACAAAGGAGAACTACAGAAAAAAGGGGAACAGTGCTTGAAGAGACATGACCGGTAAGGCACTGAACACTGCTAATGATGGGAAGATGGACTTAAGAGGGAGCAACTAATCTTTCTTTACAGGCACATAAAATCACCAAACCGCATAATTATTCATTTGCCTATTAGCCTAGAAAATGTTAATACTCAAAGAGTACACACCACTGTTTAATCCATTTGAAAGAAAAAAGAAAACAAAAAACCCTGAACCAAATTTAAGGCAAATGACTTGTATGTACAAAGAAAATCGTATCACAGTCTCGCTTCAGACCTTTACTGATCCAGAGGGAGCCAAATGATTTCAGATGAATTTACATTTTCACTTGACAGTTCACCCCAGCAGCCTGGGAATGTTTATCGTTCATTAATTATGGTTCAAGGGGAACTGCAACCTGAGACAGCTGAGCTAACCCTCTCCTCTTACCAATTCAGACCTGCCGCCTGGAAGGCATCCAACCCTTCACCCGTGCTTCTGGCCCCAGCCCAGCTCCCTGAATTTATAGGGGTGGCCGCAGAGGATCCAGCCTGTGCTGCTCAGGTGCAGGGGCTGTGGGCTTTTCTGTACCATAAAGGTGATAAGAACAGATGCATTTGTGATAAATGGTTAAATCTCTTCTGTCATACTCTTAAGGCAGGAGACAACTTTCTTTGTATTTTGCCTGGATCAAACGCATAGTGAGCAGTTGATCTATAATGCCAGACCACTTTTCCAGAAGAGCGGGTCCTCAGAACTAGATTTTCAGCTGGTGAAATGCAAAGTTGCTCCAGCAATTTCATTTGAGCTGCACTGATTTTTACCAGCTGAGGGTTTAGCCCACAAATCTTTTCCTGCTGAGAGACAGGTGTTGAACAGGATGGAGAAAATCACTTGCATTCCTTTGAAACAGCTCTCCCAGTCAGGAGCAATAATAAATTCAGAGAAACTGTTGTGTCATTTTAAGATCTATTAAGATTGAGTGGTTGACTTCTTCTCATTAATTGTGTATCGCTTTGACTCATTCACTACCTTCTCCAGACCCCTCCTGCCCCCTCAAGTGTCCTTAACTCTTCCATTTCCCAACTGAATGGGTAAAAGAGCAGCAAAGGACTTTGGCAGACACAGCCCCAACAGTAACTGGGTGGGTTTTTGGCAGAGCACCTCCAGACGTTATCTCATTCCCCTGTGGCATCCACCCTGGAGAGGTCTGCATTTATAAAATGCTCCTACATACATTTCTTGTCAATGGATATTATTTGTGCATGCTAACTCACATGCAGTGTCCTTTAATACTTATATCATCACCATACTGAAGCTGGTTTAGGAGGTTGTATCTTAATAGAGCAAAATTATTTAACAATTCAGGAACAGACAGTGTCATGGTGTATTGTTTCATTGTTAACATCAAACAGGTTCTCAATAAAAATAACAATACTTTGCCCTTCTAGAGCCTCTATCAATGTTCAAAGCATTGTATTAAGGCTGGCAATAGACTGTTTTAACCAAAAAAATGCTCCTAAGTGGTCATGTCAACAACCCTAGTGCAAGAAAGTTACTATTTATTCTCAAAAATATGTGATATTAGCAAAAACATGATTCCCCTCTTGTGCACCAAACTGCACCTCTCCTTCCCCTCAGGCCTGTGGCTAGCGGTGGGTGTACTTCACTTTCCATGCCCAAAATTAAGCTCCCAGAAAGGAGCGGTGCACTGATGAGGTCATCAGGCAAACACAAGTCGGTTTGCTCATTAGCACTTGCAGATAAACTGCTAAACATACCACCTGAGGCTGGTTTGCTGGCTCCACTTTCACATCTCGATCGTCTTCCCACTCACGTTACATGAACTATACATCACCACATGGCCTACACGCTGATATCAATTTGGGAGTACGTGTCTGGTTTGCAAGCTGTCTTGGCTTCATTTCAACATCATTAGCTTAAAACCACTCTGAAAAATAGGCACCAGTTCAATATGGATATCATACACATACAGTAAACCCGTGTAGAATTACAGTGAGAGGCTTGGCTTGTTTATGGAAATTTCCTGCAGGTCATCACCAGAGCCTGGAAGCACTTAAGTTTATATACAGGACGGCAACCATGCTGCCCCTTCTGATAGCACACAACGAATACTGGCTACATCTTCGGGGTAGGATGCCTCTCATCTATATGTAGCCATTTAATCTAATTTAAAGTGGTAATCGCAGATCCTTCAGTACTCGACCAATGAGCAGAGCTTCTCCAAACAGTGATTCATACCACCCTAAGATGCCAGGTCTAACACTGGAAGCAGGAATTACCCTCTGGAGGCATCTTCCATCTCCCTCTCTACTGACTACAAAGAAAACTCAAATTAGTATAGACCACGCGATCACATTTTATATGCCTGAAGTCATCTGAAAGCAACTCTGTCCTTTCTGAAAAGGTACCAGAAAGCCGTGCTTTTTGGAAAACCCTTACTTTTGGGCACATCCATGGGATTCAGGCTGCCAATGAGGTCTCTGACGTACAGTCCATCCCCGTCCTCCTTGCTCAGCCAGTTGTTGCAGGGGAAGTAAAACCGGAGGTGAGGTCTGTTCATGTCGGTCACGATCACGCGGTCGAGGAACCAGCCCGCATTCAGTCCAGTGTTGTCATGCTCAATCCTGGAGGAAGAATGGATTCGATATTTTGATTAAGACTGGCCACTAGCACTGTAATTTTGCAGAATATGTTATATTAGGCAAGGCTAGAGCAACTATGCACAAAATGCCTACTAATGCCTGGCTATCCAAAGTGTTTTGTAGGATTTATGGGCTTTTACGGGGTATTTTGTAAATAACAACATTCCTACATATATATATATGTGTACTGATACCATAGGTGCATATGTGGGCTGTTGTCGGCAAGGGAATGCACACAAACATGCACATAAACATACGCACACCTGCATGTTCATTCAACATATGCATTCATTCACCTTAGCCTGCATATCTAAAACATAAATGACTCTCCTCCCACCCTGTATCCTTCCTGCTCTTTTATCTTCTCACATTTTTTTATCCACCTCTTCCATTTTCCCAGCTTTCTTTGTACTACTTACTAATTTTTAGTTTTATATAGATCAGTCAGATGGTGGTTAAACATAATAATTATCATTTACATTATACTAATTTAGCAAAAGGGGATAGCAAGCCTTCATCAGAACGGAAAAGCAGTCCTAAATGCCTTCCTCCATGATTGCATGTGACAGAAATACAATTCTTGGTGGAGAGAGTGGACAGTTATAAGCAATACCGTAGGTGATTTCACGCTTCAGTTCAAATCTTAGGCAGTAAACAAGCATTTACCACCCCTTAACTTCACCTTGATAAGAGCACGTTAAGGAATAATGAATAAAACATGGCAACGCTAAAACCTCTACAGCCTGTCATTCGATTAGCACCTCGTGGAGCAGGTACTGTGGTAGTAACGTTGTGCAACTACCTTATTTTCTTTATTTGTCCAACGTTGTTGGTTTTTACCCGGAACACATCTGTTTTGCTCCTCTCAAAGGCCGTGCTGCTCCTGTAATACACATACATCAAAAGCTATGGTAAAAAAACAGCAACCTTGGCAGCAGGCACACGCGGTGGCCTGACAGAGCACTAGTGTTTAAGGATGAAGAAATGTCATTTCTAGCACTGGAAAGACCTACTTTTCAATGTCCTCTTTCCTGTGACAAGTTTCGGATGCTGTAAGTACTGACATTTAACAGACTTTTTCCCTTCTCAAGGTCTAAGAGTCCTTCCAGAAGCTAAGATAGCATCTTTGGGGGAAATGCAATGCTGGCCCAAGCAGATGCAAACCTTGGATCACATTCCATATCTCCTCCAAGAATTAAACATGACAAAAGTTTTTCAAAATTGTCAACTAAATCACCCACAGAGGTAAGAGCTGGGGCAGTCTGTAAGACTTTCCCATCAGCAAGTGTCTTTCAGTGATGTCTAAACATTCGGTGAAGATATTTCAAGGCAGCACTAATGAAGCAAAAATTACATTAAGAACTCCAGCTCTTTGATAACACCTCATCTGTGGTTCCTCAGCTCTGCTAGCCCACCCATGGGTTGCTAAAACGTAGAGGTAACAGCAAAAAACATGGGTGCGTTTTCAGCTAGTCCCCTCCAGGGTGGCTCGAAAGTAGTCGTTCGTAGTGGTTGTGTTGGAGCTTTGTTTCACCCTTATCAACCAGCCCTTGTTGGCCAACCAATGTGGAAGTCCCTGGTGAATCTGTACCCCTGCACGTCTACCTCAGTTGCTTTACAGGCCCTCAGTATGCTTTTCATTTGTTTCACACTCCAAGAAGGCTCCTCTCCTGCCATCCTACCTCCCAGGCACTGAGTGGACCCAGAGTTGGTGATGGAACAAAGAGGTTCCATAGCCTGGCGAGTTTCCTGTGGAGCTGCAGATCTGCCCAGAGCTCAGCCAGAAAAAAAAAGCATCCGATTGCTTCAAAAGTTTCTTTCCATGATCATCTTTCAATGTTTTTTTCAATGACCGCTGAAACTTCCTTTGCAGCTTTCTCCTATGACTTGTATCTCATGCAAAGCAAAACAACTGTAGGACAGGGATTAGTTTGATTTTTTTATGAAGTGTTAAGTGTGCTGTTAGCATCTCACAGGTGCAAGTGGAGGCAATATAAAGTAGAATCATAGAATTTTCTAGCTTGGAAGGGACCTTTAAGATCATTGAGTCGAACCATCAACTTAACACTGCCAAGTCCACCACTAAACCATGTCCCCCAGCATCAGAGCTACACATCCAGGGATGTGTGCTTCAACCACTTCCCTGGGCAGCCTGTTCCAATATTTGATAACCATTTCAGCGTAGAACTTTTTCCTAATATCCAATCTAAACCTCCCCTGGCAGAACTTGACCCGTCTTCCTAAGTGTATTGGCCCAGGTCAGGGGATGTACAATTTAATTTCCAGTTCTGCCTTTAGCCTGTGGTGTGATCTTTGGCAAGCACCTCCATCCTCTTTGAGCTCATATTTTCCACAAAAACACTATGAATAATATCACGGCAAAACCCATTCTTGCTCTGAAGACACAGCCTCTCCCACCTGCCATCCCTGATGGGACCCCATTTCACCTGGACTGCTAAGCACTGCTACAGATTATTAAACACAGCAAAATCCAGAAGTCATTAAAATGAACAAGAAACCACAGCACTTCAGCAGCATAAAGCCACAGTGACAAGCAGCTTGTACTCAGAAAATTAATGAATATTAATAATTGAGCAAGGGGGTTCAGTTTTGCTCAGCTCTCTTCTCCATGTCATTGAAGGATCTGCATGTGCCTTTGTTTAAAGGTTATTTTGTGTGTTCCGTAAATGCATGTGCAGCCCTACTCCTC
>VZSZ01003128.1:35909-65826 GCA_013398815.1 Ibidorhyncha struthersii | reverse complement strand
ACACTCCCCCCACCCCCCACAGATCAGCCATGTCAGTACATTACTTTTGGTAGTTAACATCATTACAGTGCACGATTAAATTCTCCTAATTCATAAAAAGGCCTGCACCATAACACTACATCCAACAGGGGAAATATATTCTTTCATTTAGGACAGGTTTGAAATTACTTTTGGATATATCTAACCCCTTTACAATTGGAATTCAAGCAATTTCACTGAAATCCTGGTTTGTTTTTATATTCAGGAACAGAAACCCTATCCAGTATGTACCTCCAAGGGAAAACATTATCATTATCCAAAATGGCATTAAGATTTAATACAAACAATACAGTAATTCAGCCTTTTAAAATTCAGTAATGGTTCCTCTGATTTGACACATAGTGAAGTTGATTGCAGAACTACCATTAACTTCAGTTATTTGGCTGTGAGCTTCCAGACACATTCAAAATTACATCCAAATCACACAACATCATTTATTATGATGTAAGCTATTATACAGTAAATTAAAATCAAAGCTAACAGATGATTCTACAGTTCTGTTTACTTAAAAGTTACACAACTAAAGAACACCATTTTTAATTTTTTATTTAAACTTATGCACAAGCTACTGAATCGAAGTACATTTAATATTTAATGCAAACAGGATGATCCCTATGAGAATTTAGTGCTGCCAGTAAAGCCAGTACCACTGTTGACATTAGATCGCAGGAGTAAGTGCTTGCAGAGTTCAGACCCATAACTGATGTAATGAGAGCAAATACGCAGAACATGATGCGTGTCCTCCAGAGTTAAGCTTTTGGGAGGATTTCTATATCAGATCCACATATCAGAGACCAGAAAAGCAGCAATGATTAAGGCCTGTAGTACACAGCTTGTTGTTGAATTTGGGGACATTTGCAGCAAACGTGCCAATTTTGTAAGCTGCCTTCACCTCCCTTGCTTAAAGATAAGGATCTAATTCAATAAACCCAGAAGGGCTCAAACGCTCGGCTCTTCAGATACTGCCAAACTGGCTCTGCAACGGTCATTGATTTCCTCTCCGGTACACCTGCAGCCTCCTCAAAGCCTGCG
This sequence comes from Ibidorhyncha struthersii, assembly GCA_013398815.1. NCBI lineage: Eukaryota > Metazoa > Chordata > Aves > Charadriiformes > Charadriidae > Ibidorhyncha > Ibidorhyncha struthersii. Next base: position 64,755 of record VZSZ01003128.1, on the reverse strand, counting down.
GCAGGGCTGCCAAAATATCCCTCAGCATCCCGGCGCTGCCTCCGACCCTCCTGCCCTGGGGGAAGGAGAAGCTGTGTGGCACAACAGCACCTGTGCACATCCATGGGAAGAAATTTCCTGGCAGCAGTGCCCAGACACACCTGTGTTTTATACCTTAAATACCTTCCTGTGCTGCAAATGTTGTTTTACCTTTCCAGACAGTCGTTAGCAACGTAATCACACCAGAGAAGCTTCTGCATACTCTGTTCTCAGATAATGGGGAAAAATTTGGTTTTATTTGCTATTTTGTATTTGCTCTGTGGTGACATTAGAGTTCCCAGCAAAGACTGAGACCCTGCTGTGCTGTACACTGCAATAACCACATCAAGAGGAAGACCCCCAAAGACTCTGTGTAGACAGGAGATACACCGAGCTAATAGGGAAAAGGCAGAAACATGGCCAAGATCACCGAGCAGGTCACCACAGCCAAGCTGGAAGCACCTCCTGACTCCATTACCTGCCCTGCTTTGGTAATCACTGAGTCACCAGCAACAACATGCACCAAAACCCCAAAGTTTACTGTCTTCACATCTGCTGTGCTGCGTGCAGCCACCTGCAGGTAGGAAAGTGGGCTTGGTGGGTAATAGATGTTCTTCACAAGCAGCTGAAGAACTATTCAAGCAGTGGTGGCTCCTGAACAAGCTGATCATGAGCAAGTTCAAGGTTTTCAACATCAGAGCAGGGAGGTTCTCAAACAGCCCCCCAAAACCAGTAGCAGGCAGAAACACACAGCAGGAGCTTGGAGCCTTCGTGGATTAAGTACTCCATGGGTTAAACTGGGACTAGACTTGGTGATGCATGTAGCCCCTTGCAACCCTACATTCTCCAAAACAATCACATTATGAGCTAGTGATGTTACAGTGGCATGTCACAGAATAAATACCTCATAGATGGCCCAGGGCTCGTCATCCTGGCATTGACTTATCAGTTTTGTCTGCCTTGAAGGCACTTCACCATTCCCAGGGCCTGATCCTTGCTTACACTAACTACAATATAGGAGCACTTGCCTCACCAGTGGACTTGTCCCTACCATGGGTACCTGATCATAGAATCATAGAATGATTCGGGTTGGAAGGGACCTTTAAAGGCCATCTAATCCAATCGCCCTGCCATGGGTAGGGACGTCTTCAACTAGATCGGGTTGCTCAGAGCCCCATCCAGCCTGACCTGAGATGTTTCCTGGTGTCAGAGTTGGGCACTCAGACAAAAGATCATGGCCCCATCTCACCTGCTCTCTGCCTAAGCCTTACAGATGAACACTTTGATATAAAGGCAGGTCCTTTACATCAGTATCTCAGCTACCAAGTTGTAAGTCCTGCTCTTCCTGCAGCCCCAGATGCTGCTGCTGGCCTGTAACATGCGTGTCCATGTACCTGGGCAGGGTTGCCCAGGGGGGGCTCATCTCAACTAAACATGTCCCATAGGTGTCCACACCCCAGCAACCCACCCCACGCCTCTGCCAGGGCTGATGGATGACTGCTAAGGTGAGGTGTCTCCATGCGCAGGGATGAATCCCACCCAAGAGAACACAAGGGTGGCCCTGGCTTTTCCAAACCCAGGAAATGTAGAAGCGCTAATGAAGACATTTTCATATTGTGGTCACTTACTGAAGGGATTGCTTTCACACGCACACCTTCATGTTGTTCTCCAGCCTACCAAAGGGCTTCTGCTATTGCTATATAGATTGGTTCCTTTCTTCCTTTCTCTCGTGGTCAGCGTAATATCCCATCACCAGTTCAAGGCAGGCAGCTTGCAGCAATGGCTCTGATCACAGCCAGATGAGCTGGCAAACATATTCGACAAAGAAAGTGAAAAATCCTACAAATACTTTACACACAACTCGTAGCTGGAGGACCTGGAGTGACACAGCTACTTTCATTTCTAAATCACAGAAAACACAATTAACAGCTCTTTGCAGATAGAGCCTCAAAGAGGGAAGATCAAATGCCTTGCCAAAAGTCTGGGGTAAAGATTTTTCAGCACATGACACTGTCTCAGCTGTTAAAAACAATCACGTCCTTGCACAGCACCTTGGAAGTGAAGCACACGAAACATGTGGCAGCTTTTCTTTCAGCTTTGGGTGTTCAGCACAATGCATCAGCTATTGATCGACCACGGCTGAAAATCCTGTGCGTTAGCCCTGCTCTAGGAGAGATCAGAGAGGAAGAAAAGTCGAGAACAGCTACGAAACTGCCGGGTTTTTCTCTTCTTTTAGAATTTTTTAAAAAATAAAATAAAAATAAAAGCTTTTTTTTTTTTGCAGTCCTGTACAAAGATGTGTGTTCTCTTCATCTTTTCGCCCTTTCAAACACTAATCATCCCCAGAAAGTTATGACACAAGTAAGGGTTGAATTTCCAAGAGCAGTTGTTAGGAAGGAACAAAAGAAAGCCTTTCGCAGTTTGTTCACAGACTGCAAATGCTATCAGTCCTACAAATCCCATCCAAACCATGACACGGGATTTCAGGTTGGTACCTGTGAGTCTGCTTACACACGCGTGGGCTGAATGTGTTTATTTCTCTCTTTTTATTCACACAAAATCCCTGTGTCACTCTGGTAGCATTGCCTACCTCTCATAAAGCCATCCTCCTCCTCTTAAGGATCCTTATCTTGAAGAAGAGCTAAGGCTTTGCAGCACACAAACTACTCAAGACAGGCACTGAAAGCAAGTCAACTTTTGGCCAAAGTCTCTTCACTCACATAATTTTATTGCTGATGCAAGAATGGAGGCAAAAAAATATCACCAACAATTCTTTTTTTTTTTTTCCAAGAGAATTAGTTTAGATTTCTGCCAAGGAGGATTAGAGACACTGTTACAAGCTTCCAAGAAACAAGAGTGCAAGTATATACACCTGTGTCTGGGAAAGGGTAAAAGTAAAATAAGTGCAGCTGAACTTGCCGAGATAACACCAAATAAATACAAAACTTTCTCTTAAGCTGACATAAAAAATAGAAAAGCTCTCAGAGTTACAGGGATCCAGACCAAACCCAAGAAATATTAATACCCCTTATCTGTCTGTGCCATGGATTTACTCTCAGGCTGTCAGAGTTGATCTAGTTTTTTCCTGCAGGACTTGCTCCTTGCTATACCTTATCTGAACACAGCTGTAGGTAGCTGTAAGCATGCAAAAAAGCCGCTCCAAAACGCACCGCACCAATGCCCTCTCTGTGTATCCTCTGTATTTGTCCACGGGCAACTCCATCACAGCTGCACAAGTAGTCTCCATCCCATGATGGTGAGCAAGACGCAAACACTCAGGCCCACACATAACGTTACGGAACCAGAGAACCAGCCTGCCCTGAACTGTATTTCTAAGTCTGATTGATTTCCTGCCCCCTCTGAAACCAAACCACCTTCCACCATTACCCGTTCAAGGGGCAATCCAGAAATAAAGCGCTGCTTCAAGACCAAACATGCCTGGCTACCTCCTGCCAGCAGAACAACTAATAAATTATATTACAGCAGAGGTGTACAGTAACCCAAGTTTAATACCTATTAGCACTGACAAATCTACACTGTCATGGTAAAACAGGTGGATTTTGGTCTGATGATCCCGGGTCCTACTGCTCATACAGCATTGAGACTGATGGCAGCAAGTATACCTCTAGTTAAATTTGTTTCTTAAAAACCCATATGGGAAAATTGAGCATAGTCACAATAATGGTTCATCATCTGTCCTGGTGATTATCTCCCTTCTCTGACTTCAGCTTCCAACATCATCTTCTGTACTGATGCCTGCTAGATTGAAGCAAGACTGACTTTGGGTGCCCAGGAAGGCACCAGCACACAGAGACCACAGCGAGATAAACTAAGGTGCTTGACTTGTTAGTTTTCAGGCACGTTTCCAAGCTGTTCATTATTCTCATATGAACTCTGTAACACTTTGTACGCTTGACATTGAGATTATTGCAGGGGTCTTATGCTGGAGCCACACAGAAAGGTGTTCCCACACAGGGACCCCCCCTTTCCACAGGGAAACTTCCCACTGCAGTAGGAGTTCATGGTAAACCTCCTTTAGAAGCAGAATGGTTTGGGTAGGAAGGGACATTTAAAGGCCATCTAGGCCAACCCCCCTGCCATGAGCAGGGACATCTTCAACGAGATCAGGTTGCTCAGACCCCCGTCCAACCTGACCTGGAATGTTTCATACCTGTGGACTAGTTTCATGTCACTGCATGTATTGGAGATCAGCAGAGAGACTTTTCTCAGCCTGTAAAATGCAGATGAAGAGCCAAAAAGTACCTAACTGAGAGTTTGACTCAAAATTCAAAACACTGAACCTCCTGAGAAGGTTTTACACCAGCCCTGGCATACCTTACATGCAAGTACCTGGGCATAAATCTCCATCGCTCTGTGTTGTAGCACCAGGTACACAGCTGTCAAGCCACAAACAAGCAATGGTATTTTCTCATGCTTTTAGCTTTGAAATTAGATTCCTGGAAATGACGTTTTAAGTGCCCAACCCCCAATATCCACCTAAATGGTCCTAAATAAGCATTGCATTGCTACACAGCCAAACTCCATAAATCAGAGGAGAATGAGAGTTACTTGTATTTCCTATTTGCTGGGAGAAAGGGACAATATGGCAAGAGAAAAGAGCACTTATATATGTGCATATATATATTAAAAAAAACAAACAAGTATACAAGGACCAACCACTCACATAAATAGAATGGAGAGAGAGAAATGTAACACAGACCAGCCAGCGCCAGCTTTGTAATGGGCTACAGCACACGAAGGAGGAATGTGAACGAGCAAGGCAGACATACAATATCAAACAGGTGAAATAATCTGCTATAAAATTAAAAACCCAAACAACATAGAGGGCACCTTTAGGAGAAGGGATGAAGAGTGAAATGGTATTACTGCGCATTCCCTGTCTGGGAGTCATAAGTAAGTCATAACCCACACTGAGATCAGCTCTGCCTGCTAATTGAACTGAAAAGCCAACTGAAAGCAATCTAATTCCCAGCATTTTCTAGGGGGCAAAGGCTCCATTCAGAAAGCACTTTTGCAGCTGATCGTGTAATTAGACCCTCAGGGTAAAATCCTGGCCTCAATGGCAAGCTCTTATTGAACCGGATTGAGGCAGGATTCTGGCTGTTGGACATTGCGAGCACGTGGAGGCTTCCTTGAATCCAGACAGGAATTTCAGCGCTTCGCAGAGAAAGCTTGTGTGCCATTTCTTTCTGTTCCCTTCACAAAGAAGTTGCACAAGGCCAAAATTTCCAAACGTTGGTGTCTTAAACTGAGGCACGTTTTGCCTTGTTTTCAGTAGGGCTGGACAACCATAGCTCCCATCTTCTCAGATCCATCCTGCCATACACCTGCACCTTGCAGCCAGGTGTGGTCCCCAGCCTTAGAATCTCAGGGGTGGCTTTCTGTGACTTGGCTTGAGACTTTGTTTCCTCAAGCCACCAAAATAACTGAGTACCTCCTTCACTTCAAACCTGTCAGCAGTCTCACTGGAGCCAGCACATGCCAAAAAAAACTCCCTTTATGTGTAATGGTGGATGAACTTCACTGTTGCCCCCTTCATGGGGAGCACGATGCTCTTTGCAGCACATAATAGTGTTGGGTATGCAGGCAGTTAACATGTTCTGCTGTTTAGCCAGAAGATGAACAATTTTCTTCTCTTTGTGTAAATCCTTCAAGTCTGAAGGTTTTCTGGAAAAATTCCCCAGAACACATCCGACTGGTGTTTTCTTCAGACAAGGGTCACCAGCGCCTGCTGGTGTCACCACGGGAGCAACCTACACGCTCCCAGAGGGCTCTGAGCAGAGCTTAGGTCATACATTCCCCTTGTTATCCCTTTCCACAGCATGGAACAGTCTCCAAGACATTTAAAACCCATCAAAAAAGCCCCCTGACTTGGAGGTGGCAAGCAACATAGAATATTTTGTGGAATTCTTAAAGTTGAGCTATCAAAAAACCCTCATACCTGCATACTTCAGCCTTAACATTTTTGCAACACACTTAACCAAGGACTGTTGTCAAAGTATAACTTTAGCTGACCTAGACCGTGGAACCCCACCCACCACGGGAGAACAGTGATTAGGGCCGTGAAACACTGTGCCTCCTCCATCCTCCGCCTGGGTTCCAGGGCAGCAGCACACCTGAGATGTACTTAAAATTAAACCTCAGACCCCAGAGTCCAAATTAGGGATTTCAGTGGTGACGTTAGAGCCGTTCAAAGAACAGGGCAATGCTCCAAAATTCAACGGTACATTGTCTCCAACACATAAAGGACAAATCATACATTTATTTGAAAGCCATGCACTGTATCATGAGAAGCTACAAAGCAGAATAATTCAAATATACAGTTAGTAAAGGGCATGTGAATGTATAAGTCTTCTTGGTCTTTTGACAGAGACTTTTAAGGTTTACTAGCGGATCATTTCACATGCAAATAAAGAGAAATAAAGCAGGGAAAGCGCAAAAGTCTCCTCGCCCCTTACAATTTTACCACTAAGATTTTCAGCACAGTTCAGCCTTCATTGCCAGGGCCAGATCTTCAAGTCTGTATTAGTCTGCATTATTTTATTCAGGATATTAAACAATAAACCTCTTATTTCATACTGCAGCAGCCTAACCTATGCTCCCCACCCCACCCCCAATCATATGGATTTGGGGAAGCTTATTATAATCATAAGCTATCAAGCCATCACATCAGCTTTTATTTCCCCTTTATGAACTTCCATAAATTTAGCTCCTTCAAGGGTGAAGCTGTGGCAGGGGAGCAAACAAGGCACTCTGCTACTCTTTTCCCCAATTTATGCACATTCTTACAGATATCCTCCACCTGTGCTAAGAAGCAGCACTCATTTTTGACCTCATCTGTTTCCTCCTGCAGAGGACAATGTGGTGAGACTTTGAAAACAAAGTGCCGGTTTAGGTTTTTCTACCTGACTGTAAAATATTGGCATCCAGCTCAACATAAACAGAAGTTGTTGTGTCATTCCTTTCTATGCCTCCAGCCTCAAGACTTTTTACCTCCATTTTTTTAACTATTTTCTCCTTACAGAGATAAAAGGTTCTTAAATATTTTCTTCTTTTGTTGATATGGCAGAAAAAAAAGTCACATTATAATTTTTGGATATACCTCAAATTGACTTTGTTGGGGCTCACTTTCTGGAGGGAAAAGGGTCTGTGTGCATCTACAGTTTGGGATATAAAAGACACAAAAGTTAAAATCTTTGCCCTACCAGCACACCCACCAGCAGACTGAAGCTTCTTCCCCAACCACATGGTGACCACTCTTGCTCCAGTGGTGTTCAGCTGGTTCCCTTCTTCAGCTGCTGGTTGCAGATTGCTAGATGAAGCCACCTGGGAGAGAAAAAGTTCTTCCTGAAGTCTCAGTTGTCCTCAGCAGAGGAACTGGCTGTGGCGGCCAGGAGAGGAGTCTGGTGGGTATTTACGTGCCAAAGGCAGTCAGCTGAGAGCCCTGTCAGAGTTAATGAGGGTTTAAAAAAGTATGAAGTGANAGCAGATGTTCTGCCATTGCAGGCTTCACCCATAACTTCACTTTTCCCATTTAATTCACTTTGACTTTCTCCATATACTACAAACTAGATCCATTTTATCATTTCATACAAAGCAGGAAAAACCCTCCAGTTTCTGACTTTTAACATCAATACAAAGAACAGCAAAATCCCTTCTCAAGGCACAGACCAGGTTTGTTTGATGGAGTCTATCCCATACAACTGACAATACCTTCAGTCTTGAAGTTAAATGGACCTTAAGGTATTTTTTTGCCTTTCAGTATTCAGACTTGAGCACAGATATTTTCCCTCTTTCCCGAGCATTTTCTACTTGGGCAAAGGAATAAATGATAAGTGTGGAGATCTGTGCTTGATGGCCAGCTTCACCTGTGCTTGACCGAAAGGCAGCTCACCACTGTTTTCCAAGAGGAACAATATTAGGTCAGTGCAGAAGCCTTTGGAAAATTCGATCCGGAAACCCTGTGTTGAAGACACCATCTGCAGTTCTTCCTCAGGTCACAACTCACCAGATGCACTTTATTCTGCAAAAGGAGAAGTTTTCACTGTAATTAAAATACTACATAAGGATTCATGGAGCTGGTTTCATGAAGATCTGGCCATCACTGCAGACCAACAGCAAACTAGAGCAAGTGATGTCTCACAAAGTCTCTTTGGAAGAGCAGCCTTTAAGGCTTAATATTGAATTTTGAAGACATGAAACATACCAACCCTGCCACAGGGCACTATGGGGGTGTTTCTGCTCAAGCACTAGCTGGAGTGGCAATGCTAGCCTGCGACACAGTGTGGACCAGCAGGTCCCAGCTGGCATGTTCACCCCACAGCAGACCATACCTCATTATTGAATTTAGGCTTTGTTTCAGTTTAGGGCTCCCCAAGTGGTACAGGTGGAGATACAGAAAGGTGAAGGGCATGTCCTTGGAAAGATAAAGGCAGGAAAGACCTGCTTGGAGCAAGGAAAGGAATGCATGGGTGGTGAGCAGGGACACGATCAGCCTCAAACATGCACAGGGCAAATTACAAACGATGACCAGAAACGTCTCTGCATGGCACTCCGCAGCCTTCCTTCCCTGGGCTTTTCTTTGCCCAGGCTGGCCCTACCTCCTTGCCAGAGGCCATGGGGAGCTGACTACATCGATATTTTGAGTTAGGTTTTAAGCCAATGAAGCTCCCACGCTCCCACCAGCCCATTCCCTTCTGTAGTTTCACTTGGAAGAAAATCAGAGTAACTTGAAATCCCACGCCAACAGTCTTCTGCAGGGTGATATTTTTATATAGACGATCTCTGGATTGGGGATTGCAAAGGTATTAACAGAACCTAGTGAGAGTGTGAAGACTAACGTGGCCTTGGTCACTGTTGATCCGATGATCTTTGGGGAGTGTGTCTTGCTCTTTTTTCCCTTCAAGCCCTTCTCCTGAAGAAATACCTAGGAAACATGTAAGACATATCTCTGTGTTATAAATAAAGCAGCAGCATTAATACTTAAAGTACTTAATAACCACCTATCAAGATATAGCAATAAAGTAAATTAATACTCCAAAGTCCTGATTTGGATCTCACTTACATTGGTGTCACAGGACTAAAACTATTGATTTCAGTTGGGTCATTCACAGACGAATAACTGAGGTTAGCCTAACCTGGCACTGCTCTAATACATACATTACAGTAACAACAGATCTGGAGTCAAAAGGAGTTTGCCACTGGTTGCAACAGTAGCATAGTGTAAATAATACATGGATATTAGAAAAGCAATTACGTCCCAATATCAGAGCCCAGATCATGAGCGCGTACTGCTCTGCAACACAAGCTGGCTCTTTTGGGATGAATGCCCTTTCTAAATTACAGCATTACAGATCTACTACGTATTTGCTTTGTTCCTGTCATTATGCAAAACGGGAGACTGCTCCAAGTTTAAAGTCACCTCGATTTTTTTTTTATTTTAAATAGAGCTCTTTAAGGACACAAGTTCATCTTTCAGAGAAAACAAAACCCAACCTTGGCCTTAGACAGGAACAGGATGACGTCTCTGTTGAGCTGTAGCCCCTCTGGGATGATGCAGAGGAAGGAGAGGAAAGGCAGGATGATGGACACTCAGGAAAACTACGATTATTCTGATGGCATTTTGGAGGAACAAAACCAATACCTGGCCTAAGCTGGTAAATTTGAGGAACATTTCTACAAACAGAGCCCTGGCAAGGAGAGGCTGAGGGATTTGGGTCTCTTTAGTCTGGAGAAAAGAAGATTGAGGGGGGATCTTGTTAATGCTTTCAAATACTTGAAGGGAGGATGCCAGGGGGATGGGAGCAGTCTTTTTTCAGTGGTGCCCATTGATAGGACGAGGGGTAATGGGCACAAGCTTGAACATAGGAAGTTCCATCTTAACATGAGGAGGAACTTCTTTACTTTGAGGGTGGTGGAGCACTGGAACAGGCTGCCCAGAGAGGTTGTGGAGTCTCCCACTCTGGAGACATTCAAAACCTGCCTGGACGCTGTCCTGTGCAACCTGTTGTAGGTGACCCTGCTCTGGCGGGGGGGTTGGACTGGATGATATCCAGAGGTCCCTTCCAACCCTGACTATTCTGTGATTCTGTGATTCTGTGAAGGAGCTCACCTGTAGGGTCTACGCTGGAGATACCTGGAATTTGGAGAGATTAATTTCACACTAAGTATTGTTGCTTTATATTTGCAGGAGGTGCAGACTCAACTCTTCCCTGTCACTGTTTTTCCAACTATAAACTGAGAACATGAACAATATACAGCCAAGTTCATTAATGCTACTCAGGCTGTTGGAGAACAATGACCAAAGAGACAACACAAGTTCTCACCTCTTCATTTGTCAGGGTCTTACCATGGTGGGGTTGTGCCTCAAATGGTCAACAAGTAAGACCTTGACCTCAGCTTTGGACAAAGCCATTTGCTGCTTGGCAGAGATCTCATTTGCCACTCAAAAGTGATGAAACTTAACACTCCGAGATGAGCCACATTCAGTCTTCTTGTGCAAACAGTATGATTGGGCTTAAAAAGAGGTGGTCAAGGCTAACAACCTAGCCAGACCCATCTAAGTCAATGGGATTTATGGTTGGATTACTGTGAGACTTTAACAAATACCTGTCCTTTGTGGTAGACCCCTTTAAACAGCCATAATCATGGGTATAAAATTATGCAGTAGAAAAAAAGATTTTTTTAAATCAAAATAATATTGGCTAGGATAAGAGGGCAGGGCCATTTTAATGTCTTCTGAAGCTCTGTAAAAACATACATTTGATTGCTCAATGAATGCATCTTGTTTGATTTTCCTGCTGGTTATTAGTATAAAATTAACATTCAAAAGGCTAATAGATGAAAAAGTTGTTAAGGTATAGGTTAATTAATCCCCAGAAATGAAATCCTTTGCTCAAGTGGCTACAAAGTTTGCTAATCATAAAAAAAATACATTTTTCAAGCAAAAGCGTAGCAATACTTACTAAAAATTTGCACTAGGGGTGGTCAAAAATACTCAGTGCAGAAGATGGAAATGAGCTGTGCCTCAAAGACCTCTGATGAGAGCTCAGCACATTAAAGATCCCGCAGAGGACAGTCAGCATGTGGTGAGCTGGTTGAAAACTCACCCAAAACCTTATAATAGCTTATAAAGATGCAAATGCTTGCTACTTTTCCAAAAGAACCACCGAGTTCCATTTGTATGCGTCTTATCAGCCTCTTCTCTGTGACAGTTTAGCATCAGCCTGGCAAAGTGTCTGCAGATTCACTGGGATAAAAAAAGCTTAAGATAGCAGAGCAGTTATTGGGCAAGTACTTAATATTTTGGGGTCAATAGCGCCTGTTGACATGATTTCTTATAGAAAAGGTTGTGTAAGCCCCCTGCCTGTGTCTATCAGTCCCTCCCTTCTTCCTTCCAACTCCTGAGCTAAATTTCAGTCAAGGCTGAGAGCAAAGTGCTCCAAGTCTCTTCCTAGATAATTTATGGAATATTTTAGGGAAATAAAGAGCTATTGTGGAAAACACACCTATACTTGTGCTTTCATTATACTGAAAAACTTGCAAAGAGGAGAAATCCCAACCAAGAAGGGGGGTCTCAGGTGTATAATATGGCAGAGAATCTGACTTAATCTCTTCCATTCATGTAAGCATTCATAACATCTCTTCTGCTGGGTCAGTCCTCCAAGGTCTAATGTGGACTAAACACACTGCTGCACTTGTTTAAAAAAAAACCAGTCTGCCCACCATGATAATTTTCCTCAGCTCTGCTGCTCACAAAACAGTTTTGGATGTGTTTTACAGGTTTTCAGCTTGTGGACACGCACAGCTCCTCCTGCGGTGATGTGTAAACATTTAATTCTGCTAACAGCCTAAATAAAGTGATGCCAGCAGGTTTATTTTACAGAATAAGAGGCCTGTGCAGACACAGAGTCAAGATCTGCTCTCTGTAGAATATTGTATACATTGATTTTCACTAATTATTCTTTATTCAGGTGAGTGAGGTAACACACTGATCAGACACAATCATGTAAACATAACCAGACAGTCCGTCTGTAACAGTGGATAAAGAAATACTGAGAGGCAAAAGATTTTTTTCTGCTAGTGTTAACAGGTCTGTGATTTGAGATGAAACGTCTCCAAACATTAAACCATTAAAGCAGCTAATAGACATGAGCGAGTCAATATGGTTGTCCTTCTTTGTCGCTAAGAGTTTATAATAAATAAGAATGTCAAATTAGCATACAGCTTTAGGAGGAGCGAGTGGCAATACAGAGTGTTTGTGCCTGGGTGAGCTGGAGGGTGGGTTGTACCCCTGCAGCCTACGTGTCCCCAGCATGCAAGGGGACAACCCTCAACCCTTATATTCACCAAAAAAATACATTACTGGCTTATTTACTGCTGCAGCAGCTGATCTTGAAGCAGCGGGAGGACAGCAGGGCTTCTCTGCTCGCACAAGGAAAATCCATCTAATCCCAACATCTGCATTGCTACATGCAAGTCACCGTACATGGCTGCAAGGCAAGAGGGACTAGAGAGCCATAAAAGCATGAGTGTTAAGGAGAAAGAGAAATGCATTAGAAAAATGCATCTTCATTAGAAAAGAAGGCGGCTCGAGCAAGACCAGGAACCTCCCGGGATAGGTGGCAAAGATGCCAGGAGAGATTGGCTTTTGAGTTTTCTCAGTGGCAGGCAGCACGGCAGAAGGTCAGACCAAACCCGGCGCTGGGGCTGGTTCAAGATTGGCGCTCAGTGATGTGCAGAGGCTCTGCAGCATCCTTCTGCCTCCCTTTTCCTTAACCACTTCCATATTACCTTGCTGTAGGGAAAGCAGACAAGGTTCCCAGAAAGGAAGCAGGAACAGTGAGACCCATCTCGTTCCAGCAAGGGAAGGGAGGTGGTGCAGAAAGCAGCTTGCACCACGCTATGTTATTCCCTAAATCTCCCTGCACCCTAAATCTCCACGGGAGAGAGGGCATGCACACATTAAACCACACAGTTATGGGGAGGCTCCACAAACATGGTGTGAAAAGGGGTGAAAAGCTGCCATCACCCCCAGGGGTCTCCTCCCACAGGTGGCAAGTCTGGGTCCCACCACCCATTGGGACCTTCAGTGGAGGCAAGCCAGTCATAAAATGGGCATGTCAGGTAAACAGAGAAGGCACTCATCGAGGAGATCAGCTTCAGTGCAGTTAAGTCCGCATTGGGGAAGGGGATCGAGGCGGAAAGGGTCGGCAAGGGGCTCTTTTGGGGGCTTTTGAAGCCANTCCTCCCCCAGGTGGGCAAGTCTAGGTCCCACCAGCCATGGGACCTTCAGTAGAGGCGAGCCAGTCATAAAATGAGCATGTCAGGTAAACAGGGAAGGATATTCAGCCAAATTCCCTCACTGCTCCAGAGACATGGCTATTGTTTCTCCAAAATAGGTTGACTTAACCAGTTTTATCTATGGGATACTGGGACCATCAGAATCGGAGGGAAAAAGAAAAGCGTCTCCTCTGGTTGCAACGATAGCACCCATTCTGCATAAGTAACAGAAACTCCATAAAGGAGAAATATCTGATGGCAGTTAAATTTCATTTTCACCATCATTTGAAGAGCCTACTCAACCATTTTTCCATGTAGTGCCATACTGAAATCCATCACTGTTACATAAGCTTTCCCAAATGATGCCATGTGAAGCAAAGTTTCTGAGAGATTTATTAAAGACGTGATTGAGGAGACACTTCTGAAACAACAAAAGTATTCTCAGTACTCAGTACTACATGAAACACCTATATGGGAAGTCAAAAATGCCATTAATCTTTTCAAATGAAAGGGACACATATTCCATATTTACCATCCTGCACCACACACTCATGGAAACATCCAAAGAGCACGGCATTAAGGACTCCAATATTTTACTTTATTGCCTGATGGCATTTGCACCGAGCAGCAAAGATGGCAAATTATTTGCAAATTTATCAGACTCCCTCAGCACCTTAGCACTTCTCAAGGGAAATAACACGCTCAGAAACACAGACGTTGCCGAGATTAACTTCCCCTGCCTGAAAGGCATTTGCCTGCCCAACCCGACTGCAGCCCGCAGTTTTATCAAGCGTCACTAAGCAAACAGGCAGTGAGATGAAAATGCTCCTGCGAAGCTCCAGGCATCAGCTCAGAGGCCCCGACAGCATTTCATTCGCCTCATCTGGGAAAAGGAGGAACTTCATTTTCCAAAAACTGACTAATCCCAGCAAGGCAGAAAGGCTGCGAAACCTGACAGTGCGACAGCCCTGGCTGCTAGTACATCTGACAAGATCAATTCTGTATTCTTCCTTCCTTGCAAAAATAAAGAAAAAAGGCGCCCTGTGAAAGGAAAACAGCAACTTTGAACCCTTTTTTCTTTCTAAAGATGCAAAGAAGCCCAGAGAAAGCTGATTTGAGTTGATGAATTTTATAATTCTCTATCAGACTGGTTAAACCTGGCCTGGCAGCAAACCTTGCAACTGGGAGACCCTTCGTATATCAGCATGTCGGAGGTCTCAAAAGGCAGCACTGAATCCCAGGAACTGGGATGGATGGGGGACCAAGAGCCCCTTGTCCTTCTCCTGCAAGACCAGTTACCGCAACAGCAAGGACATCCATACAACCTGATTTCTGACCCACTGGTGACAGAGAATTTGGGAAAACATTTCCAGTGCCAAACCCTCGTTGACTTTCTGATAAGTCCCTGCCAGGTGCTACCACAGGAAGAGGGGCTGCAGGCAAGGGATGGAGCAGGTAAATATGTCCCCATCGTCCCCAAGGTGCTGGAGGACACAGGCAGAGAGGGGTGAGCAACCCAGAGGGATGCTGTCAGCAATGAGGGAGGACATTGGTGCCACAGTGGTTTTTCTGCAGCTTTGGGAAGAAAAGAGTAGGTGAGATGTTCTGGACCTCCAGTGTCACCTCCATGAGCTGTAATGAAATGCAAAACAAAGGTGGTGATGACGAGCTGAAATAACTGCCCATTGATTTTGCAGGTTTGTGAAAGAATACCCAACACATTCCAAGAGAGGAAAAGACAGTGCCTGTTTACTGGGTGCAACTGTGGGTTTAGGTGATGAGAATAATCTGAGTGTGTTGGAGGATGCGTATGTCATTCATTCAAAAGCAGGGCAAGAAAATGATTATTTTGTTAAA
The DNA here is from genome assembly GCA_013398815.1 of Ibidorhyncha struthersii. NCBI lineage: Eukaryota > Metazoa > Chordata > Aves > Charadriiformes > Charadriidae > Ibidorhyncha > Ibidorhyncha struthersii. Next base: position 49,578 of record VZSZ01003128.1, on the reverse strand, counting down.
TATTTCAGAATTCAGTTTTTGCATCACTGCCTTTCTACATACAGATGTCTACTTAGGGCTGTCGGTTACGAGCAGACACATAGTGAGACACCCTCCTGTAGCAATTGTGTTGATTCAGTGGTAGGATTTGAGGTCTGTATCGTTGTCTCTGAGGTCTACATAGCCATATATTTTCTACGTCCCACCTTCAACAAAATACTCATGCTCCCAACTCTTGCTTAAGACCTGAACTTACTAACTCAATAGTTTTCAGGTGTAGAAAAAAATTAGTGGGGTCAGAGTTTCTACACCCAGGACGCTTTGGCATTGACATCGTTGTAATCAGGGTGTCTTCTCCACCTGAAAAATGTGCCCATGGCAGCAGTTATACACGCTTAATGGAATATTTTCCCTCTCTCGCATGGACAATAGCTCCTTTATGGATTTAAATGGTTCATTTCTCTAGTCAGACCCACTGGGAGGGCTTAGAGATGACTGAAGCCTTAGAGCAAGAAAACAACTAAGTCATAAAAATTACCTGACTCCTAGCACTTGACTGCCCAGGAGTAGATTCTGGTTAGCAGTGCTCATCACAGCTCTAGAGCTGGTTGGGGAAAAAAAAGGAAAAAAAAAAAAAAGGAAAACAAATATTATTAGACATTTATAAAGCTTTTATTCCAAGAGGTGATGCGTGTGATGCCTGTGGTGGAAGAAGGGAGGCCAGTATCTGCCTTCACTCCAACTAGCAGGTCCCATCACCCAAAGGCATCTTGCTTGGGTGCTCTTGGGAGAAAGGCACAGCTCACAAAAGCAGAAAGAATCACTTCCTCACACAAGCGCAGAGCTAAAATCTGACACTCAGTACCACACAGTGTTGCTGAGGCCAAAAATACAAACCAGCAATACCAGTTTGAGGGAATACCAGCAGAAGGGGCATTTATGTCTTCCCCTATTTCTTCTGCTCTTTCCCTAAGTATCCACTGCTGGGCACTGTCAGAAACAGACTGTGGTGAAACATCTCTGTAATTCACTATGGCCTTTTATCAAGACTTTCTCAGAGGAAGGGCTGCAAATGCCACGAAGGAAAACGACGGATGCTGCAGTCTTTCGGAAATGAACTATTCTTTGATTGCTTGCTTAGCTGAGCAATTTGCAATGTGATAGACAGCAATTATATCATCCAGTGTCAATTTGTCTATTCATTTTTCCCTCTCCACATGTTTCCTCTTCTTGATTGAATAATCACTAACAATAATCACAAGCAGCTGGGGGAAGGAAGTACATCCATCGGTTTTAATGTCAGCAAGAATGAGAACTGATTCCTCTAGCATTCACCACGGGTCTGCATCTCCAGTGTGATTTACATTTTCCTTATACCAGTGCTAATATCACGATCATACTATTTCCGTTACCTACTCCTATTTCAGTTTATCATCTAGGAACAATAGAATGCCCCAGGAAAATAGCCAATTTCAAAAATATATGATTGCTTCATCTGCTATTCTGTATTCCCACAAGTATTTTTACATTTATGTTTTAATTCTCCTGATGCTGAGAATATTGATGGAAATGTAGACCTGTAAGACTTTGGCTACTTAAGACACACCAGACCCGAGGAAGATGAGTTTATGTAAAGGGTGAGGACAGTACAGGACAGAGCTGTTAAGATGATGTGAGTGGGCAAAAACCAGGGATTGCAGAGGCTTTTCAAAGCTTGTCTGCATACAGATTGCTACTTCTAGTAATAAATTACTGTACTGTGCCCGTATATATTGTAGGCTACAAACCAGAATGTAACATTGAATGTGCAGTGATCAAAATACCAAATTCTCAGTTTATGTTGTCATATCACCCTACATATACTTGCACATACCTGTATACATACATGATATTATATCATCATACAATTCTACAGTGGTGTTCTCTAGTTGTACAAACCCATTTCTATCAGCTGAGCTTCCAACTGTCTTTGTTTAGAGACACAGAACAGCAGAAAATAAAAATGAGTTTGAAGGAACAAAAAGTGGCCCAAAGATTGCCTTTCCCATAAAACTGTTAAAGTGGTTTATTCAATAGAATTAAATCATCTTTCAAACACAGTGACACAGACCAAAAAAATACCCTGATTACTGGTTTAGTTATGGCTTACATCAATTGATAGGCTTTCTATTACAACCATAGTACAGCTACAGAAACAATAAGCAAAAATTACAGGGTGGAAGGTTGAAAAAAGAAAGGCGAGTCAGTGGACATGGGGGATAAACATCAGCATGAAACTACCATGACTCCGCTTGGACTTCTCCCCCCACACCGTCACCACCTTACAGAAAAAACAAACACAAAACCAGCTTTATTTTTGTAATCACCCAGGCTCCCCTAGCACGAAGACACACAGTTTTGCTCCAGTATTTCCAAACTAAGCATCTGCTTTCCACCAAGCGAACACGGGGGAATGTAATTTACATGGGCTGAATACAGAGGTTTGATCAGGGACCTCATGGTTGTCAACAAGGCAGACCCAGAAATGAAGCAAAATTCACTTTGTCCTGTCCCGGTTGGAGCAGGTACAGGCGGTTTTTCTCACCTCTAAGGGGACAGGCTTTAGTGTCACACGTAAGTGTGTACCATTAGTTCAATACAAGGTTAACAAAAAGGGATTAATTCAATTTTATTTGCTCCCCACTGCTAAAACAGGTAATAACCAGAGTCTTCATAAGCTGTATGGAGCATTGGAGATACTTCAGTGTCTTGGTCCATCACACAGCTTCAGGTAGCACAGATGTTTCGAGAACTAGCCAATAGTATCTGATTTTGCTGGCTTAACTTGTCACCATTTTACATCCTAACATATTTTACAGTGATTAGTACAGTTAAAAATGTACATCAACTTACCAAAGATCAAACACTGGAACATTTATGGCTTGTAAAGGGAAAGTCAGACATGTCGGTAACATATTTACAGCTTTCAATCCTTGAAGCGCTGAGGCAGATTTGTCTTTCTGTAAGTTTCCCACTACGGCCCAGTCCCACATTTCTGCTGTTTCTCAGATGCTCAGGGCTTCAGAGAGCATTGGAGGTGCTGACAGCCTGGGACTCAAGCTCTCTCAACTCCAACGCCTAGCGTACATTTGGATTTCCCTTAAGTTTGTTTAAAAAAAGCACTTAAGTACAATTGCTTGTTGATTTTGAATACCATGCAGACAACACAGGGATGCCCAGCAGCCTCACCCGCATTAGACAGGGTGATATTAAGACATGAGATGATAATAGTCTGGGCGGGTTTGGGGGGAGATGCAGGATATTGGCTTGGCTTACACACATTGGACCTGATGGTTTTTTTCTATTGAAGCCAAATGCGAACATTGTGCTGGCTTCAAAAGGAACAGGCTGAACCCTGCCTTGAACACATTCATACCACTGTGGAATTCCATGCTGGTATTCTAAAGCAAGCAGGAAAACACCTCTTCTCTGGAGGCACGTGAGTCACATACATACAGCTAGGTACAGAGGTCTCATTTGTGATTTGATATGGTGATTTACACTACCACGACGAAATGCTTTGCATAGATGGGTTTGAAAAGATGAAAAGTGCCTAAATCTGGAAGGGAGAGTGATAGTCACAACATTTCTGCTTCCAGAGAAGTTTGTTCTTTATGCACACCATTAAAAACACAGTATTGCTACTGCACCATATCTACAATATTTTTAAAAATGTATCTGAAATCAAGTGAGTAAGAAACAAGAGGCTGCTCTTCCTGCCCACGATCAGGGCCCGTTTCTGGAGGCTTGCTCTGAAGTACACAAAACTTTCCACGGACTTAAAGGCCCTAAGCATAAATACTGAATGCTTTATTCCTAAAACCTCAGCTCACTCCAGAACTTCCCAGGGAATCTGGCCCTTAGGAATTGCCAAATTTCTCTGTTTCCTTCTTCGTATACGTGTAAAAGCTTGAAAGTTCTCTCCATGCGCGGACGCGAGCGAGATGAGGGAAAGGACCATTTTCACTGCCCAAGCTTGTGCTCTCTACAATCAATTTCTACAATCTTGCCGACAAGCCACCAGGCTTCAGAAGATTAAAAAGGACAGATTCCCTCTCGCTCCGCGTCTCAGTGTTTTATCACCCCTGTTTCCCTCACAGGCAAACCAGAGATTGCTCCTTCCTGCCATGTAAAGCCCATCATGGGCAGTCCACCCACGTAGCTGTGTCACCACCAGTGGTGTGGCCTTCAAGGTCTGAGCAACATTTCTACTGATTCACCGAACACCCACAGAGCAGACTATTCTTAGAGTTGGTTTCCTTCCATCTACTACACCTAACATCTCAAACAAACATCACCTTTAATTTATCGTCAGTCAAGGCTGCATGGGGGCAGCTTTTGGCAGGAACTAGGGTAGCTACTCCTGGCCACTGCAAGCTGTGAAGCTTCATCTGTCATCACTGTCATGTTACTCCACAGCACTGAAGGCTCTGCACCAGAGTTGTGGTTGTGATTTCCAATATTCTCTTTACATCGCTGTTCCAGGCAATCACAGATGTACTTGCTGCGGTTCCTCTCCTCCCCGAGATTGCAGCAGGAGGAGCTGCCACGGCATGGCTCTCCCTTCGCAATTCATGAGCTGGCTTTGACAACTCCCTTCCGATCACAGACAATATGCTAAAATATTATAATGGCCCTATCACCATTTAATCCATTCTGTCCAACAGCAAAGTTAGATTTCATAAATCAAAAGCAAACAGCTAACCTATTTCGCCTAAATACTTACTTCCCTTTGATGAAAGCGCTGGCAGATTCATAAGCCTCCTCTGCTGACCTGACAGTAAAGGAGAAGCAGTCCTAGCTATGTTTTTCCGACTGAATTTGCATTGCCAGAGTATGCAGATCTCAGGAATGTCTTAAGAGATTCTCCTAAATAATATGAGGAGTTGGGGATTAAACCGTAATATTACCATTTTCTCTCTCCCTTGTCTCAGATTTCATATCCTCAGCAACAGAGATGGGATTACAGCCCGAGCTCAGGATGTGGTACCAGACAGCTGACAGCATTTCTTCTTGGACAGATCAGATTTTTGTATCAGGGGATTTCTCTGGGGCCTGCAGCCTTTTCTGTGGGAAAGCATGGCATGCTATGCACGCCCTTCACTTGCCATAATAGTGTGCAGCAAACACACCTGACTTCCTGACAGTCTCTTCTTACCACTCAGGTATCGCATTGTTCAAAGAAGGTTAAGATTGGACATTGGATGAGGGGTAGTAGTTTTAAACTGAAAGACAGGAGATTTAGATTAGATATTAGGAAGAAATTCTTTCCTGTGAGGGTGGTGAGCCCCTGGCGCAGGTTTCCCCGAGAAGCTGTGGCTGCCCCATCCCTGGAGGTGTTCAAGGCCAGGTTGGACGGGGCTTGGAGCAACCTGGGCTGGTGGGAGGTGTCCCTGCCCAGGGCAGCGGGGTGGAACTAGGTGATCTTTAAGGTCCCTTCCGACCCAAACCTATGATTCTATGATTTAGAGCTTTGACCACATGGGAGAAGGGAAAATAAAATAGTCTCAAACTCAGACAATTTCTTGACGTCAAAAGAGAATTTTTTTATGCTCAGTATACAAAAGAATGATGGCAGAAATCAAGAGGGGTCCTTCTTTCTGCAACAGCCCTTCTTTTCATCCATTTAAGCAGGACGGGCAGAAGCTCAGGCTGGTCAATGCTGGCTCACCCACCCCATGGTGACATTGCACAGGTAGTGACCTCCACGTAGCTAAAATCTCCTGGGCAGTATTTATTTGCTACCCATGGAGAACAGAGCAGCAGGCAGGATTCATCCTCAGACACCGCTCCTGCAAGTTGGCACCACGCCATTTCCACTCGGCCCCACAGACACTGCGGTACAGCAGCAGGAATCTGATTTTCCCCCAGCCAGTGCAAGGTAAGGAGGCCAAAAAATACCTGAAAGCTTCTGCATATGGCATTTCTGACAAATGCCATAGTTTTTCAATCATTTTTTGAGCAACACCTGAAAAACGAATCAGAAAGTAAACACGTCACAACATGCATTTCATCTCAAGGACTATTTTATATATATTTCTTTAAGTATCTTTCTGGCTTGCAAATCACTCCTTATATCTAACTATACACCTATGTACACCTCACAGACATGTCTGGGCCTGTTTCTGCAGTCCCTACACAAATAAAATACCCATCCACTTGAATGGGAGCTCTTTTCAGATAAACGTGGCATGACTGGGCCTTTGGTGCATACGTGTGAGTATCCTGCACACTCATTTTAAAATCATTAAAAAAATATAGTAGCTATAGATTTATAACTGATCAAAATCTAAACACAGTAAAGCAGCACTTATTACAGTGCAGCCTAGGTGAATTTACATTGCTCATTTATATGAAGCAAACAAAGGAAAGGAAATTCCTGTCACCCTGTAATTACTGTTTAACTGTAATTACAGTTTTGCCTACCCTTTTGTCTGTCCAAAAAGTCCAAAAGGTGTTTTGCAACTAAAAAGAGGGATTCGCACCATTTCTTTCCAACATGCTGATGCTTCTCAAGTGCTTTCCCATCTTTTTCGAAGTATCTTTTGCAACATACCAGACTCCTTTCAGTTGTTTTTGTTCACTTCAATCACCATAGTAAAATCCCTTACTAAAGAAGGTAACCTTAGCAAAGCAGCAGCAGCAAAGCAATACTGAAGTCACCAGTAGTCCCATACTCAGGCAGAATAAGGAGTAAGGGCTCTGGGTACCAGCTTCAGTGTTATTCCTGTTATCGTAAAGCTTAATGCACAGCAAGATGGCCAACCCACAGGGTCACATTGCTCTCTAAATAGCACTTTCATTACAGCACTTCATTATCAAAGCCCTTTTGCACATAAATTTACAAATCACACCAAAGACAAAGATCTCTTTTGCATATTAAATCAAGGAAACTATTTCATCTACAAGTTCATTCTTAGTGTGCTGCATATTTCACAGCTAGCTGATACAAGGTGGTGCTCAGTAATACACAGTATAACTCTAAGACCAAAAGCACAACAACACAAATATATAAAGCTTAAGCACAGGTCCTTCACCTATCCCTGGCTGGTATTTCCCAAGTGAGTTCTGATCCCTTTATTAAAGATATCCAGACCTCTGGAGTCCAGTGTAAAGTTAAGGAAATACACTCTCTCATACCATCCAGGTCCCTGCTGGTCAGTAGGGACTTTTGAAATGGTGACCATCGTGCTTCACTTCCTTTTTGATCATTTTATCTGTAGCGTGAGAAACTTTCATAGCTCTCAGCATAGCACAGAGGCTTTTAAAAGAAGCTTTGTGCATTCATGCATTACAAAATCAAAATCTAAGTCCAGATTTGGATTTAAACACTCTCCTAAAAAAAAAAAAAAAGTATTCCTCATATAGAACTAGCACTTTACACTCCAAATCCTTGATCAAAGATCTTGTAATCTAAGTAAGACGAGACAAGGCACTGGACAACAGTCCAAGTGCTTCAGACTGAGAACTTACATAAGGAAACTGTTTGTTTAACTACGCCAGCACAGCTGAAACAGCAAACCTCACCATCCTGTGTACGCCATCATGCCAGTATGAAAGGGCATATACCAGCAGCCTACTACACCATGGCTCAGCAGCCAAAATAATGTGGCATCTCTACTGCGTCAGTATTTTGCCAATTTAATTGTATCAGGTGAAAAATTAAGCTTGGCATAACTGACAGAGTTACATTGGTAACTTTTTAAAGAATACACCAGCCCTTTTGCTATCCTAATAACATTCTCAACATACAAAAATGCCACATAAAGACAGCTGACATCTGGAGATGCATAATTTTAAAATAAGCATCATAATCCACGCCACAAAGTATCTTCACTGTATTTTAACTTCATCTCCTGCCAGTACTTATCACAGATACCTGACAGTATTTAAGTCGACCTGCACAATAGTGGATCAATATTCAGATGCTCTTGCAAAGTCTTTAATAAAAATGAAAGAGGAAATGCCTTTTCCTATCTTAGGCTGTGATATTTGAACCAAAAAAATCAACTCAGAAAATATGACTACATAATCTCCTTGCTATTCAGCCCAAGAAAAGCTTGCAGAAGGGTGAAGGAGCATGTTTCTTCAATACGGACTCCAATCTGAAGCTGAGATGGTCACTGTAGGAGGAAGTACACACATTAGCAAGAAGGAAAGCACTACAGACAATGAGGAAAAAAAAACATGATCATCCGAGGACAACAGAAATACAAGACACAAGAAGGAAGAAGCAAGAAACTCTAAAACAACTGCACACCACGATCAACAGTTACCTGTTGCTGTGAATGGGAGTTTAACATTCTCTTCTATCCTGGCTGAAAAATTTCATAAAGTGATCCTATCGCATCTATGTGCTATTTTTCACCAACACTTTGTGACGTTACAGAACAAAGACCTCAAGTTGTATACTTCCCCTTAAAACTACAATGCTAAAGAGTATTTTCAAAAGCCCGAATGCCAGAGGACAGTGCTTTCAATAACATCTGGCAATGCCTCAAGGTACTCAATTCTGAAACCTACGTAAAGTCATATGGTCTATGCTAAAATTCTCCACCACTGATTCTCCTCCACAGTTTAGTGCTTTTCTTCATAGTGAAATGATAACTATATTAATGTGCTCTGTTTATCCCTAAACCTATTGGAAATGTGCTTCTTATCTGACTTGCTCTCCAGGGCAGTGTATATCCTGGGACAGAGGAGTTTTGCTTCTCCCACACTGTTACAGACCTGACTCTGCTAGCAGGAAAGATGCTGGTATCCTAGATCTCATGGGATGCAATGCCTTGAGGAAATTTATATCAAACAATTATTGCATAATCTCAGGGTGTAATAGAACCTCCTACACCATACACAGGCATTGAGCTTCTGTTACGCTTTCACGTCAGGCAAAGAAGCGTCCCTGTCAACAGCAGCTACAGGTCCCTGTATGAACCCGCAGGATCCCCTTGCTGTGCATGTGGAGGAAATTGAAGATTTCTGAGGGCATAGCATGAAAACCGGGGCGAGGTTTCACATTGTCATAGTAGTGGTGAGTTATAAAAATCCCTGAGGGGTTCATGGGGAAGGCCCAAAAGCCAAAAAGGTGGACCTCTTCGCAGAGCTCCAGGGCAGCAGTCACCAGGATCAGTCCAGTGCTAATCCGCTTGGCCCGCACCCCTTGGCCGAGCCAGTAGCGTGAGACGTTGATGAGATACTGGGGATGAAAGTAATAAACGGCTTGCTGAGATTCAAAATCATCCAGGACATATTTCACCCGGATTGAGACGTCCGTGTTGCGAGTGTTGTAGAAAGCTGGCAGCAGCACGGAAGCGTTCTCATAGACCTGGAGCACGTCGTAGAAGGGTTTCCTCCATTTTTCCAGCTTATGAAACCTAAAGGGAAAAGGATGCAAGCGATGGTCAGAACATCCCACAGTCTGTCTGGACCCAGCAGACAAGAAAACTCCAACGGGCTTTTACTGAAACATTTCTGATACAGATATAATTGAATGGAGAATATACTTAGATTTGTAGCTAAACTGTCAGTATGAAATGTAGGGAAAAAATGCAGGGATAAAAAAATACATTTTCTCTCCTTTTTTGGCAATACACTGATGAAACAGTGGACAAACTTTGTTGACATTTCTGGTCATGTCTCACTTCTCATTTCATTATGAGAAGTATGTATTTTTCCACCGTTTGGTTAGCTGTATAGTGCACTATGCAGTGCAGAACTGCATAAAAAGTGTCAAATACCAAAGTAGAGCAAAAACATTTCTAAAATGACTACCTGTAACATATAAAAGAAATTCACAATGCAAGCAAGTTATTTAAGTTGCTCAAGAAAAGAAACACATTCCCCTAGCAAGAAAGGAAAGCAGGAATTAGCCCCATGGTCCCAAACCTGTCAGCAAGGTGGTATTAAGGTATTGACAAATTTAAAATAAAAATCACCCAGAAAATCCTGGCCACAAAGTTTAACTAGCATTTGAAAAACAATATGACAACGTGCACTACTTTATTTAAGCGTTTATGGTAGGAATCAGTTGCTTCCTCCCTAGTGCGTCCAATACATTTGCCTGTGGCTTGCCAGCATGGTACAGGACTTCCAGGGGAAGGATGTCTCTGCTGTTATGATTTAGCTCATCACCTTCCCACTTTCTGTTATCAATGTGCAGGTCTAAGTGTTTAACACATTTCTATAAGTTGTTACAGATTCCATATACTGAATAACTTCAAATCAGAATGAAATGTATGATTCATAGTGTCAGTTTCAAGTAATATTGGGGAAAAAAATTCTCAGTAGCAATTAAAGTTGAGTAAAATGTAGATTTGGAAAAGCAATAGGCGATGAAAATACAAAAACCACAAACAACCTCTCAGTAATTATACTGGGATTGACAGTCACGACATCCGTCTTTACCCCAACGTCCGTGAAGTATTTCTCAGATATAGGAGGCAAATTGCATCTATAAAGGAAAGAAACGAGTAACAGAGTTAAACGGTTCCTTGCACCTTCTCAGGAATAGAAAGTAGAACTGATTTAAGCATTTCTTCCAAGCAAGAAATTTAGAAACAGATTGAGAATTTTAAATTGTATGAAACATGTTGATGCCCGAACTATACATTAAAGTAATAAGTACTTAGGAGTTGAATTAAGACCTCTCTTCTTCCCTAAGTCTGTCAGAGCTGATGCCTTTTCACAGATGTAGCCAGTGCTCGCTCATTTTGCTTCCTTAAAAGCAGTACAGCTATTTACTTCAGCAATTTAGGTTGAGAAATGGCATGAAGCCCCAAGGACAATCAGCTTATAAAATCAAAGACTTCCTCAGCAACAGCTGAGCTGTATTCAATAATTAATAGATAAACTATATCTATAACATTGTCTTTATGTCTAACATGCTTTGGTTTATACCCAAGAGAATTTAGGGGAAATGCACCGCTAGAGACAAATCAGTCGAGTCCTAATTAACCCCAAACTATCTGCTTCCCTTCCTTTTCCCTTTATAAGTATCTCGAGTGCAGTGTAAGAACAGCAATTCTCATTCTACAGATTCACCAGAGGATGTCAAAGCTATTAGGAGTAAACTTGGGGAAGATTTGCAAACCCTGACTTTGTCCAGCCTCTGCTCACCCTGGCCTTGACCTAGATTCATCATCTCAAAAAACGTAGAGCATCCCTCAAGAGATGCTGAAGTTACTGAAACACACACACATACACACAAGCTTTGCTTCCATAGGAAACCCAGCTGAAAACAAGATTCAGCACGCAATATCAGAAGCAACATAAGCAGCCTTGCAACTAGTTTTACACTTAGTTTAAGCTAGCATTAGATATTTGCTGAAATTTTGAAAACTTTTTGAAGTGATCTATAAGCCACAATAAAAGCCATCACTGTTAAGATCCCCACACCTCAAAAATACTGGTGTGCCTAATGCCCAAACTTCTCTGTATTTCTGAAGATCAGGGCTGAATAGGAGAAAACCGTGAAGGTATTTAGGGTAAGTGATGGTCAGTGTTTTCACAAAACTACAGTTCAGCTGCCATTCTCAGTCACAGGGAGAGGGTGAGCAGGGGAGCAGAAGAATGCACAAAAGTCCTTCAAAGTCCTTCTCAGACTCAGGAGGTTCACATCTACCTCCCACAGAGTCTCTCTTTATCAGGTCAGAGAACTTTTTTTAGCCACCTCATCCTTCTCAAGGGCAATGTAATTTCCAGCAAGTTTCTCTGCCAGGTCATACAATGTCCTTCTGAAGTCCTCTAGCATCCTCAGTTCCACCTAGCACTAGCACTGTGCTCATTAGATTATATTTGAAAAAGGTTTTCAAATATTCAGCTTCAGTATTTTCAAACAGTAAACTCCCACTAGGATTAAGAAAGAATGAATTTGTTGAAAGTGGTAATTCCTTATAAAGACAATACAATCTGCATAAACTGTAGTTTTGTCATAGGACTCCAAAAATTCATACCGGCGAAGAGCATAGTCCCATCTCTAAATGCATATCATCACAGAACACTCTGGCCAGTAGATGGAGATAGACACTAACAACTAGTAAATGCAATTTGTGTGTGTGTTTGTGTGTGTGTGTGTATTTTATACCTTGTATTGTAATGTAATTAATCGCTATCAGAATTTATTTCATAGAAAACTCTTGGTTGCATCCTGCTGGCCACAAGCGTCCTGACAATAAAAGATTTTCCCAGGTGTCCTGAAGGTATCACTGAATGTTAGCCGTGCTCCATAGGAGTGCTCACATAGTTTGTGAAATATTTCAAAAAATTAGTTCGTTTGTGACTAAGATGGTGATTCCTGACAGTCTGGTGAACTGGTATTAGACTGGAAAGTGGATGTCTTCAGACCTGTCCCTGAACACAAGCTTTACTTTAAAAGCTTTACTTTAAGGTCAGCAGACCTTAAGCTCTTAAACACCAACATGTCTTTGTGCATAATGCTGGTCCCACATGTTTTGGAGATGGTGAACCAGGGGTTTCTTTTGCACAAGTACTGATGTATTTATTTGCATTTTGGTTCTACTTATGCCTCTATTTAATTAATTAATGGTACCAAAAGCAACCCAGTTTCTAAATTCTGAGGTGATCTAATCTACTCTTTTTAATCAGTTTTGGTACAGTTCAAGGAAGAGTAACAGTGGTAAAAAGGGACCTCCACTGAAAGTTCTTATACATAAACAATGACATTTGCTGCCCATATTTCCACTTCCACTCAACAGCTTGTCATCTCCATGCGTAACATGTACCACTCCTTTCAACCATACTGAGCTGTGATCCAACACAATCCAAGGGAATCTACAATAATTATTTGATGTATATGGGGTACACTAGGCTTTTAAGAGCAAATTCTGCGAAGCCTGGACCGTTTCACAGACTAAAACTAAGACAATAGTTTTCTATAAAGTGGGCACAAGAAGCAGACACAAGGGTCTGAAAACAATGAATAGTGAAGATAGGACCTGTAAAATTTTATTTCTCATTTGATGCCAAATTAAATTAAAAATGCAACGAGTCAAATTCTGACCTAATTTTTGCTGGTATGAAATCAGAGAAATTCACTGATTTATGCACAGTTATTCTAAACAGACAGCAATATACCCAAGATCAGAAAATAGGCCAATAGAAGTAAAAAGATTTTTCTTTCCTACAGAACAGGTCATGAATCTGTGAGCTAGCTGTCATATGCCACGATCCAGGAAAAGAGCTTAACAGGATTTAGAGAGGGATTAGTCATGCATATGAATTAATAACAAAATCTTTCCTGTATATATTAAGGATGATAAAAGTGCTGCTAAACTCTGTTATCCAGGGATGCAAGTCCTGGGACACCCCAGCCTATGCAAAACCTGCATAATTCCACATATGGTGAGGAGCATAATATGAAGACGCTCAACCTTCACAGTCATTCAGGTGTCTCTGCAGGCCCTGGAGTCTACAGTACGGATTGCTGTAGCTCCCATTATCCAGCACTTGAGATCTGCACCACTTCAGAAACACACCTCCAAGGCACATGAGCCACACAGCGTAGTGCTATTAACATAGAATCGTAGATTCACAAAATGGTTTGGGTTGGAAGGGACCTTAAAGATCACATAGTTCCAACCCCCCTGCCATGGGCAGGGACACCTCCCCCCAGCCCAGGTTGCTCCAAGCCCCA
>VZSZ01003128.1:2914-35756 GCA_013398815.1 Ibidorhyncha struthersii | reverse complement strand
GGACCCCCTGAGCTGGAGGCAGCCCTGCAGGGGGGTCTCCCCAGAGCGCAGCAGAGGGGCAGAATCCCCCCCCTCGCCCTGCTGGCCACGCTGCTGGGGATGCAGCCCAGGATGCCGGTGGCTTTCTGGGCTGCCAGCACACACTGCCGGCTCATGTTGAGCTTCTCATCCACCAACACCCCCAAGTCCATCTGGCCAAGCTGCTTATCACACAAAAGAGATTATACCTCTGGTTCAGAACTGCCCCAGAAAATCATGGCCATGTTCATAGCACAGTGCTTATGGGCTAATGTTCACAGAAGGATAAATCCACAACCTGAGTAACAAGGGATGTCCTGAATGAGGACATCAACTTTGTCAGTCAGTCAGTGATTAACCACATGGAGTTAGGGAAAAAAATTACCTCAAAGCATAATTTTTAAATAAAAAAAGGTGGGTTTTTTTGAAACATTTCTTTTTGTGAAAGAAGCAGGTTTGATATGGCCAGTATGGCAAATCCCATATTTCCATGTGGGAAGGAATAGCTTTACAATGCTTTATTTGTCATTGAAACAGGCAAAAAGAAAAATGGTACTGTGGTGATTACCGAAACACGAAGTCTGCACTGTCAATCTCCCGGCCACATCTGCTGTTCTTCAGAATTCCTCCGTTCCCAACCACCGCACATTTCTTAAACTGGGAGCGGTGGTACGGCATATCCTGCAACATCACAGCAAGGAAACAGTTAAATATCCCAAAACATGGAGACAACAAGTCTCTTTTTCACTTTTTCTTTTNNTTTTTTTTTTTTTTTTTTGTGCAGCTGCATCTTGCTACAGATGCACTAATCATAGGAAATTGACACTGGTTCTGGCCTGCAATATTCCCATGGTGTATATAAATGGATGGGTTTGTTTTCTGTGCAATTAGAGACAGTACGGGCAACTAACTCAGAGGGAAAAAAAGCAATAACCCGGTTTTGTCCAGACGTAATAACGGAAGAAATCATTTTAGAAATTTGCTTTCCCTTCTGTTTTCCACATGAGGGCATGAATCATAAAATTAGCGTACCCCAGGTGTTGCCTTCTGAGCTGCCTGCACACTGCTGGCTCCTCAGGCTCTGACGTCCTGCTTTTAAGACTTCCGCACACATAGTGGCAGAGCAGCTAGTAAAGTCCAAGAAGTCTCTCTAAGTCAGACCGCACTTACAGCTATTTATCACAACACAGCCCAAATTTTAGTGCTTCCTACCACTAATTCTACTAATAGTATTAATGATTACTAACTAGCACTTGTACTACCAGCAGTGCCTAGAGCCTTTGGTCAGGCGCCTTTTTGGACTTGTGTAGGATGCATCTTTCTGTAATCTTTGGGCAAAATCCTGTCTTCACATGCAGACATGCAGGCGCTGCTGAAGCCAGAGAGAGTGAAAATCATGTCTCCGAGAACAGAATTGGGCCGTTAGGGTGAGAGGGTTGTGACGCAGAACTGAGACGCGCTACACCTTATGAATATGGAGAGATGGGCTTATGTAAGCATGAGAGCGCTCATTTTGGTACATACATATTTTATCAATAATTTCATACCACAAACTACAGAGAGATGCAATAGTGGCATGACATTTCTAGGTGATTATTCCCAGGATCTTTCCACAGCATTCATAAGCCATGAGGCACAAGGGCATGCAATTACACCTGTCTGAGAAAAGCAGCAGCTGTCTAACCAAGAGGCATTGTAGAGATGTCTGTGCCTTATCCAGCCATTTCTAAACACAAAATGCCTCAGCAGTCCTGAAAGAGAGATCAGAAGCCAGGTCTCCGCACTCAGCACAAGTCTCTTGCCCTCACAGTCTTGCTCCCGTGCTTTCAGCCCTTTAACTCCTACATTTGCCATTCTGCAGCCCTGCTCCTAGGCAGAGGGTGGCTTCAGCCACATAGCTGCTGCCCAGTGAGTGCCTGCAAAGCACCCTCAGGGCGTACCTGCATAAATACAACAGCAGCTATAGGACACTGCTAGCAAAAGCGTAGGCGTCTAGTCTTTCATGTATTCATCTGCGCAATCAGGCAGGGTTTTGAGGATAATATTCCTGGAATTAGATGCATCCGCTCTTTGCACGTCTCCAGATGCCAAAGTGGTTTCCTGGATCTAAGCCTTTCTCCTGCTCTGCCCCAGTTCCCCATGAGCACATTTAGATAACAGCCCTACCCTTCCTCTTTTAGTGCTCTGAAAGCAAATGGATTAAAAGCGGTTAGACCCTGAAGGACAACTTTAATGACAGAAATCTAAGTATTTAACTTGAATATTTTTCTGACTTTCTGAAAGGGATAAATTTCAGTCATCCCCTCCAAATATGCCATTTTAAATTCATGAGGGGTGCCTCATCATGAAGCAGTAGTCACATAAGCCCATTTCTGCACATCAGTGACTATGTGCAATGGGAATCGCCCACTATTTGTAACTTTGAATGGTCCTCAGGTCAAGGATTATTTGCTAAAAAGGTTTTGAATTATCATTATGATGAATATATTTAAAAATTGTGCAGCCTGTTCACAGATTATCTCCAAACAGAAATAAGTATAAAAACAGTCAGTCACTGTGAATATGAATTATAAAATAGTCATGCCCCCAAAACAGCATACCTACCCCCAATGTTGGATTTACTGTATGTGACTATCGTACTTGAAAAAGTTCCGATCAGTAAGTGCCTTTTTATTCAGCTTTCTTAAGTTATTTCATTAGCCACTTTGCTGCTAGGTCAGTAATATTCTACAGGAGAATATATATATTGCGTACAAGAGCAGGTGTCCACTAGAAAACAGGATAATCAGCTAAAATATCATACCAAAAATATACATTTTCAAAGTACAAGCAATGAAGTTTGTAGAAATGTCAAACAGCCAACTGCTAAATGCTTGGCTATAGGATAGCATCTAATGCAGTGAGTAGAGTGAAGTTGGTTCTGCCAACAGACAGAGGTGTGAGGCACCTTTGGAAACATTTTGAAGATTTCTTGATTGATATGGAAGATTCCACTAGTATCCACTTCATATTTCAGTTTAGTTCCCAAGGGAGTATTTTTCTGGGTGGTGAACAGATAGGCAGGGGCATTGCAACACCTCGACAAAGTAGACCTGTAAAATGAAAAAGAGAGAAAGGACCTGACGGCATGCTTTAGGATTTGCAATTACTATTACTCCTAACAAGGCATTTTTCAGCAAAAAAAAACTTTTTAGCTGTAGGAGGGGTAAGACAGTGGTTTGCTGGATTTTCCTTTAGAAAATTTCAGAGTCAGTGAAATCCCTGCACTGTCTCTTCTAGGCTGCAGGAAATACATGCGCAAATTCTGCCCTGCTCCAGCCACCAAAGCTGAGCTTCTGCCCCCAGTGCCCTGGGGAAATCATCCTAATTAGTCCCTCTCCGCTTTAGAGGTTTTCCACTTCTTTGTAAATTTTTTACTCATCACTGGGCAGGAAACACAGGGCTTAAAGTATTCATCTGGGGATGTGGAAGCTTGGCAGGCCAGGGACTTAAACACAGCAATACCTAAAGACACTACCCCATTTACCAGACTACTGTGGAGCAGGGCACACTTTGATTACAAAAAAACTTTTAAAGGTGTTAGTTTTGCCTTTGACCTTGCATATAAGCATCAGGAAGATGATGTGGCCCCAACAGATGGGTGCCAGGGAGACTGGTCAGGGCGCAAAAAAATGGCCAAAATGGCATGTATTCCAACATAAACAAGAACTTTTGAAATCTCAAAAACGGGATTCTTGGCATGAGAGAAAACCCATTCAGCTCTGATAAGAAATGTAAATAGGAAAAGCAGCTTTTCAAATAGGTGTTAATTTCTTAGCTCCCATCCTTCCCTGAATGCTTCACTCCTTTTACTGGTGGAACTGAAAGCCCTGACTTCAGCTTACTCTTACTCCAGAGCCAGTTTGTTTCTCAGTCAATGCGTCTTATACCTTTAATGAAAAATATGTGTCATGGCACATGCACAAACATGAAGACAGAGCCAAATAGCTCTCAAATAACCTAGATTAAACACCTTGCCTCTCTGGTATATGGCCTCATTATGAGTTGGACAAATAAGCTAGTCTTCTTTATGGGCTGTATTACAAGCACCAGAAAGCAAATACAGAATTATGCAAACGTTTCAGTGATGTCCAGTTACTGTTACATACTTGACTCATGCTGAATGACACAATATGATGATCAGATTGAGGCAGCAATTGAGACTGAATAAGTCAATGAATAATTTCTAATAACTAAATCATTAAATAATTACAAGGAGGTAGTAGGATTTAATTGTGATATTTGAGATATGAAAAAACTCTTCATTAGTTCTGCATTAAGGAATTGAAGAGATGTTCTTCTTTAATCTAATGTCCAACTAGTGTTCCAGAGGCATGTTCCTTAATGTAAATGTCTGATATATAATGGAGGAAGACTGTCAAGGAAATTGTTTTTCTTAGTCTAAAGAGACAAAAGCTAGTGTGATTTTTGTGCTTCCTCCCTCCCTGCTGCTTAAGTAGCTGCCACTTAACTTTTGCTGGATTCTCCCCATGTCACCTGCTGGCCCACAACTGACAAAGTTTGAAAGCCCACAACTCAGTGTTGTTAGACCACTTCCTTTTAGCCTTCTACTAGTATACCTCCAAACTCAGAGACTTTGGTCTGCTTTTAAGGGACTACAGTTTCCCTGCACATTCACAAACTGAAGTCTCTGTCCTTTAAGACAAAAATGGAACAGACTTTTAACTTCTTTTTTTTTCATGACTGGCATGTTTATTGTTGCTGGAACCAGCTAAGAAAGGTTAGGTTACATCTAGGTTCCAGTGGGCAATTCTTAAGCAATGATATATCAGTCAGGCAGGTATAGCCAGGGACCCAAGTCTTTTATCTCTTTTCTCTCTCAATACACTGTCGAGGATGGAGAGGAGTTCTTTCGTTGCTTAATGTGCTGGTGTTGGTGGCGTGAGAGTGATGGTCCTCCTGATGGTCTTTAGATAGTCCCTTCTCGTTGCTCCCACCTCTGGGCTGGCCTCCATACTTCAATGTGCTCCATGAACTCTGGACACAATTATTAGTTCTCTTACTCCAAGTAGTCTTCAGATAGCAGGCTCTAATCTCGAATGGCTTTTGTCTTCAAAATGGGCTCTGGATAATTGCCCATCAAGTAATTTCCAGAAAAAAAATATACTAAAAAAAAAACTAAAAAACCTTGTACGTGGAGCTTACATTGGAAAAACTGATATGAGCCTGGGACTAACAATTAGTTATTTTTAAAGATGTTAATGACTAACTCAGCACATGCATTCTCACATTCTCTCATTAACTCGTGACAGCTATTTCCTGGAATCATGCAGGAGAATTTGGGAGAAAGTTGTGGGGCCTTATTTTAAACAACAGCTCTGAATCATGCCAGTGACTTACAGACTTAACCAGTCCATATTCCACTTACTCTGAAATAATGTGACTTCTCTAGACCTACTCAAATATGCCCCTTGAACACACTACTACAGAAAATTCAAATATTGTTTTGGCTTCATTATACTACTGCCCTTACAAGACCAATGTCAAAAGTTGTATCTTGAAAGGACCATGGGAGGACCTTCAGCAAAGAGGAATTCACATGAAGACAGAGTACTACAGAAACAAACTGCAGAGGTGTCCAAAGACCAGAAAAAATATCTAGATAGTCAGGGAGTAATAGCTGAGAAGCCATTAAAAAAATAAAGTGATAAACAAGGTCTGACAGTACCTAATACACCACAGAAAAAAATCCAGTTTGAGTATTTTGTAGGCCAAATTTGCAGTGTCACCAATGATATGACCGTTTTACACCACCAGAGTTTGATGTAGTAGGTGCAGTAGGCTGCATCACCATATCTGCCTGAATCATACCTGGAAAAGTCTTTCCTATACCAAATTCCCTGCATTTCCTGGGAAGATTGTCCCACATGCCAGAAGAGCTCTCTTTCACTCTTGCTGCTGACTTTTTTAAAGTAGAAAAAAGTCCACATTTATTCAAAAGGATGGTACTGCAACAGTAACAGTATTATAATGCTTACTCTTGCTATCCATATGAAGGCTTGATCTCTCTACAGGAAGCTAAACTCAAACTAAAGTAAATCTTACTCAGTCTGATTAATGTGGACCATTCTTACTTGAATAAATTGGCTTCTGTTACATTCATCTCCCATTTGCACATCTGTAGGCTCTTCCATCTGTCAAACAATTCAGTTTGTTTCACCCTAAAAGATAAAAAGAAGGAAAACAAATCACTTTATTACAAGGACTTCATTTCCTAGAACAGCTGCAGCCAGGGTACCATGAAGTAGGCTTTTGACAGGGCAAATCAGTCAGTCTATCAGTGCAAAATTTATCATTTTTCTTTCTTTTTCTGCTCAGACATAGCAACCCTAAGCCATGTATACCCAGGTACTGATGAAGCTCTTCAGCTATTTGGGACTGATTTCTATTCCCTGGTAGTCATTCTCCATTTCTTCAGGATAAAAAATGCAATATTGAGCAAGAAGCATCTACTGTACCAAAGTCTGTCCACAGTCTGCTGGGAAGCTAATGAGTGTCTGGCAACTACAGCGGCTTTGGGGGGGAAAAGTTGCACCTAGCAGAAGGGCCAGCAAAGGGGGGGATTGGAAAAGAGGATACTTCAGATAATTTGGCCAACTACCATTATATTTTGGTGAGGATATGTTAAGCCATGAGATCCTACAGAACAGCACTGTTGGGAAATCCTTTTTATAAACTGCAATAGGACATGTGTACGGATAAGCATCTGTGATCGTAAAAGGACATGAAAAGCTCTTTACATAATGATCTCTTCCTCCCTCTCTGTTAATAAATATACTTTTAGTTATATAAAAAAATGACACTCCTACTTCCACTAGGCTGATACAGGATGACACATTTTTGGTGATATCATCAATTGCAATCACTTCTGCCTTAGACTTCATACATACTCTTCCGTATTTGGGCAAAAGAGGTAACAAAGGCCTTGCAAATATCTAGAGCCAGGAGCAATGTCATAATCTGTCTGGAAAATTTTTAAGTCTGAGATTTCTTCAAGACTGGTAGGTCTTAATGATGTCTCCTCAGGCTTCAGGGCTTTGAATGTTTGAATAAAGCAAAGACATTTAAGGCAATTATATAAAGTGAGTAGAACTTAGGATTTCCCAGGCTGTGGAAGTTACAGGAAGGAATTAGGTCATATTGTACTTTCTGTAGCCCACCAGAGCACATTAACTTGGAAATCTTCCATTACCGTAAGGGCTGACTTAGAAAACGTAGCGCATTAGAAGCAAGCACATCAGAAGTAGCCAGCATAGTAAAAGAGCTTAATGTCAAATGGCATCTATCGTAAAAGTAAGGCTAACTCTACCCAGCTGAGTAGGAGTCCAGTACCTTCTGTGTGCCATCAGGTAAGATGAAGAGAAATGAGTAATTCTCTGTACCATCTGATAAATATGCAGAAAAGCAATTCAAAACTCCCCATCTTCAGCAGAACATTGTCAGAAGTGTCACATTCTCACCCCTTCTATTTATTTTTAAGCACTGCAAGTCAGCAAGCAGTGCAAAGTTGTTACTCGTGTATCCTTCATCCAGTACCAAATACAGAAGACAAGGACATAACCTACATTTTTCTGTGCACAAAGTCAGCAAGGGAGACATGCTCAAAATTCATGCAGACCTGGAGCCACAAACTGTATTTGCTGTAGCCTTCATTGCTTAATGGTATGCGCTCGTATAGCTGCACTTTCAATTGAGATTCTCAGTGCACTTTACAGACCTTAATAAGCCCCGTGGATTGTCAGTGAGATTACTAAACCATTGGGTTTAGATATGGTAAGCGATTAGGCATAATCTAGGCAATTAAATTCAGTGCAATACTGAAAATGCAAAAGGACAACACAAAAATACCCTACTCTTCTCTGTCCAACGAGCTCCACTGGCAACCTCACTTTTTTGCCTGATTCCATCTCTGTGGTTTCATGGATACATCTCATTCAAATCATTAATTTCCTGATTTACATATTGGACCATAAAAGACAAAATATAGATATTTTATTATCTCTCAGACATGTATTTTCCTACTATTTAGTGAGTGCTATTAACTTGTGAAACTCACTGCTGCAGGAAATTGTGGAGGTCAAAAGTAGTAATGGGTCCAGAAAAGATCTAAAGAAATTAACAGAGAGGTCTATTGTCCCCTCTGACTACTGTAGTCTGGTCACCACCTACCACTCAGCAAGTCCCCACACCAGTATTCGTTATCAGGAAGGACTAACGATTTTGCTTCATTTCTTAGCCTTCAATACTGGCCATTGTCAATGATAGAGCCTTTAGATGGACACTTGCTGTGAGCCAGTCTGGCTGTTATTACTCTTCAGTTACCCTGAGTAGAAGACTTAGAATATAATACTACAAATAATATACAAACACTGTATTTAATTCCAAATAGTGATACTGGACCTGACCAAAATCCCTCAACGTATGTGAAAAGCTTCCATTTTTTTCAAGTGGACCTCAGATCAAATTCAAATGCCACTATTTGAATGCATCAAGCATTGGAACAGGCTGCCCAGAGAAGTGGTTGAGTCACCATTCCTGGAGGTATTTAAAAAACGTGTAGATGTAGTGCCAAGGGACATGGTTTAGTGGTAGCTTGGCAGTGTTAGGTTAAGGGTTGGACTCAATGACCCTAAAGGTCTCTTCCAACTCAAATGATTCTATGATTCTATTCTATGGTTCTATATAAGAGAACCTCAGGAAACCCTGATGATATCCCTATCAATGGGATCTCAAGTCTTGCATCTCTGATAATCTTATTGTAGGTTATAATTTTCATCCTGCCTAAAAGTAGTCTTTTAGCAAACATTCATTCATACTTACATAGACAAAACCTTCACCTCAATGATGTCCTGCCGTAATTCCAGGCATTTGGTAGAGTTGTATTCCAAAGGCCCTTCATAAAACTCAAAATACCTGAAGAAGGACAAGAAAAGAGATTATAAATAAGCCTTAGACTGGTATACTATCTTACACATCAATGGAAATTTGCTTAAAGTTGTCATTTATGATTTCTGCTTAGCTTGAGACTACACTGTCCGGCCCACAGGCAGGTTACTACTTCACAGGAAAGCACAGATGTTGTTGCTGATGCTAGAACAGCCATCCATGTCCAGTTTGTCCAGCTCTACAAGAGTTCATCTATCTTGTAGGCACTATCAAGGATCAGCTACCTTTTCCAGCAGTCAGCACATGGCAGCTGCCACTGAAAGTCAGGATAAAAGCACTGATCACTTAAGGAACACTGTTTCCATCCTTTAGGTGTCTGAATGTGCTGAGAGTTTAAAACCCAGTACCTTACATTTTGCTTAGGTGGAAAGCAAAGTGCTGGAGATTGCATCTTGTCTGTGGAGACTGCTGCATAGCTCTATACAACTGAGCTTTTCATTGTGATTTACTCTTCTGTATATTCAGAGAGGAAGGGAGCTGGGATTTTGTTCTCAAAAAAATTAAGATGGTTTTAAGAACAAAAGGATTTGAATGCTCAGACACATCACAAATGACAGTGTTATTCTTAATTAAAATATAGACACAAATATTTACTTTTCTGTTTAAGTTCCTCAACCTTAGCCATCAGACTGGAGTGAAGGGTAAAAAACCCACAATGGTAGATACTCATGTTTAGAGGCCAGAGAAAGCCCAGGCTGGCCCGTGAATTCAATGAGACTGTATTGAAATGACAAGAAAGATTCAGGTTTAAACTGAGCTCTGTATCACTTTCATCACTTATCATTAGAAGTGTGTATTAAAACCTAATATCTAAGAACTGTGCATACCAATACAGCAGGTATGAGCACAATGAAGAAATATTAGCAGATGACCTGGAGGAATACATCTAGGCTAGATCAAGTTATTTTGATGGATCCTTTAAAATCTCAGAATTCATGAGGCTGTTACTCCAAACTATCTTTTGTATTTTCAATATGAAAGAAAAATACAGGATTCCTGGTTTATTTAAACCATCATTGGAAATGTAATATTTTGGTTTTGTGTCATTTTAAAATATCATCAATATTTATGTTTGACCTGAATGCCTGTTCAGTTCTGAATACATAATCCTTAAGTAGGAAAGCCTTGTTAGTTTTCTTAGTAGTTCATGTTTATAGTTAATACCAAAATTTTGGGAGATCCAAAGTTTGATCTCTTCTGGAGAAGTGCTAAGCATTCACACCTCCCACAGGAACCGTAGGGAGAGAGATTGTCCAGAAAACAACATCTCCAGGTGTCTTCAACAGGGCCTCCAAAGACCAGAAGCATCTAAAACTAAACAGCTCCTGAATTTTGCCTTGTAAGTACATCCAGCAATCAAACAATTTCGGTGATCCAGTGAGAAGAACAAACCTTGAGACTGAAAGGAAGAAGGCCATGCCTAGAAGGTGGAAGAACATCATAAATTCCTAGTAAANGAAAAGCCTTCCTCAGCCTCCAGAAGGGAAATAAAGTTAATGTAACATGGACCTTCATCTGGTCTCTCACCAAAAGGCCTGGGCTCTCCTTCCAACTCAATCATTCACCTGGACATTCAGCCTTTAATAAAGAGTAGCTGAAATCCATTGCACTGGCACATCTCCTGCGTGCTTGGCTTGTTGAGCTGGAGCTGAGCAACATGTGCATTTTGACAGCTGCTCCAACTGAAATTGGATTAAGAGCTCACCTAGTTGCACCAGGCCAAAGCCCTGCACGAATGTAGTCCAGATAAAATCCCAAAATTAAACTGCAGCCTCTCTCTGTGGAGCCAACACCATAGGACTTCTTGCTGCTCACAGGATTTTACAGCAGTGAAGGAGTCCCCTCTGACTACCAGTCCAAACAACTTTTTCATCCTTCTGCAATTCTCTTTTTTTTTTTACTGTATTTTGCAGTATCCATTCTTTACTTTGGTTCTTTGAATCAGGCAAAACTGGGACCATGAATGTGCATGTTCTACACAATAGCTGGAGGCAGGTATAGATTCCCATGCAACACTGAGCACGTTGTATACTGCTTCTACCTCTCTTGGCATAAGGGGGATAGCAATGGCTATCAGCCTCATCCTCGCCTCTCACTTAACACTGGATTTCAGTACCTTTTATGTGCCTCAGGACAGATAAGAATGGTAAAAATCTAGATTAACAGGTATTTTGATCTTTACTGCACACTTCTGGCTGTGCTGCTAAGTTAGAGAACTGCAGTTCAGGCATCAAACAGCACATCCTACCACGTGCGAACGCCACAGCAGGGGAAAGCTGGCTTCAGCCCATGGCACTGGAAACAAAGATGTCATTTTATGAAACAGACATGAAATTTCCTGAGTCCCAGACGTTCCCTTTGATCACTGCCCATTTACCCAATCCACAAACCAAAACCAGAAATTAAAAAGGATGTGTTACCAAAGACGCAGAAGAGTAAGGAGGAAAGGATTAGGTAAAACGTAAACCACATCTGGATCTGAAAGGAAATCCATGAGGTAGCACTGCATTTGTAGGAGAGCTATTCCATTAGCCTACAGCTTTGAAAAGCACAGGACTGTCCTGCAAGCCCCTAACTCTCACAATAGCTCCAGCTTTTCCAGCAGAGTAGTGTCAAATTCACCACTTGGCACCTTGTGGAAGTGCAGAGGAAGGACCCGTGAAACAGGCTGGATGACATGCTGCTGATGGGACGAATACGTGCCTCCTGCAGCAAAGGCAGGGGACACCAACGGTGGTGTCACTTTCACATCAAGTGGGGAGAAGATGATACTGGCTATGGGGTGACCTCAATTGAAACTAACTCATCCTGCCTGAGCTGCTGAATAATCATCATGTGGGCTGTCATTCATAAGCCCTGAACCACATCTGAAGCAGCCAGACAGACACTAAGCCTCCTTAGTGTCAGTGCTACTGATGCTGCAGCACGGAGGTTGCAAGCATTAATGGTGCTACAACAGGATTAAGGAATTTGCAAGATAGTATCTGGTCAATAGACTAAAATAAAGAAAAAAAGATTCCTCTCTTTCTCCCAAGAGTGTTCATGCTATTTATTTACTTCACAGCAATCCCCCTCCTGCTACAGAAACCGAGGCACATTAGCAGAGGCAGCTCCCTGGAGCACCGGCCAACCTCTTCCCGCAGAAGTGCTTCACGTCTTACTTCCCCAGAATACAGCTTTTGCACAACACCGGCCTCTAGCACAAGGAACATGGGTTCCCTCAGCCCCCGCGGATGTTCTTGAAACCCAGCTCCTCCGCTCGGCTGGGTCTGGTCCTGCTGGAGTGTTTGGAGACCAGCCCCCTGCGCTCTGCCAGAGGAATCGTCAGTCTCACCCACTCCCTAGGCTCTGAGTGCTGCTTCTGCCTATTAACTCCCACTCTAAACCATGTAGTTCCCTGTGAATGAAAATACATTTGCCTGTCAGAACGCTTAATTAGCACAAATGGAAGCTGTCCTCCCCATCACCTTCCGCAGTCTGATATCCAGCTAAGAAGCAAGGGTGTAGTGCAGTTTATTTTGATTTATGTTCTTGGTTAGTGATAAGTGACAAACCTGAATACACTACTCCTTTTGCTACAGAAAAGGGGTGTGTTTCAGCTTTACAAGAATGACATTCATGTTTTATATCCATAAAACAGAGTTGGTATGTCCCCACCAGAATGTCCTCTCCCTGCACTGCCTTCACTTCCCCTGCTGAAATCTAAATAACTTTTATCCGTCAAAGATCACAAGTCTACAGGAAAGCGAATCCAAGAATTCATGATTCTTTACAACAGGGAACACAACTACAATCGAGTCACAACAAACAGCACAGTTGCACATGGGATTGCCTTTTCCCAGGGTACCACGCACTACACACAACTCACGGCTCTATGTCCATTCAGGTCAACTGTAGCTTTCAAATTTACAACATTTTTCCAGAATCAGTTCCTGTATCTGAACACCACACAAGCTGTAAGTGTTCTGAGAGGACTCTTTTTTTATGGCTTTCAGTACTGAATGCCCAGAAATGAGATGCTACTTACTCTGTAATTTTTCATTTTTGACTAACTTGAGACTTCCTCCTTTTCTAACCTTCATGTCTCCCATTGCAACCTCACTTCCAGCTGAGCAGCTTACTGACCCCACAGGTGAGAGACAGATTTGGTTTCCCAGTATACCAGCTAACTCTTAGGTCTTTGATCATCTGCAGTTGGGCTGCTCCTGCTTTGATCAAAAGTAAGCTTTTCTTGATCATGCTACATGAATTAAAAAGCTGGAGACTTCAATCCTGCCTTCAAGTGAGGTTGAATTGAGGCACTGAGTTGCCTGATATATTGAACAAAGTTTTTAAAATATAATTGAGTGTAACTGTCAGGCATCTTTTAAACAAAACCATTTTCTCCTGAAAAAAAAGCCATCCCATTTGCTCGTTCCCGCAGTACCAGACCTGCACTGTTTGCAGTGAGGCTGCAGCGCTTATGCTGCAAGAGAACAGAGTATCGCAGGAAGGATTCCACCTACCCTGCAGGAAAAACAAAGATCTTTCCAAAAATAAACATTATCCAGTGACTAAGAAATGAGAAAATATGAACCAAGCCCTGCAGGCTTCTACAAAATACTTCCTAAGAGAACTGCCCAATTAGCAGTGCCTGCACTCATCAGCATGGGCAGATCCACGGCCAACCTTGGGTCTAGATTCACCTTCCCTACTCAGGAACCTTGCAAGTGTGCTTGAGCACACTCTCCAAAGCACACAGGGACTCACATTCATCTGGCAAGGCCAGCATGGGCTCTTCAGACCCATGTAGCAAAAATGCTGCTGAGGTGGAACATATCATGGCTATATGGGCTCTGGAAAACTCATCCAGAGCAGAGAAAACTAGGTGTTGACTTCATCAGAGAGACCATTGTGAGCGAGTGACCAAATTCCACCAACTTTCGCTTCTACTAATATTTCTAAGTGACAACATCAAACATTAGAAGATTTAGTCAAAAGGGTTAAAGGCCTGACATCAATACCGTGATTTCTTTATTCCCTCAAAGACTGTGTCCTACCATTTTGCATGGCATATTCATCTAAGATTATTTTGGCCCCATTTGGAAGGCACAATCCCCATTTGGCAGATAAATAAGCTGTTGTAGAGGCTGATTGACAGTTAAGTCCATGGAAGACAGGAACAAGGACCTTGAGCTCTGCTCTCACAGATGCTCCCTAGGCCACACAATTACACCAAGAACAATAGCAGCCTCTGGAGTTAACGGAAATCATAATGACCTTTCATACCACACTTTCCACAAGAAAACACCTGTGGATGTACCAATGTTAAATGAGATGCCCCTGCTCTGAGAATTGGCAAGTGAAGCAGAAACGTTTGATGCTGTTAGATGAATTTACACTTCACTGGGGCTGTGGCACAAAAAAAAATATCACATTGCTGCATGTGTTGTCTCTGCTATTTGAGATCCTGTATTGACTTGTCCCCATCAGGATGGTGCTTGAAAGACTGAACTGAGAGAGAAGGTGCTGTGGGCACAAAGGGGGAGGCTGGAGAAGAATAGTCGTCTCTTACACAGGTTGGTGAAACTATCCCCTCCTCCTTGGGGACAACAAATATAAAAATAGACTGTTCATGTTCCTCCTGGCTACCACCTGCTGATGCCAATGTCACTGGCATTAACTGGTTTAAATCTTTGACCATCTTCCTCTCCAATGCTGCTAGATGTAGTATGTGTCTAACTGATCATGAACTTTCAGTACATGGCTGTAGTTATGAATAAAATGTGTCATTATAAACTGTTATGTAAAAAAAATGAAAATATAAGCAAGAGAAAATGGTCATACATCTTTGCATACATTATGTGGTAATAGTTCTTCTGAATTACTGCATCCTGTTCTGATATTTCAAGTTTGAGGGCTTGAAACACTAGTAAGAGTTATGAAAGGACCTGCAGAAAATACCTGAGCTCCAAAAAGTATGAGAGGCGTACGAAGCTTAATCTAAACATATGGTGACTGAGTAGGGAGACACCGCACCAGGAAGCAATTACTAGTGGCAGGAAGCTTTTCAATACAGCGTAGCAAGGAAAAATAGTACTCAATGGCTGCAAACTAAAGACAGAAATGGCATCTTTAGTTCAAGGCTGGTTCTCTTTCTAGAAGAGCCAGAGTAATCAAACAAACGTCAGGAGCTGGAATTCTTGTACAGAGACTCAAGCTTCCCAGGAGGCTCATGTAGCTGAGGTTAAGAGCTATTAACTCATGAACTTCTTGATCGCCCACCCAGGATATTTTGAAATGTTGGCTAGATTTGTCTCCTTACACTTTCACAAGTTTTCCTGGGTTTTGATAATAGATGGCATCAGAAATGTCCATCCACCAAGACAAGGGCAGTTTCCCAAGACACCCTGCCTGTCTTCCAAATTAAAGATTTTTCTTTAAAAAGAAAAAAAAAAGAAAACAACCCATACGTACTTCCATGAACCAGCCCTAAATTCATAACTTTGATCTTCCACAGAAGAGGAGTGGCTTTTATATTTCTGTCCTTCAAAAGCAGTTCATTGATAGCTATATGTACCTCCCAATTAACCTTAGAAAAGCTCCTGCATCCATCCATCTTATCTCGGAGGTGCTCCTTTTCTGGATTCCCTATTTGATCTGGTCCTGTGACTTCACAGACTGTTTACACAGTTAAGATGATAGCTGTGATACCCCGAGGACATGTTTTTCATCACGACTATGAAAGCTCCTGACAAACCGGCCCTGGCTGCTCACTGCCATTCTGATCTTGGTCTCCTGTCTTCACGTCTCAGCACACAGATCATTTAGGATTGCTTGGCTCTGCTGCACAATGCCACATCAGCACTGTGACTTGACCAAACGCCCACTCCCACCGGTGTCACATTGTTCCCTTCTCATCTGTCCACTTCTTCGGGACCCAAAATTTCAGTCTAATATACTACATAGTACAGCTCTATGGAAACAGCTGTGGGTGCAACAGCAGGACCTAAAGCAGTAACAGCCCTACAACGTCACCCCCAGAACGATCTACTGGAGACCATATTCAACTGCAGTTTGCGGGAGACTCCGGTGTTTCTTCTCTTTCACATGCACTGTATCAAAACAACATTGGCTCCTGACAAGCAGCAGTGGGGTATGCTGTGGGGAGTCCTATTTTACCAATGTCATTTCAGAACTCTTCCAATTTTTAATAACTGCTGTTTGGCTGTTTTAATCAAGCCCATTCCCATCACTCTGATTGAAATAAGCTGCTGATGTTGTTATCCATATTGCCACCTGGGAGGCATAACAAAACACATGACAACACTTACACATCAATAACATCTCAAAAAACACATTTTAGTTAATCGTTGCAACCAATGGCAAACCCCCAGCAAATAGAGATCTCTGTCAGGCATCTACCCACAGCAATACTGAATGCCACAAACATGATCCGCACTTTCAGTTGAACCACATACTGAGCTGAGCTCATGACATTAGCTTTTATCTCCACTGACTGGTTTTACACAATCTGAAGAAGTGTCTTATGCGCTGGGATGAAAATCCTTGGTTAGCTTGGTTACTGTGGCACAGTGGAGCTGTGTAGAGAGTAGGGCTCATTCTCTGAAACTGTGTCATGAACTCCCCTGGACAGTAAAAAACATTCCAATGGCAAGCCACACTTTAAATCTGTGTATTAGTTAAGGTCTGATTCAGTTTCTGCTGAAATCAGACAACATGAAAATTCTTAATTTCTGTCCTACTTGATCCTTTTTATGCAATGTTTAATCTTCACTGTTCATTGATTTTGATAAGGCCACTACTCTGGTGAAGTCTGGCTGTCCTGCAATTCTAATGCACATATTGTCTCAGCGTGCCCTTGCTTTGGAAGTCCTTCATCTTAATCTAATAAATCGCTCCTTCAGAATGAGTTGTCAATGTCCCTACACCATGTATTAAGTTACATGATTAAAAGATAAAGAGTAACTATAGAATATACATGGGTTGATACCACATATGTGTGAATAAACATGTATCTACATACATATAGATATATAAATGATGTAAGCCAATGAAAAGCATATTAATATCTATTTCAATTAATATCTTTTAACACCAAACCTTTCACAAGGAGGTGATAATACACAATAAACTGCAGAGCCATGCAGTGAAAGGTATTTATTGTGCGTATGCTGACATATAATTAGTATTGTGCACTTTGGATATCTCTCTGGAGACCTGCAAATATATACAAGTAAAATTAGGTCAGTAAAATGTAGTCTGCAAATTTTCCATCTGGTGGAAAGAATTATTCATTAAAGGAAGGCTTGTTTTCAGTTGATATCAACAGCCTGAAGTTGGGTGTCAGATTAAGACCCTCAGGAGATGTCTAGTGATAACACAGTAAGAAAGGTGATCAAAGGTAAACAGTAAACAATTTATAACATAGCTCTGCAGTTGTTCACCACACAGTCTCACCTTCAGTCTCACCTCCACATTTATAAATTTTTTTTCTATTTTCCTGTACTCTTAGCTTTCAAACAGCAGACAAATGGATAAATAATATCTATAACACACTTATGTGCAATCTATGTTGCAGCTAGACTTATCCCTAACTCAAAATCCCCACCTTTCAGTTTCCCAGTCATCAACATGACACAGACTTTGAAATTTGGATCTTTTATTGATATTATAACCTTTGAAATTTATACCTAACTTGTGCAGTTTGAGCCTGTTTGTACAGATTGAGAAAAGTACTGTCATTCAGTGCTTCACAACCAGTATGTATTTTGCAGTCAAGGGTTTTGGTTCCCCATCCTGCAATCAATGGTGGTTCAATTGTCTCTGTCAAGGGCGCCTAGAGGGGGAAATCTATATTTATTAATTCTCTCACGTCTTCAAGAAGATAACTGTCTTAGTGCCACATTCAGTTCTTTCATATGCCAAGTGCGTAAACTGAAGACTTTGCGTATACAGACTGTAGATGCATACACAAAGGCAGCAACAAAAGTAGAGCTTGATAGACAGACAGATAGGTAGATACACACATATGTACATATATACATACATAGAATGAACCATTTTTCCCTTGCTTTGAGGGAAAAATTGTGGCTTTAGCTGGTTCTTTTAATAAAGAACCTTAACTAGTTAAACCAGCCAAGTGGCGGGCAGCACTCGTACAGGATCACATTACAGCAGACAGTAACAGGAATTGCAGCATTGCTGCGGTTCAGTGAGACTGGATGATTTTTGGCAGGTCAGACTCCAAACTTCCGCTTGCCTTTGAAATGCTATCAGTTGCACAGCTGTAGGACGTCTGGTTACCAAAATTATGATACTTTAAATAAAATACGTAATTTATCCAGCCAGAGTTTTATTTATTCATAGGTATTAAATGTAAGCTTCTTTTAATTAATTTTATATTTTCTTTAACTTACAGTCTTTCTAAGATTTCCCTGCTACTTATTGAACTTGATACTACACGTGACTCAGGATTTTTAACCTCTGCAACTGAGGTTCCGGGATGATACCTCAAATATTTGCCCTATGCCTTTACCCGGATTTATGCAGATGGCCTGTGATAGCTATGGAGCTTTTTAGGCACAACTGCAGCCCATTTCCTGACTATGCACATGGCTCTTCATGACCCTTCAGACATGTGTCAGTGAAAAGGATCCTACTACCAATCTATAAGTACAAAAAGTGCAACGGCACAACAGTGCTTCTCGTATTTTCAAAATAGTGTAAATAAATTAAATACTCCAGTCTTATCTTGATAGAATACTTTTCCCCTACTAGGCCTGGAAAGATTTCAAGTTAAACTGTTTTCTTAGAATACATATTCTATTACAAAGAAAGCCTTGGGCCAGATTCTCCAATGTGCTCTGCATACATCAGTACTGTCATGTTGAGACATTCCCCACCCAAGTCCCACTCTCCCACACTGCCACATGTGACACAAGGCATTGGTGGGGGAATGGAAATAGGAGAGGCCAGGACACAGAAGGCACCCTCCTGCGTACTGCATGGATGCTTATGGCATATTCCAAAACAGCCCCAAGGCCTCTAACAGGGAAAACAGCACGGCACTTGGGCATCCCTGGCATCTTCTGTGCCATGGGGAGCAGTACTAAGCAGCCAAAGCAAACTGCAAATCTCATTTTTCATACAGCCTGTGCTCACATTTGTGGTTCATACAAAGAGAGAGATATGTCTGTAGTCATCCCCTCGGGTGTTGGTACCTGGTGCCTGTGTCACTGCCACTCTTCACTGCTCCGTCATCCGTGAAATTAAAGGTGCCGGTCCAATTTGCCAATTCCTCTCCATTCTGCCAGCTAAACTGCAGCCCTCTAGCAAGAAAATGAGGCAGTTGATATTTGATATCATTCATTAGGTTAAGTCTATCAGCATGAGTTCTCATGTCCTTTTTCTTAACACAGAAATGTGACTATGACACGTTCATCAAAAACAATAAAAAGATAGCAAAAAACAAAAGACATCCTCTTACTGGTGGAAAACAGTTAATTTTCAGTTCACATAGACTCTTAAAGTCCTTGGCTGAAAACAACACAAGGTTCCTCAACCAAATTGGAACGTTCTCATAAACAACATACATACATGTGGAGTAAGATGGAAATTTCATTCCCAGAGACGCAAGTGCAAAAAGCTGGAGAATTAAGTGGAAAACTGAAGGGCCAAAGAAGTAAACCCTCCACACTTTGATTTTACATCTACAGTAGTTGTTAAATATGGTGAGCACTGGGTCCTTCCTCTGTTTTGTTGGCCATGCTAGCAAAGGATTTGTCATTTGATGAATTCTTTAAGTCACATGATATTGCTCTTTTCCCTGTTTGGGAAGATGATATTTTTTAAGCCAATGCATATCACAATCATCACAACATCCCGTTTTCCAAACTTTCACAAATTAATTCTAAGACCCATGATGCCTGCAGTCTTCTGGAAACCCCACCTATAGTTGGAAAGAAATCTCACATATATTTAAAAAAGCTGGGTCAGAAGAAACATTTGACAACACAAGTCAAATCCTTCCCTTAGCTCAGAAGTCAAGGAAAAAGAATCTTGCAGATTGTTATTTTTAATCTTCTCCATTTTAACCCAATTTCATGATTTCAGAAGCCTGGCAGCTGAGTTGTGAACATTTGATGCTGCCAATACTGAAAGTTAACTTCCCAGCTGGGCTGTGTGGGGACAGCCAGGAAGCAATATGCCAGCCCACTTTGCCCAAAAGAAAGGGCATCCAGGTCGCCGCTAGTTTTCTTGGTCAACAGGCTTATTACAAGGACTGGACAATCTCTCAAACCACATCCATCCTCTAGTCTAACTGGCAGCAGTTATAAGCATAGGAAATTAAGAAGGAACAACATGGGGAGTTAAAATAAGGCCTTTTTGCTTCCTGCTGCAGAAAAGAGAAGTAGCTCTAAACAGCTCCAAAAACATAAAGTAGGGATTTATTTGTTCTGCATTGGGGAAATACGTGCACACAACTTCTTGCTGTCATAGTTGTTTTAAGACAATCTTATCTAACTTAAAGTACCTGCAGTGCAGGCATTTCCATGTGAGCTAATCGTCTTGGGTCTTAAAAATCTGTAGAGACTGGCTCAGTACAGTTAATTTAGGGAAAGATTCACCCGATCAAAGGCTGGCTTTCACCCTAGGGTGCAGTGATCCACCCCCAAATTCTCCCCTCACCAGCAGAACAGGGAGCCCAGATTTGCTTTTAGCATGGGTATGCATGGCAGAAGGATCCCACCACCCAAGTGAAGTGCCATGCATGTCACCACAAACGTTTCTTCTGACCTAAACCCAAGATATTTTGAAAGAATTTAAGATGTTTATTCTTACATGTTTTGTGCCTTTTAATGTTCTTGTTTGATTTTTTCCTTTTTTACCCTGAGAACAGACTTTTTGGTAAAGGCATTTTGGGCAAGAAGGAATTCTGAAGAAGGTAGGGAGTTATTTCAGCACCCTGAACTGAGGAAAGAGCTACCCTCCTAAACTGCACCCTTCCCTCCCAAGCTGCCTCCCACCACTAAAGGTGGGAGAAAAGCACTATGAAAATATTGAAAAAGCTTCCTCTGAAACTTTCAAATGCAGTTTCATATCTTGCACGTTCCCCAGTGGTAAAATTTGGCTTTTTCAAAGAAAAACCTTTTAATTATAAAAAAAGGAACTTTTCAAATATAGAAGTCAAATTTTTGCTTTTAGGAGACCAATTCTGGTTATTTCTTAGTTAAATACATCGATGCGACTCTCCTATCTACCAAAAAATCAGAACAAGTGGAAGAGACTGTCCTGATTGCCATAAGCAAAATGACATGATATCGCACACTTTCAGCTTGGAGAGAGCTAGTCTGGTGATCAATTTGGAGAATCACACAAAAGGGTGTATAGGTTATGCTATAATGGCTATAGGTGTCCTGGTTTGAGGTAAAACTGGACCAATTTTGTTCAGTAACTTCGCTTCTTAGCTGGGCCTCTTCTAACTGCTGAAATTAGCAGTATATTGTGCAGACAATATTTGCTCTCTCAGAGTGATAAGACCAACGTTTATAGCTGATGCCCAGGCATGGTATGTGGGAGAGGCTCTTGCTTATACTTATCGCTGTAACAGCCAAGGCCAACCAACTTTGTTATTTGCCACATTGGAGGGTTGGAAGCGGAAAAGCGCAGTGGGGTCCCACCTGCGGGGAGAAGCGGACACGACAGGTGACCCAAAACTGACCCACAGGGTATTCCATCCCATCTGCATCATGCTCAGTGTAAAAGCTGAGGGCCAGATCCCTCTCCCTCTCTCTCTCTCTTTTTTTTCCCCGCTCTCTCGCTCTTTCACTCTCTCGCTCTCTTCCCTTCAATCATCTGCCTTTGGTCCCGATCCTGAAGGCAGACCCGGAATGCAGTTCCCATCCATCACTGAGTCCAGCCTGGGACTGCCCCAGTGCCAGCCGGTGTCGTGATTGTCATCTTGGGAGTTTGATTCGGTTTTGTATATATTTCATTATTTCCTTGTATGTTATTATTAATATCTCATTAAAGTAGCTTGGTTTCTTCTAAACTCTTAAGTCTCTTTTTCCCTCCTCTGCCTCTCTCTTTGAAGAGGGGTAGG
Organism: Ibidorhyncha struthersii; assembly: GCA_013398815.1. Classification (NCBI taxonomy): domain Eukaryota; kingdom Metazoa; phylum Chordata; class Aves; order Charadriiformes; family Charadriidae; genus Ibidorhyncha; species Ibidorhyncha struthersii. Next base: position 13,627 of record VZSZ01003128.1, on the reverse strand, counting down.
GGGGAGCATCTGTTGGTCCCATCTGGGGTCCCCCACGTACCCAGTGGCCGATTTGGCCTAAACCACGACAATAGGGTAATGCAGTGCTATGGCTTGTCAGGGAGTCCCATACTTTCTACGTTGCTTTGACAGTTTTAATCAGCTGAGGCTGCCCAAGGTACGACTTCCGAGTAGATTATTGGTGTGAAGAAAATATGAGAAAATTCTCACTTTTACTAAGACACCTTCACTTTTAGGTTTGTTGAAATAAACACTTGTGATTCTCTCCCATGTACCACAGTCTAGCACATTTTTTGCCACACTGTAACTGGTACAGAAACATGTATCTTTTGAATGTGTGTCTTTGTAAAAGGCATCTAAATATACGAGGTTAAAAACATGTTTTAATTGCTAAAGGCAGCACTGAATGATACATGGGGAGACAGAGTAGAAGTGTGGGAAAACCAAGTTGGAATTGTACTTTTTAACTGGATTTAAATTAGATATTTTGGGCCTGGATATTTACTTGCAAACTGAAATAGAGAACACTAATCTAGATAAAATAGCTGGTGTCGGTGTGTCCTTCAGAGGTTAACTTTCCTAAAGCAGAGCCAATATTCAGGCAGACAAAATGAAGAATTAAAACATTCAGTAAAGTCCCATCCCTTTGTACATCTTCACTCCACATGTAACAGCTGGAAGGAAAGCTAAGTAAATGCTGAAAGGTGGAGGGTGGTGAATCTGTCCATAAAGCAAAAGAAATGACAAAACCATTCTTTAATGCCCTCCTCTCATCGGGCCTTTTTTTGGGAACAGTGTGTACTGCAGCTGAGGCACCAAGTTTAAAGGAGGACATGCACGATTTGGGCAAGATCCAAGAGGAGATCAGGAAGACTAACGCTGAGGAATGGTAGATATGTCTTATGGCAAACAGCTTAAAATACTTAGCTTTGAAATGGCAGAATGGGGGATATAATTGAGGTACAAAAATATCTAACGAGGGCAAGCAAGGGTCTGAGTATGACACTTCCACGTGATAAGGATGAAGTACAAAGCTGTGAGCTGAGCGTAGGGTCATGAGCAAGCTAAGTGCCCAACCCTGAACCAAACAGGAAAACACAAATATACAGTGCTTTACCTGGACAAGCAGGTACTCAGGAGTTTAACACCATGTAGACTTACATATACACAAAACACACCACCAGTGGAACATTATGGAGCTCACAGGACTGTGTGTCTCACGGTGAGTCTGCAAGACCAAGACCAAGCTGCTGCTCTGCAGCTGGAGTGATGGTACAATAAACCTCTTCCTCCTAGTAAGAACAACTCCCACAAATAACGGTTTGCAGTATTAGGACTGAGTAGAAATCAAGGATGAGACATTTAAAAACACTGACCTGAAATAATGCTGTTCCTAACAAGATTACTGAGAATTTTACCATTGATTTCAATCAGCCTTGAGTTGGGAGATTTCAATTTTTAAAATAAAAAAATTTCTAATCCTCTCCGTTTTGAGATGTAAGTGTTCATAAAGCTGTCTGGCCAAATTTGCAAACACCCTGAGAAAACAGAAAAGAGAATCGAACTGCTCCATCAGTATATTTCTTTGGCATATTATGGTAGTTAAATCCTACCACATTCACTCTCAGTACTAACTACACTTTAACAGGTAAACAAAGAAGAGGTAAATTAAGCTTCTGTGTATCAGAATAGAAAAGCACATGCAGAATGGAAACACAGCAAAGGAAGAGAAAAAGAAGCAGAACAAAAAAGTGGGTAAGGAAAGATTAAAAGAAGGGAAGGAAAGCAGAGGAAATTACTTAGACATAGTGGTCCCTATGTAATTTTGACAGTTTAAGTCAAAGAGCTTTAAAAAAAAAAAAAAAAAGAAAAGCTAATTTTAGGCCTGGGATCATTACCAATGATTACCAGTCGTGGAACTTTGCCATTTGCTCAATTTGCCTTAATGTTATTTCCTTCTAAAATTAGTACATTTCCCCAATGTGTGATGCTGATGATAACAAGGGAAAACTTTATAAAAGAGACAGAAAGACTTTTAGTGCAGAGATGCTATGTTTCGCGCATTCACTGTAAGCAAATTTCTCATCAAGGTTTATGGACATCATTAATCACAGGACTTAACCCCTAGCAAATAAGAGTATGAGCAATGTTGTGCCTTGCATTAGAGAAACTCTGTTAAGTTGGATGTCTTAGCAATAAAGACCTTGACTTTCAGGTAAATGTCAAAGCAATATTTTGATCCTAATTGGCAACTGTAAATGTTGAATCAGTATGTGGTCAAATAAACACTGGTGTAATGTAAGAATAGTGGAAGGTGGTGAAAAAAACAGACAATTAAAAAAGCAGCGGTAATTCTGAAGGGCATGTCAAGACCAGCTGTCAAGAAGCAGCAGGAAGCAAAGCAAAAAGCCTGTTGTCACATTCTAAACAAGAAACAACTCCTGCACAGGCAGAGGTTTTAATAGCAGAGGAGGTCAAACAACCATGAGGTTTTTGAACTATAAGGCAAGAATGAACAAGTGGATAGATTGCAGCAAGAAGCTTCATATCCATGCTGCCGTCACACTAAGAACCCACCCCAGGAGTGTCTCATTGCCTTTCTAAAGTGTGCAGGCAAGGTGAAAATTAAGCTGAGACAAGGAGGCAAGGCTTTTAAAAGGGAGCTATTCTACAGCTGAAAAATGGAGAAGACCCAAAAGACTTTAAGCACAGCTGGCAGTTCTGTCTGGGCCCTAACTAGAGAGCAGGCCATGACCATGTATGAAGCGGAATTTAATCAGGAGGCACATGCTTTGGAGGCATAACAGCAGTTTGAAGTAAGTGGTCAAGTAACACAGTGATCAGCATCTGTGGGTATGGAGGACTGAGTGGCACCAGGGGCATCACGCAGGCAATGCAAGGAGAGGGCATGGAAGAGTCCCGGCCACTCCAGTGCCAACCCATTCCCCCAAACCACCGGCTCCTCTCATTTTATCCCAGCCAGCAGGCTATTTCCACTCATCTTTCAAGGTGACAGCTACCACTACCCCTATCCTGCATCTAGCAGAGGCAGAGTAAACCCGAAGACAAGCAAAACCAGACAGAAACCAATGTAATTTTATATTGGTGAAGCTAATCTGACTCAGCTTGCTGGTCTAACACAGATGGTCAAGCAAGGAGAAGCAGAGGAGTCTAAGGACTCCTTCTCTGAAGGGGTGAAAGGAAGATATGAATGTCTGCAGGAGCAAGGCAAATTCCTGCATTTTCTTTCTGAGCTCTGTCTCTTATGTGCCTTTTTCTGCTCTTTCTTTCTAGCAGTTCTCATGTTGCTTCTCTATATGCATTCTCCCTAGAAAAGAGGCCATTAGGAGATGACAGCAAGCCCAGCTTTTGTGACTCCGGCTCCTGTTTAAGTCATAAGCTAATAGTATACACATTCATTCTGTATACATCATTAATAATTTTATAACCATATTTCTACAGGCCTGGTCACGGTGCTGCACTACGCTGTTACATATTACCCAAACACAGAAGCCATATACAGTCCCTGCCCCAACAAACAGGCAGTCCAGGCTACGTATAGGCTTCCTAAAGTCAGTGGAAAATCACTTACTTTCACTGTACCTCAGTTTCCCTGTTTTATAATTCTTGTGTCCTTGAGAGGAGGAACTGAAGACTTCAGTGTCAAATGATTGTGGGATTTGAAAATGGAAAGTGATGCCCCTACCCTACTAACAGTGATGTCACAGTGGTATAGGAAAGTCAGATGGTTAATCTTGCTGAAGATCCAGTTCCTTCTTTCTGCAAAATAAGGAAAATATGACTCACTGCGTCCACAGGGTGTACGGAAAATAAAACGAAAACAGTGGTATGCATGAATGACCTGCAGAGGAGAGTGATCGAAAACACTCACAAAAATGGAACAGAGAGTAAGAGGAGGTTGGGTAAGAAAGGGCAATATCAGGAGTCTCCAGTGTGACAGACTGCTGCACAAGTGAAGACAAGCATAGGAGTGAACAAAGATACCAATAAGAGGAGACATCAGAGGGGGTCAAAAGAATTAAATCGTCCACTAGGTAACAGTGAGATGCTGAGATGAAACCCAACCCAGCAGAGTCAAGGCAGACTAGCTTCCGTGTCCAAAAGCTCCCCTTTCCTGACAAAAGGGCCAGGCTCGGTCCCTGAAGACAATGAAGTTAGATGACAAGAGAATGGCAAATGCTTACTTGAATAGTTTAATATCACTTTAAGCACTTTAATCCATTTTGAAACAAATATTCAAGGTACAGCAATCTAGACAGACATAGCATAGATGAAAGAAAGAAACATAAACCTGCCTATAGTAGTCCAGGTCCAATTCACCTGTGCTATAATGCCACAAAACCACCATGTGTGCATTGGCCTCTTTCAGTGGAGAATCCACGGGCATAACCCACCAGGCAGAGCACAAGGAAATAAAACATTTCTGGGGCCAACTCATGTACTTGAGCAGGACGCTCCCCTTCTAATGTAAGTCCATAATAAAACTCACATTTACATTCGGTGTAAGCAGAGTTGAATGTGATCAGTTCAGTTTAGAAAAATATTTATTTCTCCAGTAAAATAAGCAAAATGCAAGCTTTAGTCTGGATCCATACACATGCTCACTGCATTAATAGAGACCAATCTTTGTCTCACTGACCTATGGCTTTGCAAGTTGACTGACAGTGGGTAACTGCTGAGGTGATTGATATCTTATTGGGAGAAAACCCATAGAAAAGGTTTTGAAAATGTATGAAAATATGTGGGAGAGCAGGAATGGAATATTCACAACAAAAGGCAGAAATGAAATAATATGGGTCCCATGAAAAGCAAACTATAGGCATGTCTGGTTACACCACACACTTGGCCATACAGTATTATACCAGGGACAAGCTTGGCTCGACACGTTGGAGGGAAATGGTAGTAATAAAGTGGTGGAGGAGTATATTTTGACTAGCACAAAGAGCAAAATTGGAAACATAGGTGGGAAGCTTCTGGATTATAACCACTATTATACAGAAAAAAAGGGTTTTGTTTCATGTAGCACATTTCACATTTGGGATAAACCTTGTATCAAATATTCACATGCAATGTCTGAAAAGCCTGATTTAAAATCAATTCCCAAGAAAGAAAAAATAGAATCAACACCAACAAGCACCAACTTTCAACTAGTCTGCTAAAATCGGATGAAGAGCTGACTAGGACACCAAGGACATCAAAGGATACCTTTCAAAACAAAACAATCTTTCCTTTTCTCATCTGTGGCTGGAAGATAAATATCGAAGGAGTAACAGATAATCAGTATCAGTTCATTTTTTAATAATTATTCACAATAAAAATATTATTATTTGTAATAATTAGGGGCAACATGAAACCCACAAGAGAATGAGCTGACCATGAGGCAACTTGTTTTCTTACCAAGAAAAAGGGCCAATCAAGCCCTGAGCACAGAGACTCACAGGAAATCCCAAATATTTTAAGATTGCAGGAAATTCTGACATTTGAGATGGTAGCTCACTGCTAAGATACCTGACGCAGCATGGATACCACGAGCAATCTCACCACAGCATTAGAGATGTGACTGAGATAATTACTTTGCATCTCATGTTTCCAAAACTAATATATTTAGCACCAGGTCAAGTGTCCCTACACCGCACTGTATTCTTCTGTGTAAACATGCCCACAGAGCCCCAGTTACACTGAGGACTCGTGCTGAAGACGATGAGCAAAATGCCATTTAGAGTCAATGTGTCTGTATCCCGTATCAGCCACAGAAGCAGGCAATATTCCCTCTCTCCATGCACAGAAGTGGAAGGTGCAATCTCTCCCTACCATTTGTGCAAGTCCTCCAAACTGTTGACTGCCTAAGATTTTCAGCTGGGACTGTGAAAAGCCTAGCCTTGGCTGTATTTGTTCTAACGAAAAGCACCGTGAAGCTACCAGAGATTGTTTTTAAGGTTTTCATCATGGAAACTAAAGCGTAAAACTAACTAAATAAAGAGGATGTGGAAGGACAGTGACTATCTGCAGGGCTGACGAAAAAGCAAAATGGAGGCAAGCAATGAAGGGCAAGGATGCCTCAAAGAAATGAGAGGTTAAGTCCACAATTTTCCTGAGGGAGGCATGGACTGCTGAGCAATAAATACACTTGAATTCAAAAATGAGAAATTAGATGAAAAAGCAATCAAGGGTAAGAACGAGGCACAGTGAAAGTAAGAAAATACAAAGCTTTGCACAGAGATTATGTCTGAACCAAATTCAGCAAGTGTAAGAATGATCAGAAAACTCCAAACGGATCAAAAATAAAAGATGTAATAAAAATAAAAATTAAAAAAATAATAAAATAATTACCAGGAGGTCTGTAACACTGGCCATGGAGGACAGTGGTCATGGATGTGATTGCCCACAGCTGGGACCACGGCAGACAGAGGTGCAGAGAACTCAAAACAAGAAGGCTGGGTTCTGGGTTTGGCTTTCTACAAATGCAGTAAGACTGAACTTTGTACCTGCCCATACACATAGAGGGCAAGCAGCTAATTTTTTCAAAAAGACATAAAACATGTTGATGGCAAGTTAGAACAGGGATGGTTTTGAAAGAAATGTCACAGGGTTTAAACCACTTTGGAAGAAAGGGCTTCGATTCACAGGTATTGAGTGCTGGCCATGGGCAAACCTCAGCCGTTACTTTGTTATGCAGAGGCAGCAGATCTGTGTAAAGTGCAGAAAGCAGAGTTAGCCTAGATATTCAGTCAAATATTCAAAAAGAGCTGTTTGCACGGACAGAAGTAGGCCTAGATTCCCACACAACAAAGTTAGAGACTGAAGCAAGTTTCTGCTGGGTGTTATGTGGATTACAGTCAGGATTTAATTGTCTCCGTATTAATCACTGAGGGTGAGAGCCACCTTTTCATTGGTAAACAGGACACCTACAACTCACCACCACAGGGCAAGAAGATTCTGCAGAGCTCCTACAGCCCAACAGGATTCAAACCCCAGGCAAACCGACCACTCCTGTGCAGGGTGGGCTTGTGGGAATTGAATTAGGAACTGCCGGGTGCCCACAGCCAAAGCCAAAGGGGCAAGCGTCGTAGGTCACTCTATAGAGATTCACATCCCCCATGGTCTGAGCTCAGGAAAGACCACAGTGTAACACACCAGGGCATGAAACACTCAGGATAATGCAATTTGCACATGTAAAATATTGAAATAGCTGACTTTCATTACCTTAATTTACTGTTTGGGGAATGGAGAAAGACTGGCAATTCACAGACTAGATCTGCAAGTGTTTTTGCCATCTTAACAGCAGAGGTGCAACACAACAATGCTAGAAATAAAGCAAGTCTAGAGGGAGCAGGAATTCAAACCCTGCCTGATTTCTGTATCAGAGCCATAGAGAGCACTACCAGGGAGCACAGGAGAGGAAATAACAGACCTTCATGCTCTGGTACTAAAACATCAGCCACTTGATGCTTTTCTTTAAAAGCAAATTAAAATTATGGGTCAGAAAGGAAAACTCCAAGTAGCAGAAGGAAAGGTTTTGGCTTTGGGACACTTTTCACAATAAAAATCTCTGTTGCAGCATGTGAAATAGCTGTGATTGTTTGCAGAGCTTTAATTCACATGCCATGCACTTGTGAGCTTTCTCATTTTATTTGATGTACGGAGACGGGAGCATTATGTAAAGCAACCAACAGCAGCAATGAGAAAGGGAATGGGATGACCAGCAGGGGTTGACTTTAGAGACAGCTGAGTTAATCTTTCAGCTCCCTGTTTGTTCTGCCCCCTCCATCCCATTGCCATCTCTGCCCCACAGCACAGGCTCCAATGCTCCTCCGACCTCTCAGGGAGCTGTTTCAGCTCCTTGTCTTTGTAAGGTTAGTTAGGCACGACAGGGATGCCAGCCCCCTGGGTCCTCATCCCCTCGAAATGAGTTTGGGAATACCCTGTAATAAGAACAGCATGGCTGGAGTCTCAGCTTGTCCTGCTAGGCTACATCTGGTCACTTGAAGGTGATGTCCATATCCCATATGTACATGTATTGGTGTACACAGCTTCAAGACTTTGCTGTCTCCTGAAGTTTCCAGTGCTCTTCTCCTCTGAAGAAAAACAACCAAAACCAAAACCTGCTCTAAAGCCCTGTCAGGGATTCAGGGAGGTGACTCACAGGTCGCATGTCATTTCGCTGGGATAATATTTCACTCTGGTTAGAAATGGAGGGGGCATGGGCTGTGTGTTGGAGAGATGACTCATTAGGTGACCTTCAGCTTAGGTCTCTTGGGAAAAAATATTTAAATGGAAAGAGACTTTTAACACTGGAATAGATGGTCTTAGGTTACGATTAACATCTTCACAGGATGTTATGAGCAGGGCAGAGGAGCACATGCCAGGTATGAGGCAGGAGCTCTCAACTGACATAAGCTGGCTGTAGTTCCTCAAGAACCCAGCTTAGCACAAAATAAAACTCAAGAACACATGAAGCCTCCATGTCCACATCACAACTACTGCTGTCACTGATATGAGTAAGATCTGATCTTGTGTTACAGCACAGTACAGACTAAATGATCCTTCAAGATGCAGCCCAGGTTTATTTTCTGTGTGTTTATTCCTTTTTTGCCCGTATTGTGCATGAAATGATCATAAGCTATCCTTCCTATGAGGGTAAGGAAAGGGGTAAAGATGTCTGGGGATTGATTTGCAACTGTTGAATAAAAGCTGCTTCAGAAATCCCAAAATGGTGGTATGAGAGTCTGATATTAATTACAGGGCACACACACATAGGAGTGATGTTTTATTCTCATTTAAAAGATGTAAAGCTTTCAAATAATGCAGATTACCTGCATGGGAAAGTTTGCTGTTTCTTGCTGTGTGATTTTTCGAGCTATTGTATGTGGCCCCTCTGACAGATCCCAGGGTAATCTTTGTTTAAAGTCTTCAAAATGTGTTCCCCTCACTTGGCTGAAAAATTTTTAAAGGGGCAGATTCCCTTCTTCAGCTGATTCTCACTCAGTGCAGAAGTCAGGCTTTTAAAAAAACAGTATTTAGTGAATTCCCTGCCAACAGAATATAGGTATATAGCAAAGTATTGCTCTGATAGTTTTCCCTTGCCAAAGCAGGCAAGGACTGTCCTATTGATCTCTCCCATGCTACAGGTTGGGAGAGGAAGACAGGGACCATTTCAACATTTTTTACTGCAGTGGTAGCTTCCTGGTGTAATCCAGGATTATTCCCTGCTGGCCAAAACAAGAGGTCACCAAAAAAAAATGCCAGCCCTCAGCTATACATCTGATTCAAAAGAAAATTCAGCTGAAAGACGGGCATTGCAAAGATGAGTCAATACAAAAGCAAGCGGCAGCTCTGGATTTAAGCAGAAGTCCACAGCATTTAACCTACTTTAGCAGATCAATGCAGTGGATTTTTAATCATCACATTAATCCTAAAATAAAAATAATTACCCCAGAGATCCGTATTAAAGTCCCTTAGTTATATCTCATTTCATCATCCTTTTTACTCAGGATCAGGAGCTACAGAGACCAGAGCTTCCCGATGTCATTCTCCAGCTCTTGTTAGGACTTTAGCTGCTACTACGGGGACGATGCATTGGCCTTGCTGAGAGGACCCACATCTATCCCACTTGGGGGAAAACTGAAAAAGGGAAAAAAAGATGGGCAGGATTCTGCTTTCCAATGACACAGTACAAAACAGCAGGGGAAGGAGCAGAGAACATTATATGGTGAGTGAAAAATATGTGAATACCTAGAAATTCAATCTCTGCATTCTCCCCTCATTCCAGCAATGCCAGGACCAACCTCATTAATATCTCATTAAGGGGAAAGAGAGGACTTCACCAGAGGCTGGGACCCTTATCAAATTTCACTGAGCAGAGTCTCCTTCCTGGTGCACCCTCTCCTGCCTGCAGTCCTGCCATCCCCACAGCCTTTGGGAGCATGGCCATGGGCAGAGGACCACGAGTCTCCATGGCACCCTCCATAGAGACCTGCAGGTGGGCTTTTATGGTAATAAAACCAGCCCTATCCCTGCTTGTACAGGCAAGTGGCAGGGCACAGCTTACACCCACGCAGCTAACTTTTCCATCTTTCTCCCAGAAAAGGGTGCTTTTGTCCACACCACTTATTGGGACCAGCTTCTAGTCTATGCTGTCCCCTGCGTTGTGCCCAAGCTGATTGTTTTAGGTCAGATTCCTTCTGCCTTGCTGTCCTTTACCCATTTCCACCATCTTCTTGTAAGAAACAAGCTAGCCCCATGTTATATTTAGGCTTTAAAGCATTGTAGAGTTACTGGAATAGTACTTCAGGGCAATCTTTAGGTTTCTCTAAGTACACGAGGGAATTTCTTCCTACGCTTGGGAAAAGACCCAGATGCCTGTTGTTGTTGCAGATGCTGGGATGCAAGCAAAGGCTATCACAAAACAAGCAGCATGTTGAACCCTAGTGAGTAAATGGCTTTAGGTTTAGGCAGTGTCCCCAGGCTCCAGCTTGGCAAGTGGCACCAAAGTTATAAATATCCCACTTCTCCTCTGCAAGGACGCTCTCCAAAACCACCAGCTCCACCATGGTCCCTGGAGGCGCAAGCTGTAATGTGTCCACGGAACCTCACAGCCGGCATCAGCTTCTAGCAGGGGATTTAACACCAAACGTTTGTAAAAGAAAAGAGTAATTAAAGGTTTCAGCTGCCCCTGCATGGAGCAGACTGGCA
>VZSZ01003127.1:0-81875 GCA_013398815.1 Ibidorhyncha struthersii | reverse complement strand
AAAAGTTGTCATCAATGCACTGGAGGAACCTCCTGGACTATCTTGAAGTAAAGAAGTTTGGAAAGCAGTGGTGTTTTACTCAGATATTGAAAAAATGTTTGAACATTGCTTTATATTCCCTGTGTTGCCTGCAGGTGTGTGAGCATCCTGGAAATTCTAGGTGCAGAACAGCATCCAGTGATGTTCGACTAACAGTATTACATCTTGTTTTTTTTGTTAGGGGGGCTTTGTTTGTTGCTTAGAGATAGGTCCTGCCCCCAAACTACCTGGAGATTCAAGGAGAATTGGGCCTCTAAATTTCAGAACAACACTACTAGACCTGTGGTGAGTGCATTTATGAATATTTATCTGGAACTTAAGATTCAGAGTGAGTGTTAAGAGTGCAAGCCACTGCACATTTTAATCAGGCAAAATCCTCAGACCTCTCTTCCTTTCCCTGTCATGCTCATATCCTGACAAGATCCGTGATCCTTGGTTTTTAAACATTCATGCCAAAACAAGAACATCCGTAACAAATTTCAGTCAAAAAATGCATCATCTTTTCTAAGTTTAAAAACACTCTTATAACTGCACTGGCCAGATACTGACATCAGTAATTCTGGGAAATGTTCACAAAGAATGCCAGACACCAGGCGACTGGTGCACTATGTCTTTGTGTTTGTTGTGAGAGAACATTTTTTTCATTTAACTGTAGAATAAATATTTTAGCTTTCTCATCTATATATAACAGATTTAATCAAAATACTTCTTTTCATTTCTTAAATTATTATTAAAGCTATACCTGGCAGCATTTTATCATGTGAAAATCTGCATCAGCCTGATTTCATCAGTGCAACTTTCTGTACAGGCTGTGTTGTACACACTGGGGTCTTACTTAGGGATGGCTGAAGTAAATCATCATCCCCAGCTGTTGGCCTCATCTCAGTACTGGATAAGGCCGTTTTCAGCATAGGGAAGGTGGAAGAGGCTGCATTTCTACTACTCCTTTTTACCAGGATTCACGGTACATATTAATGTGAACTGAAATTTATTGCAGTTTAGCCTTCATTGCTGCATGTTCTACCATGACTTCTCCATGGCAATGGGCCTTCCTCCAAGGGGAAGAAACTTGTGTGGTCCTTAAGCTTGGTAAAAGCTGGACTGCAAATCACCTGTACTTGAGTGTTAGACTTGGCTCTGTGTTGTTTTATTGCTTGATTGCTGGAGGATCTGACAAATTAAAGGCAGGGACTTATCTGCCCTGCTTTTAGCTGTTCGACCTCTCTCTGTGTTGTATCTGGAGCTTCATGGGGATGCACTGGGGGAAAGGCTTGTTTTTGGCTTTTCTGTCTTGTATTGGAGAACACTGGGTCTGAGTGCCTGGCTGTAATGCCATGGTGTCACCTAACAGTAAGAGGCAAGAGCCAAGGATGTGCTGTAAGCCCTCGCTGTTTCCCTGATGCTCTGCTCCCTGCAGTCCCTCTCTGCAGACCTGCCGTGGCTCTTTTCCTTGCTTGTATTTGTTGGGGAGCTTGTGTTGTCTATATTCTTACAACAAATCATGTATTTACTGGTGGAGGGGAAGGGGAGATGTGTGTGATGTGGATGTTTTTCTTCTCTTTCCACTACCTTTTTCATTAAAACTGTCTGATGTGGCATGCACTACCTGATGCAAATGTATCCATGTGATTAGCCAGTCTTGCCAGCTTTTATCTGGGTTGCAGCTATCTTGCTTAGGACCTAGATCTATAAGTAGTATTCCCAGATACCCAGTCATCTCCCAGTATCTGACTGTTTTCAGGCGATGGTCACAAAGCAACATCCGATTGAGCTGTTTTTGAAATTATGAAGGTTTCTTAAGACTGTAACGCACTGTCATAAGCTCTTCTGTCGGCAAAGAGCCATGTGGAGTCACCTGTAGAAACGCGATTTCCCTCCATTCACGTTTTTGAGGATGTGGAAATGGATGACATTAAATCATGGGTTATAATTTAGACAGTGAGCAAATTGCAGACTGATCCTGTAAGGAGAAAAATCCCTTGAGGAAACACATTATGTCTATAATCCTGTCAGTCAAAAGATTAGAGTTTCAGTCAAAAACTAACATATAAATGGCTTAATAGTAAAGACTGTGCTAATAGAGGTAAGAAATGTATTTTGCTGAAGGCTACAAAAATTGGGGAACTTTGACGAATGGTATTTCTTTTCTTTTTGAGTAGACATAGTAGCAAAATGTTCTGAGCTATAATTAGTTGACCATGACTCTTCTATTGCAACATTTGAAATAATCATTACGTAGATTTGTGGTCGAAAGAATACCAATAAGCTTAGCATCCACGTACATATTTGGATGACATATACAGCCTTTAAGGCCCCAACTTCAGAGTGGGACTTGTTCATTATAGTTTGTAATTGTGTGAATGTTACACTGACACAATTAAAGAATGAATCGATGTGGAATAGAGGTAGTTCAGATGACATTTTGAATATTCAGTGCTAGCAAACATAGACTTGGGAGCATGTTTTCCCTATCACTTTTGTTATGTGCATGTGTATATATATTTTTTTTTTCTCCTGCTTTCTGTGGTTAGTGTGTAGAAAGCCTTACACTAACAAAGTTAGTTTTTAATAGTGTATATTCCCCTAGTTAGAAAGATAAAGGAGTCGCAGCAGCTGCTGCTGCTTCTTTCTCCTGCTTTTGTAGGGTACACCCTCCTTTTGAAAATGAGTTTTTGTTGAGAGGGTGGAGCTAGGTTTTCTCTTGCTTAGGAAGTATGATATTGAGTGGAACAAGTGAATGGACCCCAATTTCATAGTTAACATACATTTATGTAGTTCATCTTACATCAGTAATCAATGTAACCAATATATGCTCAAAATGACACATATATTTGTTTTGCAATTTGTTATGAAATACTTGCCATGAACACCTGCCACACCACCCCTGCCACGTCTAGGGGATGGGGGTTGCAGTCCAGGGAAGTCTGACTGACTGCTTCCTGGCATCTGCATCTCCTCTGGAGCACATAGTGGTGGAGAGCCAAGGCTGGAGCTGGTATCAGTGAGGTGAAGTGTTAGTACGAGGCTTACTGCTTTTCCTGAAGTTGCTCAACTTGTGTGAGGGAGGTCTAAAGCTGTCCCCAAAGGCCAGAAAGCCCCATTGCCAAAGCAGTCAACAGCACTACCCTTTTCTCCTTCTGCATTCTGTGCAGGCAGCGTGCTGCATGAAACAGACCAAGACCAGACTGCAGTAGGCTGGCTCCTCTGGGTGAGAAACTTAGGCGTTTGATAAACCTTAATGTGCCCGTAAGGGGCTAACAGGCTCATAAAATCCTGCTGAAGCTAGCTTTTCCTGCTCCATTTGAAAGTTCTAGCTCTAATGCTAGTAATATTTTCATCCTCCAGCTGAGTAAAAGCTCAGGAGGATGTATCCGCAGTGAGCCCTCTGAGCAAAGAAGGCAGTAGTGAAGATGAAGATTTTGAAAATGAAAACATTTCCCTAATGTGGTCTCTAATGCCCTTTCAAAGTGGGTAGCAAAGGTGTTTTTCAGGCAAGCTACTGCAATTCAATTAGACTGAACTAATTTTTATTTCTTTTCTCTCTGCTAGTTTTCCACAGTGATAGAGTTTAAAAGATAATGTTATGGTCTTGGGTTACAGCACTGTTAATTGACAGAATTTAAGTATAGAAAATGTTCGCTGAGTGGTTGTCCTGTGTATATGCCAATCTGAGATAAGAAAACTTAAAAAGGACTCTTTTTGATTTGGGCAGATGAAACTTTTTAGAAGGAAAGTAAACGCTGTTGCAGCCCACAGCAAATGCTATTGGCTATGATTTATGCAATTTATATACTTTTTTAATTAGAAGTGGAAGTTATAGGCCCACTCTTCTATATTTATATCATTATCTTTGTGCTGACTGCTCACAGTGACTTATTAAATGGCAAAAAACTCTCACTAAACACCTATAAACTCAGCTGTGTGCATCGCATCCCAGAGTTAGCAGAACTGGTTATGCATTTAAAGCAGTTTGATCTAGAAATAGAAATTCTTACTGGGCATTTCTTCAGCAGCATCTGTTTTCTTTATTAAACTTAATTAAAAGCTGCTTTAAAATGCATTGACGACATCAACATTTGGATGAGATTATGGAGTGATGGTTCTAGGTTCCAAGCCTTTGAAATAAATAAGTTCTTTCAAAGCATAAATTACTTTTTCTTGCAACCTATTCCTTAATTTAAAATTGCTAATCCTGTGAGACTGACAGTCCAAGCATCTACTTAAGACTGAAGCCTTGTTTGCCAACAGAAGCAGCACTGTTGTGAAGCAAGAGTAAACTAATCAAGATAAACCAATTTTAAATCAGTGCATCATTCTTGTGTACAAAATTGCTTCAGTTTAACTATGCCAGTGCAACACCACACTTTTTTAGAGCTGTGTGTATAGTACATATTGGTCTTTCCATGAGCTGCTCTGAGCAATGCTTTTGCAGCTGAAGCAGCGCCATTGCAGCATTTAATACAGGCTGGATTCTCACGCCTCCTGTGCTGAGGGACCCCTGCAGTGCCCTGGTGTGAGACTGACTTCCTTGGGTTTTGCCAGGTGTTGGTGTTTACTTGCAATCTGCATATGCAGGATTGAAACTAAAGGGATAGTTTTAAATGGTGAGAGACATCCTCACTGTTTGCAGTCTCTGATCACTTCATCTGTGAAGGACTCAAATTCAGGTATTTATTTTTCTGTTGTAGGTTTATCTTAACTAACTGGCATTCTTTATATGCATTCCTGGTATTTTAAGCAGACAACACAAAGGTAATTGTTAATCGGTATTCCTTTTGATTTTACACTAACAAATGCTGTATGTCACATCTTGAAAGAGTTTTCCTTAAATTTTGGAGTTGCTGAGGATGGTTAAATCTGTAGGAAGGATTTCCTTTTTCTGCAATGTGATCAGATATGACTGATAGCAGTTCTTCAGTTATGATTTAATTCTCACAATGAATGGTTCCCCAGCTTTGACAAAACATAGTTTTTTTTTATGTTAAAATCAGTTAAAATTAAAATCCTGGACCTTCATTACATATCCCAAAGCCAATATTGATGCAGTGCTTTTTCTTTTACAACTCACCTTTAATTGAGGGCCCAGGTGAGCTATGGGAACTAAAAATGAGTATTATCCCCAATAATAAAGACTTTTTTCCCCCTCAACTGTTGAAGTTGTTTCTCAGGTCCAAGTGGTAAGGATGTCTGTATGGACTGGACACTGGACCCTGTAAGGGTCTGTGCTGTCCCTTGCATTGCAGTGTTCTAGATCTTTTGTTGTGGTGATTCACTGTATACACTTCCCAGCATTTTGACATCTAGAGACATTCAGATTTATTGTATTTTTTTTTTTTAAATGGTATGTAGTAATAAGGCTGAGTGGGGAATAGTAAGTCTGGTTTACAGAAGCTACAAAAAATGTAGCTTTGTTCTGGTTGACAAAATACACATTTTTGGTTGTGGTTTCTTTGTAAAATTCTCTGTGAAAAGACCATTTCCCCCTTAACTTTATAGAATGATCCTTGTGGTGGTCTTTCCATATTTGAGAGAGCTTTGAGGTTCTTGTACCTCTGGAAGAAACACCAGGGCTTAGGTGTGCTACTTGTCAGGCTGCCAGTTTGATTTCCAAAGAACTAAGCTTTTTTCCCAGTTTGGATCACACTGCGGGTAAGATGAGATGGTGAAGCGACAGGAAAGCAGTTGAGTTGCTGATGGAGACCCAGATAGCTGCTAGATTCTATGAAATCCCACCTTGTTCATATCAAAAAGACACCAGAATTCATTTCAGCTGGGACATACTGGCAAATCTGCATAAAAATGCAGTTGATGCTTTCTTAACCCTCCTTCTATCTGATCAAGTTTCAGTCTACATGGCTTATTGAGATGAGGTGAGGAAGGGGTCTGAAAGAATAAGATATTGTGTCCTTTACAGAAAAGAAGGCTTTTTCACACTCTGCTATCTGGCATATTGCCTCTTGAAATCCTTTAAATGTATCGAGCTTGTATATTTATTTTCTCTGTAGCAAAAACTTTCTTCCAGCAAAAGTGGCATATGAGTGACTTGCAATGTAGTTTCCTGTCACAACTAACTGTGATGCTGAAATGCTGCCAAGAGATGGCCCTTTTCTCACCTATTCCTTGTGCTGTGTGTGTTCAAAATGAAAAAAGTGGATTTGAAGATTCACGATGAACAAGTCCTGAAAAAAAACTCACTCTGCTGTGGCTAGAGCTTAATCTGAGCCCATAAGGTGAGAGGCCTTGACTCCTGCTGAAACCATTGCATTGTCTGAAGATAGCTGGAGCTGAGGGTGTCTCTGAGGTGTCCCCTTGTGCCCTGGCTGTGAGCGTAGCATCTGGTGGCCCTCAGCGATGTGGGGGGAGAGGTTTTCTGTAGAGGTGAGAGGACAGAGAGGCAGCTCTCTGCTGATTTCCTCCTTTTTTCTTCTAACACAGGCGTCTCCTTATTCAGGTGGTATTTAATAGTCAATAACCAACAAGGGAGTTTGCAAAACAAGCCTGCTGTTTAATTTGCAATGCCTGCACTGTTGTGACATTGTCTTAAAACACCAGCCCTGCTGCAGCCTGCGTGGGGAGAGGGGAGTGGAAACTCTTCACTGTTGCTGCCTCTGGAGAGGAATACATTGCACATAATGTTGAACAGAAGAAACGAAGCTTGGCTAGATCAAGCTATTTTGAAAGATCCCCTGATATGTTGGTTTTGTTTTTTAATTTATTACTTTTTTGGATACTAGAAAGTTTTACAGATGTGAAAGAAGTGTGAAAACTTGGGAACTCGGGCTTAGGGAAAGGATGTCTCCATAGGCAAAGTGTAAGAAGAAGAAAATAGGTGGCAAACATTAATGTTAGGGCAATTAGGTGTGTGGTTTGGGTGGAACAATGACTGGGGAGGACAGCTTTGTGATTCAGAGGCCTGACTAACACCCAGCAGTCTGTTTGTGGCTTTCTTGCCTGCCTGTGCTCTCCATTGCCCCAGCAGTGGGTGGGCTGTGGGACTGGTCCATGGGACACAGCTCTGGCCCAGCTCCTGCAGCAGTCAAGTGCCACATTATGGCAGAACAATTCACAAAAAACCCATGTAGCTGTGTGGGTTATTAGTGCCTATTATGCATAAGGTTTTGCTCTGCAAAATCTGTGTAGCTGCCTGAAATTCTGTTACTGGGCTTGACAGCAACATGCTCATGGCAGGTATGCTTCTGTCTGAGCAAGGCAGCTTGACAGCCACAGTGTCCAAAGCAACTCAAGGTTCACAAACCTGGTGTTTCCTTGACCTTGAAGAGTCCCTGCTGCTCTGGGTGAGCTCTGAGCCTGCCTCACGCACAGGGCAGACACCAGACCCCACTGCTGTCAAAGCCACATGAGGCAGCGGCCACCACGCATTGTGTCTCCTGATGTCACCCATCAGTTGGGATTTCAGGTACCTGTGGTTAAGTGCCCCCTGAATCCAAAGGGATTAAGATCCAGAGTGTTTATTTCTCAGGGATAGTGTGTTCTTTACTAATAAGCAAGATGGGATTAGGTTATGCATCCTTATTCTCCCTAAAGTAAGCAGGTGCCAGAAGCGTGGATCCAGTTTGGAACTGTCTAGGTAATCTATAAACATTTAAATAGGTTATGTCTTATTAGGTGTCTATGTGACAGCCAGAGCAATGAGGCCTTTATCGCTTCTGGTGCCTGTAAATGCTGCTGTAACATAAACAAGGAAATACTGCAAAAAACCGAAGGTAACTCAGAGGCAAAGCACCTACCGCCTCTTTATATGGGGAAATCCTGCAAGAGGGGAAGGGGCAAAAGCCCTGGAGTATAGTGGGAGCTGGGTAACTGCATGCTGTGAATAACAAACGCCTTAGAGTCTTCCAGGCATCTCACCTGGATGCTTCAAAAAGGCCATTTATGGAAAGCTTTGTGGCAATCAGTTGCAATAGTTGCTTCCCTAAAGAGACCTTCAGGCCTCCTGGAAAGCAAAAGAAATGCCTGGAGAAAGAAGAAAGGTGAAGCCCAGGCTCTGTTTCAGGCATGCCTTTGTTACCAGGCCTTTCAAAAGGGCTCATTGCCAGGAGTGCTAAGTCTTGGTTTTGTTGCTTTTTGCTGGACTAGAATTACAGTGTTTTAGTGGGAGAAAAGTGTATTGGCTCAGTGAGCAGAAGATTTTCTCAAATCAGGCTTTCTGGGCTTTATGGTGCTCTAACCTTCATTTTCCACATAGGTGTGTTATCTTTCCATGGGAGCAAAGTAGCAGAAGATCTCTCCATGTGGGAAAGTGGCATAGGAGGAGGGTAAAGGTAGTTCTGCAAACAATCTGGTTTCAAATACCACCCTAGAGACTGCAATTTTTGGAGACTGGGATCCATGTGGTAGGTGGGAGGGCATTTCTGTGCTATTGATTAATTCCAAATTGTGTGGGATTTTCTTGGCATAAATGAATGGGGTCATTGCCAACTTAAGCTTAATTTTCCTTCTGTAAAATGAGCTGCAAGAGATATGTGATGAGGAAGTTTTGAGGATGAAGGACTCCAGAACCTGCAGGGTTTGATGGAGTTAACCTTTCCATTTGCTTGGGAGAGGGAGCACGGCTTTTCCTGGGCTGCAGTATATGTACTCATGTAGTTTCTTTTGCAAAGTTTCCAGAGCCTTATACTAGAAACCGTGTATATCTCCTGGAGCACAAAAGGCTTTTTAATGATATCTTTGGATATTATTCTCTTTACTGGAGATGCCATGGAGATGAGGAAAACCAAAACAACCTGAATAAAGTACAAATCCTGCAGGGTAACTTGCACAGATTGGGAAACAGAAGGCCAGACCTAGAAAACAGGTGGCTCTTGATGGACTCAGTCCTTGGGTTAGAGAATTTGTGCCAGTATCTAGGTGAGCTGTTCAACTGCGTTAGCACTACACTGCACAGCAAGCTCTGTGGACAGAAGAATATTGCAGGCTGTAGGAATGTGAGATAAAGTAGAATTGAACAGGCCAGAAAAAAAATCTGTTTTACTGAACAAAGAAATCTCAGTCTATGATTAACTTTATTTCATGTCAAGAGCAGAACATACAAATCTAGGCTCTTTCATGGTCTGATACTGAACAATACAAGCCCTGTAGCACAGACAGCATACCACTGCTGGATTATCTGTCCTAAATGTACTTTAGAAAAATTCAGTCAGGTTTACCTTATCCTAACAAATACTCATTTAATGCAGCTGTTACAGCAGTGCAAACCACAGACTTGCAATAAGCCATGCTTCTGAGGCTCATCTGAAATACTGCTCTTATGAAACATTTTTTTTGCAGATTTGTCTCTTTGCATCAAGCTGGAATGATACAGAGAACGAACAATAATTTTGCAAGATTAGAAGAATCAGTGGTTTACAGACTTCAAAATCATGTGACAAAGGCAATCTAAAGTGTGGTAGCTTAACAGGTTAAGGCAATTCAACAGGTTTGGGAGGAAAACATGAAACTTTAGCTCCTTGAAGGGCGAAGAGAACCCACAGGGAAAAGAGTCAATGTTGGTTTCATTGTTTCAAAAGAAATTTAGGTACATACAGGAAAAAAGTGTATTTTATGTGGCTAGCAGACTGGAAAATCTTTTGGGAAGATTTCAAGTTATAACTGGATCTTCAAAGTAAAACATAAACAGAAGGAAAAGATACTGAAACCTGTTTATAAATAGCTTGAGTTTGCAAGAGTTATATCCTTGGTTTGTTACTGCTAGCCCAAAGTGAATCCTGCACACAGGAGTAGGTATGACCCATAAAGCACGTGCTATAAATTCATTGTTCAGCCAAAATGCGTATTTTCCTGGCAAGACGGAAAGAGAATACCATGAATTAGCAACTCAGCCTCCTGCCCGAATGCATGGCTCCTAGCAGGTCTGAGAATCAGAAGGCTTTCCATAGGGCACAGTGTTTGGGCTAAAGCATATACAGAATAACGAAGTGGGAGAAGTGAATGTAAAGCATGGAGAAAGATACACTTGGTGCAGATGAGTCAGCAGGTTTGAAAGAAAAATTTGGCTTTGCTCATCTTAAAAAAACAAGCAAACAAACCTCAAACTCATACTTTCCTTACCCAGTTATCCTGAATGTAAACAGTGGTAAAATCAATTTTATCACTTTCATCATTATTTGTTATCCCTGTTGCTTTTTATTTGGGTTACAACATGAAATTCAAATAAGTAGGATAGCTTGTGTGGGGAGACTGAAAGAAGATCCTTTCCTCAGCAGAAGAATTTGGCATGTTGTGGTAGCAGATTTGGTTTATTTTGTGAGCAAAATGGTAATGTTGTTAGTTATGTCAGATATCGGTGGTCCACAGTTCACATGAATGCCTAGCATGTATGGGCACCAAATGTTTAGAATCTGGTATTTCAGTGAATGGTAAGGCAATGCTGTGCCTGGCTCAAGCAGTTATTTCTGAGATGATCTTGTAGCCTGTAAGTAGAACTGCTTAGACCCAGTCACCTATGAGGATGTGTGAGAGGGATCAAATACGTACACTAAAAATAGGAATCCTTCTAAAGCAGTTTAAGCCATATAAATCAGTTTCTTTATCAGGTTGTATTTGTATCAGCTCTCAGATCAGATATAGCCTGAAAGATATTAATACACCTGATGCCTTTCTTTTTCCTTCACCCTATTTTTTGGGGTGTGTGTGTCTCTCTTCCCCCAGTTTCATTGCTCAAGGTGTTCCCCCTACACGGTACTGCTTCTGCATAACAAAGTGGGAACGTGCTAGGATGCTTTTTTAACCTCATTGTTCCTGAACATTTTGTATAAAGAATGGTCAGCAGAGAGTTGAAAAGCAGAGGATTATTTGGGCCATAGTTACAAGGTACTGTGAAAATGGATAACAAAACTTTTAAAGCAGAAAAATACAGAAAATACTAAAAGTCACACTCAAAAATCTTCAAGAAAAGACTCTGGTACACTACCTTAATAAAGACCCTTTTATGTGATGTGAGTTTTTCTCTTATATGAGTTCTTTTTGACTCAAAGGGTTTTTCTTTTCTTTCAAATACAGCACTTAGATTAATGTGTAAAGCATAGAGATAATTTAATCTAGAGCTGTTTAGAGTGCCTGTGAACTTTTCCATTTGGTTATTTTAAACCAATTTCCTTCACAGACATTGAGTGATGGTGGGTGGCTAAGGGAATGATTAGACACAATGATTTTGTGAACAAGAGCAAAGAGTTTTTATGTTATAATTACAATAATTATTTCTCAGCACAGGGCAGATCCAAAGTATTGACCACTGCAATAAAAAGGTCCAAATGTGGTTAAGATATAGTGATGGTGAGACAGCAGTGATATACAGCTGCATTTCTGTTATACTATTGAATTGCTTATCTTGATTGTATTTGCAACCTTTTTCAGTCTCTCAATAGAACAATACTTGAAAGCTATAGAAAACTATTCATTGGCTTAAAAGACTTGATGTTGTTTGGCATCCAGCCAGCTTAGTAATTCTTTTTTTTTTTTTTTTAATCCTGTGTAAAAGAATGGGCTGTATTCACCAAAATTATCAATGAAAATTGCACAATTACGTCTGACTTTTGGGACTGTGTTTCAGCAGTGGAGTAGCTCATGATGCTGTATGCTAACAACAGGCTGACATTTCCAGCAGAACTCCTTGTTCCAAAGAGTTTATGCCATGACTATAAATGGTGTGTCTCAGGTAGCTCTGTCGTAAAGCAAATGCCTGCTGCCTGTGTGTTAGAATTTTATTTATTGGCCAGTCTGACATATTGCCCCATGACAAGAAAGTTATTGACACTGGGTTGGATTTTTAAAGGGTGTTAGTCTCTAGAGGCAGATTTGGCTCTAGGAGCATTTGGGAGACCTGGATTCATGTTCTGCCTGCTGCACAGAACACAGGGCTGGTTTAGCTCCTTGTTTCTCAGACTTGGCCTTCCCCCACGTGCAAAATGTGGGTAACAATAAGTGCTCTGAGCTAAATAGGTGCTCTTTCACTCTCTGCAGGAGGAAAGTCCAGCTGCATTGATTTCAGTGGTGCCACTGTAAAGCTTTACTGTGGAAGGATGGCAGAGAAATGAAACAAAGCTAAGGCTGTAATTTGCTGAATACTTGGTGCTGGTATGGGCTGGTATGGTATGAAAGCAGCAAGCTGGCCTTCCCCGAGCACCTAGCTCTTTGTCCTTGCCTTTACTCTGTTTTCTTAAACTGTCTTTGGGGTTTTTTGATCATTTGTGCGTTAGCAAATCTGTATGTTTGTACTCTATATAAACATAAAGTGAATGGAAATGTTTTGATAGAAGGTAATTGGATAATGGCACGTGGAAAATTGCACCGAGCATTAGTTTTTAATGTATATTGGTAAATATGGACTAGCCTTTTAGCAATCCGTGTACATTCATCCAAAGCAATGGAAAATATTCCTGAGTGATTTTAATTTAAAAAGAGATGTTAAGGACAGAAATTGGACATTGCACATGGCTGTAGCTTCCCAGGCCCCTGGAGGCCTTCAACTTAGGGCTGACACTGTAGCTTTTGTTTCATTTACATTGCAAATGAAAGCTTCTGGTATTTTTGGTCTTTATCCACGTTTGCCTCTGAAACAGTGCCTGGCAGTTGAATCTGTATCTTTGCTGCACAGACATTGCCTATTCATTACTAATGTTCAGTGGAGACATACACATACTCTGACAATAGAAATGCAGGGCTGATATCAAGCTGTGCAACATCTGCTAAATTCACATGGGGAAAGGGAATATGAAAACAAATACACAAAGGGCACAGCTACTGAGATGGTAAATATTGTTTTTTCCATGCCACACCCAAACCAAAAATAGAGACAGAGGGGCCCTTAACAAAGCTTTATTCAGGTTCCTGACAGCTGACATAACTGCTTGTTTTCCACCAAGCTCCAGGTGAACAAGACTGCCAGCTTACGTCAAAAGCCTGAATTTGCCTGAAACTTATCCTTTTACTATGAGTAGATCAGAAGTAGATGAGAAGAATAGCTCCATGGAAATTAGTAGTGTTAAAATCATACAAATACAATCACTGTCAAGCTTGCATGCTGTAAGAGGAGTAAGAGATGATAACAATTTTTTGGGGAAAGAACCTGCCTGTAACGTAGAGCGGTGTGGATTTGCTGGGTGGGCAGGAGGAGCAGCAGGCAAGGGAGCCCGGGGGCTGGCTGCGGTCCCAGAGCTGGGAGGCGCCCTGGCATGGCGGGCCTTGGGAGGGCCCCCGCTCTACCTATGTGGCTGTAGGAGAGAGCGTGCAGCCCAGAAAGGAGAGGAGGAAATTGTTGGGTGGCTGTGTCAGGGCATAGGTGGTGCTTTCTGCATCCTAGGTGCTTAATGACGTAGATAAAGCTGGGCACTCCCAAATCTACTGCTGATAAAGCTGTATTGCACAGTGGCTGTGGGATGAAGGGAGAAGTGAGTGCAATGCAGCCCAGTCAGGAAGTACAGTCCTTGCAATAAATGGGGAGGATAGGCACTCAGAGGGGGAACAGGCCCATGGCCTGACAGGTCCTCAGGACTGTCGGAATGTGGCTCTGTATGGCTCGTTTGGGACACCTACTGCCTCTCCTGCCCAAAAGCTGCATTCAGAAACTCTGTGTTGGAGTATGTCATAAGACGACGTTAATGCCAGCCTGGGCAAAGTGCCTTAACATCCGGATGCACCTGTCCTGAGCACAGGAGATTAGGCAGAAGTAAAATGATCTGCTGTCATACAGTCTGGAGAGCTTCTGTCCAGCACAGGCAAACCTGTGTGGCTGCCGCACTGTCATACCTGCCGCTACCAGTGTGCTGGGTAACACTGCTGCACATCAGGCTATTACTTTTTTTTCCTGGCCTCTGTTGACAGCGTGAGGATTTGATACTATTCCCACTGCAACCAGTATGAAAAGTTCTCAGAGTAGACTTCAGGTTGAAAGGGTTTTCAGTCATTGGGTGTGTGTTCTTCTTGACATGGGATACTCTTGTCCTTGTTAATCAGCTCTTTCAGAAAAGCAGATTGCCTGCTATAGCAAGGCATTGGACCTTGTTTACATAAAATCAGACAATTAACTGCTCCTTAATAGAAATACACGACTGTATTAAATAGTTGGGAAATGATGCAAAGTTGAGCCAGGCCCAGTTGGTAACACCCAAAAAACGTAAGCTCCAAGGAGACGGCTTACTCCTCGCTATCCCAAATGGAAAAGTAACTTATGTGACTTAATAACAGAATATTCAACCAGAAGTATTTTTCTAACCAGAAAGCATCTGTAGCTTTGCAGCAAACATCTGTGGTTAAAGTGAAAAAAGGAAGGTTAAATAAACTTGTATAGAAACTGCAGACAGAAAAACGTCATACAAAAAAACTTGGGCCTTTTTTTCCCTGCTTCCTGCTGTAAGTGATTAAATGTTTAGTTTCCAAACAATGTACTCGGCTCTTAATAAAATTTTAAAGTTCCTCCATGTGTCTAAGTGAAAGTGACTCAGAGGAGAGCTCACAGGAAAATTGCTCTCTTTTGTTTCCCCTTTCCAATAATCCCTTTTGACCTTTCTACTGAAACTCATTTATTTTGTCCATTTTGATATCAAACTTTCAATAAATAAAACTACATCATGTTTTATACCTATTGCCCTTAGCAATGCATCCTTCTTGCCAGCACTCTTCTGTAACTCAGCAAAAAATCAATGATTTTCATGCATCATTGCTTGGACCTGAAGTTTTGATGTTACTTCTCTAGTTTTGATGTTACTTCTGTAGTGTGATCAGGTGCTAAATGAGGTGCTCCTGGTTAAGAAGCAGTGGGCATTTGGCCTCCTCTGTTAGCCGTGCCTTCCCCGCCACAACTTTGTTGTGTGGAAATCACAGGCATACTCTGCTGACAGGTGACCATATCTAATTCTTAGATGAAGGGGGTCTGAAGGAGGAATTATAAGTTCCAAACAAGTATGTATTTATTTATTTCATTGTGCTTCAGTGGGTTGTGTGTGTTGAGTCCCTTCCACCCCAAGACTTTTGTGAAAAGGTATCAGTGGAAGATGTAGACAGTGCTAAGGCCATGTTTAACTAGATACTGTGCAAACATAGCAAAAGACCATCCCTTCCTGAAAGACGTGAGCGAAGGCTTTCCTTGGCTTTCATTCAGGAAAGCCTGAGAGCAAACACTTACTTAAAGTAAGTTTGTTTCCTTGAGATCAGATACAAACAGCAGTGTGGTTAGAGAAGGGCGTCAGCACTCACAAATGTTTACCTTGCATGGCGACCGCTTTCAACCGGGCTTTTCAAGGAAGCCACCGTTCCCTGCACTTGCAGGTTTTGCTCTGTCTCCCACCTACCTAGACCTGTGCAAACATCATCAGGTTGATGATTTTCAATATTAGCCTTAAATCTGGTACAAATTTCCTGAGATTTGCAAGCCTTTTGGAAGATCTGGATTGGCTTTTGACCAATGCTTGTCTTAGCTCTGCTTTTGGGGTAAAGAGAAGACTATTCCAAACTTCTGGTAGTGTTGTGATTTTTATGTTTGCTTGAATCCAAATGAAAAAATCTCTCTTACATTTCCAAGAATCTAGGTTTCCAAGAACCTCTCTCTTTCCTTGTTTATGAGCAGGAAGTATTTGATTTTTGTGTCTTCCCCATGAAGCAACACTATGTTTGACTCTACTGATGTGACAAAGCAAGACAATGAGTTGGTTTATTTAATGAGGGGGAAAAAGTAATAATTAGACCAGTACAAATTCCTGTAATAAGTGTAAAATTGTGGGTATAAAGAACATCTGAACTGCTAGAGTCCTAGACAGCAAATGCCTCGTTTGTATTCCTTTCTCTAGGACAGGAGTAATAGCTCGCTCTCATTCAATGCCTGCTCTATCTTTCTGGTCGCAGAGTAACTTCAGTGTTCGTTCTACCTTCCACCCTACAAAGATACTTTGCATAATTAACATTCAACAAATGTAACTACTGAGCTATTAAGTGCTGGTTTACCATGACACACCCGATTTGTACAAACATTTCTTAAAAGAGACTGGCCGTGGCAGGCTATTCCTAGCGTGTCAGGTGCAGCGTTCCTCCTCAGTGAAAACCTGTGTAATAGGTTGGATGTTTATTTGGGAGCAGCTGCATTCCCTTCACTCCCCTAAGATTTAAATTTAGTTCAGCAAATAAGCCCCTTATCTACAAAAGTTTCTAAATAGGTTTTTGTAAATAATTTAAATTTAGAGGTCAGTTATAGTAAATTTGGAACAGTTCTTTTAAGGTGTAGTGGCTTCTTGCTACATTCCCAGCAGCGCAGTTGTGAGCCACTCTGCTGGGAGCTTAGGAGTACAATTAGTTTGATAAAAAGATTTTTGATGTCTCAGGCTGAACATACTAGGCCATACTATGGTCTTGGCCCTCCTCAACATTAGACCTACTGTGTTTCCAGATGGGCATCCTGAAAGTGAATGACAATGTTAATTTTTTGAAGCGCTACTGGTAAACTTGTTTGGGCTCAAATTTTCTCAAATTTATTTTAAGTACTGGTAATAATAAAACTTTTTTTTTTTTTTTTCCAAAGAAAGTCGAGAGCTTATCTGAAGCAAGTTGCTGTGGGTACTGTTATTCTCAGCTTCTTTTTAGTATCCCCTAGCATTATGTGGGAAGAAGAAAAAGACATGGGCTTTATAGAATAGACTGAGGAAAGAATTCATTGCTTGCAATCACCACCCAGCCATTGTAGGAGTAAATCAATAAACACCACTTGCTGCTCTTGTGCAGTGGGATCCCCAGGCGGTGGAAATCTTATGAGGCACTAGAGATCTTTTCATAAATATAGATTCTGTAGCTCTATAGAATATCGTCTCTAAATTCCTATAAAGGCATTAAAAGGGTAAGTATTTAGGACACTGTCTGAAAACAATTACAGTTTAAAGAAAAATTTTGATGAGAAGAAGATCTTAGTGATAAAAATGCTAATTCTGTACCTTGGAAAAATCCTGTACAAGTAAAACAGAATGAACTCCTGCAATATTGCCAGCAATTGTCAGTGAAACTTTATCACTCCATGTGAAAATGGATGTGCTTTAATGTAATTCAAATTTTTGATTAACTGGGTTTTAACTGACTTTCCTTTTACTCCCTAGTTTGCAAATTTTTCTCCTTTTATGGAGCACTGTAATACTCCCCATCTGCCTTTCATTTGCTTTTGTAAAATTTTTATTTTTTTTTTAAATGCACCAAATTCCAGGAGGGGAAATCAGAAATCATGTAAGTTCAGTGAGGAAGCCGCAGCCATTAAAATACATTTTGACTGAAGTGACTGAAACAATGTGCAATTCATGGTATAAGTAAAATCAGAAGAGTTCTAAATCCCTTCGTTTCAGACATCACAGACATATCAATTCTCCCTTTGCCCCACATACTCTAACACAACCATTTAAATAACGATGAAATCTTTAAAAATATTACTTTTTCAAATAGATTTAGCTTAAAAAATTGTTTTGTTTTGTTTGGATTTCCATTGAGCCAACTATGTTTCTGAGTAAAAAAACAATACTGACTCTACAACAGGTGGAACAAGTGAGATCAGATATTTTCAGGCTAAAACTATTAAACTATTTTGAAAGCTAAAAAGGAAAGAGGATGCAAAATACGCCCTGTAAACAGTTTCTTTTGAAAGCACAACATTACAAGTTTAAAGGAAGAAGAACTTTTCCTACCTGTAGCTTTTGTGCAGATCAGGAAGTGCAGCTTTTTTCTGATTACAATCTTCCATGGCTTAGCTTGGCTCCTGCATTTGAATGTTAAATATGTAAGAATGCCTTGTTTAGCTTGGGAGTTTGCATGACCTCTTAATGAGACACTGTAGTTAGTGTCATTGGGTATTACGGCATCATGTGACTCTAGATGAAAATAAAATCCTTTAAAGTTTGCATTTAATACTTCCTAGAATCTGTAACCCTTTACCTGCAAGCTGGATGAAAACCTGACAGAGCTCACTGTTTTCTGGTCAGGGTTTGAAAAACGAAAAGAGGAAGAACACTTGCCAAACAACTCCTTTTCCTCTGGGACAGTCACGATAACCACAACAAAGTCTGAGCCCGTCAGTGTATTAATGCCGTCATTTGCATATTCTTAAAATTAAATCTCCCCACGTCAGAGACGGCACTGGAGGGATTTGGCAGAAAGTTCCTCTGTTACGTTTTGCCTAGCAATGACATTTAATCCCCGCCGGTTTGGGTGATGCACTATGTAGGAGCTCTGCTCTAAGGTATATTTGCAGGCATCTCATCACGTTTACCTGTGGAAGTTGTCGACTTTCCTGGAATCATTTTGGTTTGGGTGTGGTGTTTCCAAAAATGATATGGAAGATGTTCTGCTGCCATGATCCAGTTTAGGAGAGTGTTCCCTGAGCAGGAGGAGAGACTTAACTTAGGCAATATCTGCAAGCAGCTGGGTCGGATGTTTCCCAGCTGGAATCTTTAATGTATGTCAATGTACCTGGAAACTGTAAAAACAAAACAAAACAAAACAACAAATAAAAAACCCGAAAACAAAACTTCCCAGAAAGCATCATCTAACTGCATGTGTCACAGCCGGGGTGTGTGTGGGGGGTCCAAAGCAGCGGTAACTGAGCCTGCTCGATAATACTTTGGGAATGTTCTACTAAATCCTCCGTTTGTTTGTGGTGATAAGCCTCGTGGAAGCAGTTATATGAGGTTCGGCTGCTGTGCGTGTAGGTGTGCCGTTCTCACCCTAACTAACGGTGGGTTTAGGATCGCCTCCCTGCCTGGCGGGGGGTCGCATCCCTGCCTTCCCCGTGTAAGGGGCGTGCTGGAGCCCTGCTTGCCTTTCTGGTGCAAAGCACCCTCCTCAAATCCCACTCCAGCAGCGGGCGGGCTTCGCCCTGCTGCGCTCCCCTCCGTGTGCTAAAGGCGAGACCGTCAAACTCCTTTCGGCAGAGGGCTGCGAGCAGGCGGGCGGCCGTGCCGGGCGGCGGAGACTCCCCTGCGCCCCCCAACCCCAGCCCCAGCCGCCCGCGGCCGCGCCGCGCACCCCAGGCTCGCACGCCGGCTGCCAGCGAACAAATTAGTAAAAGCTGCTTTTGGGTATGCTTATTTTAAGCAGAGAGCTATGTCAGAACGTAAAGGCCAAATATCATGTGCAGTCTGTGAGCTAGCGAACTGCAGAGTTCTGCAACAGCTCTTTAGCAGATCTTTCTTTTTTCTTTTTTTTTTTTTCTATTCCTGCAAGCTTTTAGCGTTAGCTGAAAGCAGAATTCTAGAGCCAGAAATACCTAATTACAAGACCTTCCTTAAACCATCCCAAAAGCTCTCTGGTCAGTAAGTAAAGGATTGTCAGGCTAAGCCATCCCCAATTTGTTAGAGGCAGTGAGGAAGGCAGGAGATGCAAACGGCAATGGGCTACCTCTGCAGCGTGGAGCGTGATGCTGTGTGCAGACCAGTGCGCAGTGTGTGCTTCATACCCGGCTTACAGCCCTACCCAGCTGGAGCCAGACCCCGTGGGCCAGTTCTGCATCCAGTGATATTTTGCCTTTACTCTCGTGACAGTTGGGCTAATAGGCTGAGAACCATCCCAGTCAGAGAGCTATGCTGTAGGCCAGGAGGCCGCTGGAAAAGACCTCGGGGACCCTTTCCCCCGATACCCTCCTCATCAGACCCTTTTCAGGGCTACTGTGTCTTTGGCATTCAGGAGACTATTCATTCTTGCAGTTTCTCAAACCCACACCCAGTGTTTCTGCAGTAGTAGAGAAGTTCTGCCCCAGACCCTGCAGTCCCAAGGGTGCTGTGCTCCTGTAGTAGTATTCCTGAAACCTAACATTTTCTGTGAGTACATGTAACTGCTGGGATCTTTTCAGGCTGATAGTTTGGTCAGGTTTTCATAGATGTGTCCTGCATGAAATGATCATTTGTCTCACCAATCCATATTCCTTGTTCAAAAACACAGGTATGACAACATTTTTTTCAAAGGAAACAGCTGACATATTCAGCCTGCAGAAATCCTCTTTTACCTGTAATCCCATTCTTGTACCTTAGTTGACTGTTTTGGCTGAGGTTTTCTGGAGAACATTCCTGTCGAGATAGAAGTCTGCCTTGAAAAATTACAGCCCAAAAGGTTAACTTTATAATCTCAGATACTATTGTTAACATGATCTTACAGCGGGAAGTGCCAGGCAATTTACTAACAAGCAATGGAATAATGGAGATAAATGGCAGCAAACTATCCTGTTGGGTTTGGGATGTTCTGTTTGCATCTGTCCGGATTGTTCCTTCACCTCTCACCTTGCAAGTACGTGCGTTTCACTTTAAATATGCTGAATAGATCTATTTTAGTCTTGAAGCTTTCTCACATGCACTGAAATGCATGTGGAACCAGAGCTGTGGTATGAAAGCGGGGAGATGATTTTATTTATCTCTGTTATATGCTATGTAAAAGTAAGACGCGTGCTGGTGTGGCATTATTGTGTGGTGAAAGCTGTGACGGCGGGAACATGTGAACGTGCCTTAAATCGGCTTTTGTACATTCCCTGCTGAGGCTGGAGAGGGGACCAGTGTGATGCCAAAAGGGCAGGTGCTGCAGGTGGAGAGTGTACCATGGCTGGGAACGCATCTGGGGCTTTGCTGAATTGGAATGGGAGCATCACCCACCCTGGCAAGCAGGAACAGTGTGAGCCTGCGATAATGGGGGAGCAGAGGCAGGGAGAAGAGCTTGCTAGGGGCAGGTTTTAACAGTCGCTTTGGGAACCACTTGTGATTTTAAGAGCAGGTTCTGCTGACTGGACATCTTGGGAGAATGTTCCCTCACCCTCTTCTGGTTATTGGCCTGTGTTTTCAAGTGATTTTAGCACTGCATACCTGGTCCTTGAGAGTGAAAGTCCCTTTTTCACAGAAGGATGGTGGTGCAAACTGCCCCTTCTGAAGAAGCAGGTGATAATATGCCTCCTCCCACCCTGGGAAGTATTGTGATGACCATTCCTTCAGCCTTTGACCTTCCTGTTGAAATTAAGAATTCAGACTATGATTTAGACCCACACTGAGGTCGTCACTTCACCTCATATAAGTCAGGGGACTACCTCCAAAATGCCAGGAATGAGGTTCAGTGACCAGGCTGGAAACCATGGGAAAAAAATGTAGCTCATTCCTCTCCCTGCAGCAAAGTGGTATTCCAGGAAGAGGTACTGAGTAACGTCTTTAACAGGGCACAAGAACTTTGAAGTAGGTTGTATTTGTATCATAAATTCTTGAGAGTGATTCTTAGTAACAAAACCTTGATAACCAAAACTATCCAAAGGCTGTAGTCCACATTTGGATGATCAAATAATCAATTTTATGGTTACATAAAAATGGTGTTGAAAAATTAGATGTCTTTGGTTTTATAATTAGAAGAAATAAAAATAGATTTCAGGATTCTGTCCTTTTGCAGTCTTAACATTTATGTTAAAATAGGTATTTTTTAATCCTTAATCAACAAAATAAAACAATGCAGATGATTGCTAATAGCCTAGTGGTAATGACCCAAAGGACCTATTTTATGATGTATAATACAGACACACATAAGAAGTTTTTGACAAAGGGCAAAATCTCAGGATTTTAAGCTGATCCGGAGCTGAAATAGTCTCCCCTGCACATGGATGCCATTTTAGTGATGGATTTTTGCTTTAAATTCCCTTTGCTAGATAGCTGAAACTTCTGTTTCCATAGGTCTACGTACAGGGCTTGAGTACGCAGCATGGGGAAACCAGGGCTGGGGAACCACTGAAACCAGAATGCCTTCTGAATGCCTTTTCCAGACTGCATTTTGATGTTATCTGATAATAATGTGAAAAAAGTCAAATGGCCACGGGCTGTATGAAATGAAGTCACGGGCTGTGCATTCCCCAGCTGTGGTACAGAGGAAATGACTGATAAAAATATTTTTTCTAGCTGACCTCCGGCTTACCTTTGTCTGCCAAAGAATTTCCGGCTAATTCTCCTCTAAAGCTTTCTTGCAGCTACAGCCTATTCCTAGAATCTTCTGTGTCAGAAAACATGCACGCCATCTGAGCCTGTTTATTGATGCACTTTAGATACAGAATAAATGAAAGCTTTGTTCTAAATATGCAAATAGCACTCCTTAAAAGAAAGTAAATTGCTCTATTCCTGTGTAGGGATAGAACAGCACTTGGCATTTGGATGACTCATTATTAGAGAAACTACTTTGTCCCTGTACCACTCCATAGACATACCTGGGGACAGATTTGTGGGGGGCTATGGAGTGCTCACTCTTGCAGCAGCAAGTATTTGGACACTGAGCAGCCTAATGCCATTCAGAAACCTGTGTCTGCTGCTTAGGCTCAGCGTGAGGAGTCTGACGCCCGAGAAATACATGCAGAAAGCCGGAAAGCTGAATGAGATAGTTTATCTATTAAGACATAGATAAATGATGAGGAGGGACAGGACTTAAACAGCATCCTTCAATGAGATTAGGAATCCAATACTTGGCTGAAGGGCTTAAGTGGATTAGGAGTCACGTTCACATTCAACTTTCTCACTCTTTTGCAATTAAGAAAAATAGTGGTGCTGCCCCACTGTTGCTGTTCTTGGTTTGAACATAACAGACTAAGGTTCAAAGCAGGACAAGAACACCTGTGCTTTTTAATATACAACATCACTGCTTTCATGTGTCAGCCTATTGCTTTGACCAACTAGACGAGGCCTAAAATCAATTCCGTCTTTGACCTGAGGTGAAAGGAAGACTGCTCCCACTTTTAGGCCGATCCTGTTTTGCTGGGGATCTCCTGCCCAAAGAAGCTGTGCCACTGTGCAGAAGACCACAAAGTTCATTGAGCCAGAAAACAAAAGGAGCAAATCTGGATGCTCTATCTATAAGCCTCTCAGCTGAGCTGGGACCAGTGGGGTTCTGGTAGTGCTTCCCCAAAAGGAAGAACATTTCTCCATTTCTGTGTTTTGCTTTGTTTCTATGTTATACTCCTTTACTACTCAAAATTAACCACTCTCCTGCCAGAGAGGAGATGTGTTTCCACTCTTGCAAGATAACAGAGGAACTAAATTTCCAACATTGTGCAGGTTATGCACAAGGAGTTCAAGGCTGAAATGCATGAGTCATGCCCAGTGTTTGAAAGAAGCTGGAAGTTGCTTACCTTCAGGACAGGATCCTGGGAGGTGTGGATCCCACAGCCCCTTCCTGTAACTCCAAAGGTCTGAAGGGGAGTGGGATTTCAGGTGCTCCCCTCTTTTCTGAGCTTTTTACTGGGTGGGTTACACAAGCCTTTGTGTCTGTTGACTTGCATGCTGGCAGTATGCAATCTGGTTATAAGCAGCATCTAAGCATGGATCTTTTTGGTGAATTTCATTGGGTTTTGAATGCTTGATTTAGTTAACTAAAGCAGAGATAATACTGGAATTTTTCCTTATGAATATAGCCCTTAAAAATTATTTAAATACAGATTAATGGGAGCTGCAAATGCCTTGTGTGCCTCTGCTAGAGTGAAATTTCCCTAAAATTAAGGGACACACACTAGTCTGTTTCCTTAGTTTATTAGTACAAACAATGCATACACAAGACTGTATATTGTTTGAAGACTGCAATAGATTTCTAATTTAACAACTCTGTAACAAAATTTAACTAAATTTGACATTTATGAAAATATAAATCTCTGATTGGGTAGGTTTTCCCAACAATACAAAGTTTACATAAAAACATTCAATATGATCTATTAGTTGCAAACAAGTTAGGAAAAATCATTCAAGTCACTTAATATACTATATTGGCTTGTACGTAGAACATTCACACACTACATTAAGTTCTAGCTTAGCATTCATTTCTTGGAATTTTGTGGCATGGAGTTCTGATCTTAAAAATAAAATTGTTTTGTTCAAATAATTTGAAAAGATTTCCACTGGTGTGTCAACTTTAAGATATGTAAGGAGGGAAAGATCTTCTTATCCTTTCAGATGTTGTCCAGTACTTTATTTTACTTGGGCAAAATGCAATTTTTTTTAAAGCATTGTCGTTATTTCACAATTTCTGCCTTGAAACTGGTAAAACTGTACAAAAGGCTCAGAACAGTTCTAAAGCAGAAAGTGAAGCATGTAAGTATGTGGAAGTAAGAAAACCCCATTACAAATTGGACCAGTAAAGAACCTTTAGACAGCCTTTACATTTAGTGGAGTATTTCAGCACATATACAAGCAGTTCCAGAGTGTTTGGTCATCTGATCTGTATTTATGATGGGAAAGAACAGAAACGACAGTAAGGCAAATATTATCAAGATTAATACATGACATGTCTGAAAACTTTCAATTAAGATTACTTTGGGGACATAGGAGATACTTCAGACTCTCTTACAACAAAACGGATAGCAACCTCTTAACATAAAGAAATTAATGTGTTTAACTGTTCATCTGTAACGCCCTTTCTCTTTGAAAGTTTTCATTACGACCTGTACTGTACACACTGTGAAGACGAAAAAGTTCCCCAAACCAAAAATAAAACCCCAAACCCTACATTCCTTTTATAATCTAGGTTTTTATCATTTTTATCACAATACAGAAACCTGAAATCTCTGCATGCAATTAAAAAAAATAATCTTTCAGTCCATTCATTGAGGTGAACAGATACTTATCAGCTCACATGTTGACACGTTAGCAGCTGACTGGCACCTAGTCCTTTCAACCCAAAGATTAATCCCAATTAAAAAAAACAAAAAAGTATTTTTTAAATGATGATGGAATGTATCAAGTGTTTCAGGTTGGCAGGTGACATCTTGTCATTGCACCATCAAGCAGAAAAACACATTTTTGCAAGTGGGTATAAAGTTGGCTGTTAGCTATAGACCCATCTAGGTGACTTGATATATAAAATAGTGGTCTGACTCTTCTCACCGATCATGTGGAGCTTTAGTTGCAGTTAAAACAGTTTGTCAATCCCAGATAAGATCACCTAACTTCTGTAATAGCATAACAATTTTGATAGTATTGCTAGAAATTTTTAATCAAGGCCCTGGTGAAATCCTGGACTGAACCTTGTATTCCAAAATTTAAAAAACCCTGCAGCCCATTTGCTTTATGTTTGCTTTTTTTGTTTATGTAAATGTAACAATATTTGTCAAGGAAAAAACAGCTGGTCTGCCCTCTGCTGTTTCTGTCTGTCTTCCAAGAAATGCACTGATTTTTACGTGTATTCAGAAGACAAATCTATGCATGTATACTATGATTCATATAAGCTAGTCCAGACAGTTACTCAGTTGTCAGCAGCAAAGCTGTGTCCTCTGCAGTCTATGGCTGAGCACACTTTCTCATAGCAATAGTTGTGTTTTTTGGTTGGTGTTGCTTCACTCACCTCAGGCTCTATAACTGTAATGGGGCTATCCCTTGCAAATACTTCCGTTGATTCCCTCCAAATGCAGTCTGCAGTCACTTTGAAGCTATAATTGTGACATTTTGGCCTAATCACTTGTGTTGTGTTGTTGAAAATCTGACGGCTGTTTGAAGTAGCAATTTTGATTTTCAGTGCAGCATCGACTCGATCCACTACAGTGTAAGTGCCTATACTTCCGTCATCAAATCCAATAATTATATTTAAATGTCTCTGTGAGAGTGCAAGAAAAGTGGGAGTTTTATAAAGAGAGCAGGCACCAATGTTTTTGCCATCTGCTAGCCTCATTACTATTAAACTAGACACTGCACCATTGTCATCATCTTCTTCACTGCGAAAACAGATGTACACAAGATAGCGGCCATCCCGAGACAGCCTCTGCCGCCAGATGACACCTGGAGCATGAACCACACGAAGTTTTCCGCTGTATAAATCAAGCACATTGATGTTCTCATCACCGCGGGTTATAATTCCGAGCTTCCCGTTTGGGGATATTTCAAAGTCTTCCAAATTTTTTAAGAAATTGGTAGGCAATTGTACGCGTCTGCAGATGACTTCCTCTGTTAGGCTCCAGATGTTCACAGTTTCAGTAGATGTTATAAATACTATAATATCTGGGCAGTCTGGTATCAGCTTAATATCCACAATGCTTGCACCATCATCACAGGAAAACTTCTTGGTTATACTGCCTGTCCAGAGACTCACTGCCAGTACTTTATTCTTTGCCATTCCGACTACGAATGTATTTGCAGTTGTTATAAATGCATTCTGTAAGGCAACTAAAATATTGCAAACCCTATGTCCTGTAGCCAGTCGCCAAACTCTGGATGCATTTTGCTCGCAGAGGGAGACTACAAATTGATCGTTATGAGTAATCATTAGCTCTGAGATTTTTTGTCCATTGATGCGAAAGATATTTTCGCCACTAACAGTGTGCCATACATACTGGCTGCATTTATCATCTGATGTAACCATTATTTCTCCAGAAGAGGTCAGCACACAGTTTTCAACAATACCTTCGTGCTTGAACACAGCTTCAATAAATCCAGTGCTGAAGTTCCACTTATGGACAGAATCTGATCCATCCAATGTGTATATTAATTCACCCCTGGCCGGCAACACCAGTCTTTGGATAGGCTTGCCAGATTTGTCAATATTGGACATAGCAGTTATGATGTCTATATCCCAAATAGAAAGGACACCACTGGTGGATAAGGATAGCAGCATGTTATGATGATTTGATTTAATTAGCCTGACTATAGTTCCTGAGATTTCCTGTAAGCTTGCCATACACTGTCCCGTATCTCTTCTCCAAACAAAAATGGCTGAGGTATTTTCCATTGAAGCAATTATACAGTTGCCATTTTTGGATAACACGGCAGATATAAAGCGCTCATTGTGTTTAGCTCTAAACTTTTCAGCCACCTTCCACACACGAGTGTCAAGAAGTTCAATGCTGAGAGCCTTACAAATTAAAATTGCACTTTGGTCTTCAGAAAGCTCTATGCTGACAACTTCACTGTCTTCTCTCCTGCAGTCAAAGTCATCCGTAAGCTGGGGATTCGCGATTTCCTCTGTATTCCAAACAGAGAGGCTACCCTCATTGTCCACCATCACCATTTCTTGGGCTGTGTCCAGAATGAGAAGGAATTTCACAAATCCACTGGAAAATTCAGAGGTCACGGTGGCCAGCTTCTCTCCACTGCCCAAGTGAAAAATGGTGGCGGTGTTCAAATACTGTCCGCAGAACGCATAAACTCCATCTGGAGAACACTGCACACAGGTCACTTCGTACCAGCAGTGGAAGTGATAGAGAGGCCAACCGTAAAGCAGATCTATTACAGTAACGTCTTTGCTGGCCTCCAGCCAAGCAAGCGCATGGTTGACTGATAACGTAAACCCATTTATAAAACTGGACCCCCCCCCAATTCCACAATGTTTTGATCCCTTAATTTCCACCTCAGATAGAAGACAGGAATTTATGTTATCGTATATCAAAAGAGTGTTTTTTGTCGTAGCCACTACAAGATACTTTTCATCACTAGTAAGCTTCATGCCTAAGATAACAGATGGAGCTGTTGTGATCTGCCTTAGTAACTGGCGGGTCTCTACATCCCAAGTGCTGATGGAGCCATTTTCTAAAGCAGCAATAATTGTGCTGGGATTAAAAGTAGGCAAAATCTCAGTGACGTGCATGCAGCTGGATGACAGTGGCAGGCGCTCGGGGCTGTAAGTCACATCCATGGAGGAATGCAAAGGGACAATAGAGCAGTACTTGGGTCCATCCTTGTCACATTCTAAGAGGAGATGTCTGAGTTTGGGCAACGAACTTACTACTGGGAGAAGCCTCTGCTGCAATTCAGCGGAGAGCGAACCTGGGTATTTTACTACTTTGAACTTTATACTGCGGAGGGTACTGGCCAGAAATTTCAGCTCCTTTTCTTGTGAGTAGGTGTAAGCCAGTTCTATGTCAGAAAGAGCTCTATCAAACTGCCCTATTCTAATCATGGTGTACAGCCAGCTGAAGTTCATAATGACTCCGTACAGAAGATCATCTTTTCTTCCACATCTTGTCAAGTGATGAATAAGCTCTGTCATTTTTCTGTGATTGATGAAAAAGATATCAGGCTCTAATGGATTACACTGAAAGACCCATGGCTGATCAGGTGCCTGTCTGTCAAAAGCAGTCTGATCCATGCAGTGCTTTTCATCCTCATTCAGGCCTCTGCTGTCATGGTCAGGGCAACCATTCAGATATTGGTCAGTGCTGTAAAAAGGTTTTCTTCGTCCACCTGACCAAACACCAAGGTAATACTCTGCCATGACTGTGTGCATTTCATGTAAATCTTCTTCATTGTGCAGGTACAATTTCTGGGCAATTAGTTGCAAGTGCCTATTTGCCCAAAGAAGCAGCGTTACATTTTTCACCTGTCGCTCTATCAAGTACCCCTGTAAGCCTTCCTTAAGCCTTGCAATGTATATATATGGAATTCTCAGTGGGTTACTTTCTCTGACACTCTCACTCAGTTCGTACATAACACTGTTGTCAAGGGCTAAAATATCTTCCAGTTCCATTTCACTCAGGCCAGATTTGGACATAGTGATGTAGCCAAGTGCTCTTGACAGTAGTCTTGATCCACACTTGTTTTCCAGTGACCAAAACAACTGCTCTATGCTTTCATGGACAGTGACACAGAGGGAGGACTCATCCACGTCTTTGTGAGATCTCCAGTTCCTGACCTCTCTGAAGGTTAAGTTCACAAACATAGGCAGTGTGCACTTGGAGAATGCTTCATTGACGTAGATTTGTTGCCCTGACGTTACTTTTCTTTTAACTCGCAGCAGCTGATGTTTCAGTACTTGGCTACACATCTTTCTGTCCCTTGCAGTCAATTCAATGTAGTTGTCTTCTTCGTGAATAAGGCACCTCAGTTTTTGCAGGATCCCATGCTTGTTTGGCAGTGTTGACAAAATTATCCGTACTGAACGGGGAAGGTGAATGGGAAGCCACCAGAGCTTCCTACCATCATCACTATCTGTTAGCTGTTCTAGGGCATCGAATATTATCACCAGTGGCCTGTGGAATGAAGACTCATTCAAGAGATTGATGAACAAGTCCCGAAGGTCGTGAATCTTTTTTGGGTAACTTTGTACGAGGCAATGATAGTTGACTGCTAGTTGTTCACAAATGCTTTGAAGTATATTCTTCAGATCTGTACTTGTTTCAGTGGATCCCAAAAATCTTATAACTACCACTGGGTCAGAATCTGGTCCCATCTCTTCTTGCAGCCAGGAATAGGCCTAGAATATAGAGCATAATTTAATTAATATCCAAATGAAGCACAGTAACAGAGTTTATAAGTAGTGATTGCCTATATATAAATAAACATTTTTAAATGTTACTGGTTGAATGGAAATGCTCTCGCTGGCAGAGTTAAAGGCTGTTTTGATTTACATGCCCTGGATGAAATTTATATATGTTGTCTTTGTTTAGCACAGCTAATATCCCAAAACACTAAACCGCTTACATCTAAGGGGACATGAGTAAAATGTAGTCCATAAATCCCAAGGATCTCTTTGCAAAATCTATGTCTCAGTTCTGAAAGTCCGTAGAGAGATTCTTTTATTAACAAACTTACTTAGACACTAAGCAATGTCATCCTTGACCAGGCAGACCAGCTTGCCACCTAAGCTTGTTTAACACTGGTTCCCATGCCGTGATGGTTTTGGAGGACAGGAATGAGAGTACAGGATTGCCCTTTACTAGCAGGTTACGTTAGTTCCTGGACCACAGAAATTCGCTGTTTTGGTGTGCCTGTGACTCTCACACTGCCACAAGAGGTAAAAAGTATGTCTTGCTGGTTAGCATACTCTAAGCGAGTGAGGAACGTGGCTTTAAATCCTCCCAGTCTGTGCAGGCTAACACACTCAATTCTCTTACTTGCTTAGTCTTTTCACCTCACTTTAAGTTATTCCAGAATATTTTAAAAGAAAAGCATAACCAGAGTCTCTAGGTTAAGTTATGTACTCAGATCTGAAATGAGATCTTGAGTTGCAAATACCAGTTTCATGTAGGCAACTAATGTGAATCTATAGGAAGTCACATTTGGGAAAGATATGGGATTTTAAATGTTATTGTTGCCTTCTCCATTTCCTTCTGGCTGATATGGCTGTTTCCCAGCCCACTGTGCTAAATTCTCTGAGCACCCTGCAGGGAACTCAAAGTTGTGACTCCCAGCTGGAGAATTAGGCTTAGAGATGCCAGCTCAGTCTTTTTCCGCATCTGGTCCTGCCTCACAAGTATTTCACTCATCTCCCTGTTGTACTTGGCTCAATGACTTAAACAGTATATGTCAGATAAATAAGTACAGGTATTTTTGCAGGTTATTACAGATAGATTTGTAGCAAGTGTATCAGCCTAATTCCGGAGTAATTTCTGATGAGAACATAAGATGGCATGGCTTGGAAAGACATGTTCTATTTGTGAGTAAGACTAAAACCAGCATATGATGTTTAGATGGTTCCAGATTCATAGGACTTCAGTGGAACAAGAGCGAAAGAGATCCTTCTAAAATACATGTTCTTAATTCAAAAATATATTGATTCCTCTTAGGTTTTTTAAGACCTCTGTTAAAGTATTTTTGTTTTGGCTAAGCACATGATACAGATATATTATTATTGAAAGGTAATTCTTTTTATGAACATGTGTACTATAATATGTAGAATATACTTTTAATTATTTTTATTTTGTATGTTGAGGGCTGATCTATTGACAAAAGGAAGAATGAAAACTAAGACCGCCTTTACACACTAATGCTCCTAACATCAGCATATTATGGGAAGTATTTATTTACCTTCTTCGCCACTTCGGCTAATAAAAGAGTCTTCCCTGTGCATGGTCCTCCGTATATGATAAGAGGGTTAATGTGTCCTATTTTGCTAGGTAGAATGTACTTGTGAACTATGTTTAATGCCTCACATCTATATTCATAAAAAGCGGAGTATGTTTTACACAGCGATGAGTGTTGAAGAACTTCATCGTACAGCAAGTCTGTCTCGGTGTCAAAATTCTGCTGGACTGTTGCTTGGATTATATCGATCATGTCTTCATAGAACTGTTTACCAAGTCCTTCAATGTAATGGTTCTCCACTTCTTGGGAGTAGCCCAGTTTCATGTCACAGTGAGTGACGGATGTGTACACTCTCAGATTGGATGATGCGACGATGGTAGGAATGAATTCATCCCTGAGCTTGATCAGTTTCTCATGGGCTTCAGGATCTCGTAGAAACTTCCCAGCTGTATGTACCACATCCATGTATTTTCCCATCTCTGGAATTTTAACGAAACGCTCAATGTTGGCAATTTTCCGAATGTAGCAAACACACTTCTTTAGGAAAGCTGGTGTTTGTTTACCCAAGGCAAAATCAAGTTCATCTTCAATAGCTGAGGATGAAATGAGAACACAGAGTCTCTGTTATCTTTTCTTTATAAACAGTTCAAGAACATCCCCCACCCCCAACATCCAGACTCTTAAATGATTGCATCTGTTTTCTGTGAAAAACAGAAAAAGCACAGAAAAATTGCTGGGTGCTTTCGTATGGGTTTTGGTTTCAAGCAAGCACAATGAACGTTTTTTTTCCTCTTCAATTATATGAGAATCACCAACAGAAATATGTTTTCATGTTTGTGGAAAGGTTGATAGAAAAGATAATAAATGAATATATAGAAATAGTTAGA
Source organism: Ibidorhyncha struthersii (assembly GCA_013398815.1). Taxonomy (NCBI): domain Eukaryota; kingdom Metazoa; phylum Chordata; class Aves; order Charadriiformes; family Charadriidae; genus Ibidorhyncha; species Ibidorhyncha struthersii. The sequence continues at coordinate 50,254 of VZSZ01003127.1, read as the reverse complement.
CTGAACTTTACCAGAGGAAAGATATCTCTTTGCTTGGCTGTGTTTCATTTTCCCTTTCTCGTACAGCAATTTCACAGCAGTCTTAAAAATATTCTTAATCTCTTCTGATATATCTTGCCATTTGTTCTCATTCACAGAGTTTGAAGAAGATTCCATCTTTGAAAAATATCCATAGTTAGACAGTAGCTGTAATACACACATCTACAACTTCAGAAAGTTAAAGTCTAATATTCAAGGTCATAAATAACATGGTAACAAAGAAACACATACACTAAAAATAAATAAATAAGAGTTAAACTTTTTATACTGCAGATAATCATAATGTATTCCATTTTAGAATTATAAAAGTTAGCTGCTTTGAGTATTTTCTGAATTCCTTCTGTAGGTAGCTAATTTTCAAGAATAAGACCAATAACACCTTTAGAGAAAGAGGGTTTTGAGAACCAAGCCTGAAATAATGATAATAAAGCAGCAGCAATACTGCTGAAATTATCGCTCCTTTAATGAGAAGTAATAATAATAGTAACAGTAATAATAATTTAAACTTGGATCTCAAAACTGAAAATGAGGTTCCTGGTACCTGTAATTAAACACCTCATATTAGCTACCATATTTGAAAAATACGGGATTATATCTGATGTTACTTTCATTCATTCATTGCCATAGTAACAGTAATCTTACTGTCATCAGAGAGGGACTCTAATATAAGTTCACTAATCCTTTCAGATGGTATCTTGCAGATGCCACGATGGAGGTTTCTCTAAGGTAGCTGGTAGTCACTGCTGCATTACTTACTGCAGGTGAAGTGTTTAAGGGTATCCAGTTTTCATGGAGGGTGTAACTGGAAAAAGAACAGCCTCCAGGATAAGCTTCCTAGTGACTCTTTCTCGACATGTTCAGAGCTCTGTATCTTTTATTACTTTCTGTAAGTTTATGAGATGTTAGCTTTAAGTTATGAACATCTTTTTACTTACTCCTGTGTATCAGGAGCTTGAGGAAAGGTACAAAGCTTTAATAACAAAAAAGCCAAGCTTTATTCAGCGGGATACTGTGGGCATTAGCAAAACAATGCAAAGTTACAAAACTTGCTTTCTCCCTTGTGATCAATACTACAGAATTAGCCACATTATACTGTCTTCAGCTCATTAAAACTCTTTCTGTGTCTATGCTTTTCAGTTTTCATACATATGTTTTTCCATACAACAGAGAAAACATTACGCTACACAATAAGTGAATGCAGTATAATGTTTTAATTTCATTCTCTTGTATAATATGGTATGCACTCAAAATTAAGTGAATACTTTGTTAAAGACTTCATTTTTTGTACGCTGAAATCTGTCCTTGGGTACGTAGGATGTGTAGGAGGGTAGAAATGAGCCCTGGGTAATATACAATTTTTATTGTCATCAATTAAAGACAAATGCCTGTTTTACAAAGGATAATTAACAGTATTCAAAAATCTTCTGTTAGAATACATTTAGTAAGTTAAAAGTACGAGATCTGACGCGGGACAGCACTAAGCACTTGTTTGACTGTTACAGAGCTTTCTTGCATGGGGATAGAAGGGAAAATGCGTATTTCCTCTGCAAATCCTGTTCGTTGAAATCTAGCAAAAGCACAATACCAGGGCAGGAGAGCCTGAGCTCTCCCTGTTCCAACCTCAGGGAAGGGAAATCTGTACAACTGTCCCACTAGCCCGAACAGATCATGAATGACAACAAGCCCCTTGCTCTAGTTGTTATCGGAGAGCGCATCAACACAGCAGTCATGACTGTTCTTGTCCCTTGGTGTTTCCCAGCTGCTTCCTTCACCACGTATGGGAAAGAAGCATCACAGCACCAGTCACTCAGGTGTGGAAAGGGCTGTAGAAGCTAATTCAGAGACAGCAGCAAGTGCCTGGCCCTGGGGACTGCCCACCACTGTAACTGGTAGAGAAGAATTTGGTAAGGAGGTGACTATGACTTACTGTATTCTGGTAGTTCTTCAGCATTTCAGCTTTTGGTCTGAGGTAATACGCTGGTGGCACTGCATTCTCATCCCTGCAGTACCACTCTTCTAAAATCCTTGTCTCTAGCTTGGCCTCTACAGCAGCATCCAGGATCATTTCAAATTCTGCTGACTCAACTTCCCCTGGTATTCGGATGTTCCCGTACTTCTCTCCCAATAGGCCCTGTGTATTTGCAGGAAGCAGGGATTAAATTTTGCTTTTTAGTTATGCAAAAATCCTCCTCAGGATCTGAATTTCATAAAAATCAGTGTGGCAATACTTTAATGACTTTGAAATTGCTAGGAAGGGAAACAGGTACAGTGTAAGATTAATTACTGTTAAAGGTACTGTACTGAGCTGCATACTACTATGATGGCTTGGTAAAATTTCAAGTAGATGCGTTGTCTTTCTTAATATTAACTGGTAATAAAAATACAAAGGCATTCAAATGAAGAAATTAAAAAATACTCAACATACTTTCTTAGCATAGTATTGACTCCTGTATTATTGATTCCCATTAGTCACAGGTTGGCATTAATCTCACACGCAAAAGCGAATGTGGAAATCCTTTTCTCTGGATTCTGGATAAGGATGAATCTCTGGATTCTTTACCTCTTGGCTTTATTCTTAGTTTCCACAGTAATGGAACAGAAGATTTTCTTTTCTGATTGATGAAAATTCACATGATGTTATGTACAGCTCATATTGGTATTATTAAAAATGTGGCTTATACCAGCAATACCAAGGATCGATGTTGCAGAACCACAAGCTGCTTTGCTGTCTCGTATTCCCTTGTTGGAAAAATGTTCAATGTCTTTGCCCTGGTAGCTGTCCACTGAATGAACGGTGGGGCAAGGGAAAACAGTTTTGATCAAATACCAAATAGAAAGAGAAACTTTATTACTTAAATGCACATATTTGGTACAGGCAAAGATTTGTGGACATCAGTTCTTAAACTGTGGCACAGGAGATTTTTCACCTTCAAAACTGAGGATTAAAATATTGGTTGTGATGCTCTGAGTACATTTTTTTGAATTTATTTCCATAAGTTGCTGTCCATAAATATTTTATAAAAAAAGGACTGGGAAAAACTTCATAGACGATAGAGTTGCAGGACGCTCCTGCATTCTTTTGACCAAATTTTTCAAATTTGCAATCATCAGCTTAGTTCTGCATTCAAATCTTGGTCCACAGAAGTCAGTGAGAACTCTCACTTCCTTTAAAGTAATATTTTCTATTTCTTTCCTCATTTAAATGTATTCAGTAAGGAGTTTGAGTTAATGAGAAGGAGTACTTAATGTGGAGAGGAACCAACAGTATCAGCATCTTGATTTGAATCAGAAGGATCTCTTAGCAAAGTTTTGCTAATGCAAACAGAGTTACCCTAAAAATGTAAATGACCTTGTTTGTAAATAATAAAAATCTGAATATTCATTATTTTTAAAGCACTCATCATAATGAGAAGCTGTTTTCAACTTTTCCAGCTGTAACTAAACCCTGAAAATCAATAACTGATGATGATGAAGCCTGCTTCACTGATTATAAAAGCATGAAGCTGCAGACCCCTTTTCTGAAACCAGTTGTGCTGGCAGAAGGTACTCAAGCGGCTCATCATGCAAGATGCTGTCGCCCCAGAGCAAAGACGGCAGAGCAGTGCATGCGAACACTTCCCAACCTCTTTCAGGCAAAACCACCTCGGTTAGCTTAGACCACCGTTCACATTGTGTGAACTAACCTGGCTGATTTTTGCCTCGAGCGGATGAGGAAGAGCTCACATGAACTACAGTGCTGGCTCTGATGGCGAGCGGTTGGCATCCTCCAACAGAGGTGTAGTGACAAAGAGCTGGTGGACAGGAACAAGCCAGTGTCTGTCCACTGCTTAGGAGAAATGGAGGAATGCAGGAAATGTGATAGCTTATATAGTCCATGTTTCAGTCTCTGACAAGTCCCAGCACCCAAGTCCTTCAATAAGTTGCTCCAACAGAGAGGTGTTAGGTGAAAGATGGGTTTGCCTGGCTGCCCGTTCATATCCCACAGTAGCTTCATTCAGGGTACACATCAAGGAGTCAGGAGAAAGGAACAAATGTGTTCAGTAACTAGAATTAAATAATAATCATTTTAATGAAATGATCCAGTATTTTTATGATGCGAATTTATTTTTTATATGTGATCATTCTAACCAGTAGCTCCCCTCACAGAAGGAGCTACATTGCTTTACAGAATGAGGTAACTGGGAAAAATTTCTAAGTTTTTACTGCTCTGATCTATTCAGAGCCCTATAATTTTTGAATTCTGAAACTGCAGAGGTTAAACAAAATATAATATTTTTTTCCTTCCTTATTCAAGTGAGGTTAATAACTCATATCATGCTGAATTGCAAGCCTTTGCACATTCAGGTTGATGTAGAAATCTCATAAGCTTCTCTCAGAGGAGCTTTGCTATGCAAATTTTGCAATTACCTTGTATAGCAATTATTACTTGAAATTCATTAGGCTACACTTTTTCTGAATTTAAGTCCAGTGGATTGAATAAACAGTTGCCCAAGCAAAGATACAATAGCTGGGCCCTTCATTAACAATACTAAAATGTCAACATTAAAATGTCTGGTTTTAATATACTGCATTTAATCAACTACATTTGTTTTGGAATTATTCTGTGTACTTTTCTGCTTCTCTGGTACAGTTTGTGCTGTTCTCTGTCCACTGTACTATAGGTAAATAACAAAAGGCAGTACTTTAAAATGAAAAGGCGGATGTTTTTTTCTTCTATCTTATCTGTCATTGCAACAGACATTATGTAAATAATGCTGTATAAGGGATCATCCTCCTGGCTACTAGAGCGAAACACAGTAAAAAGGAACTTTGATGTGTGACGTGATCAGAATACTAGAACCACCGTGGATGACTGTATCATGAGCTTTGAAATAAAACGGAGGCCTATGCAAATACTATTTGAAAGCCTTCACATTTTTTTTAAAATCAAATGTTAAACAGTAGAGGACATACATTTATCATGGTGTACCTTGGTGCTATAGAAGGAATTGCTAATATTTTGCTAGAAGTCTAGTATTAGTTGAGGGAAGAATAGACACACATAGAAGAGGAATCACACAGACGAAAGTGTCCTCCACTTGGTATGATGGCAGTGAACATCCATAAAGCTTAATAAACAACAAAATAAGCCTTGTATCATTTTGCTTTGAGGTATTTCTCCTCTTCTTGTTTGGTTGTGGTTTATGGAAAAGTTTTAAGGTTAACCTTAAAAGATGATACACGCATAGTGCTAGGAAGAAAAGAAATGGGGAAGTGTGGAGGAAAGAGAATTCTGAGTGAATATACATTGCAATGCAAGGTGAAAACTGGGTCTAGCTTTTTATTGTTGACATCTAGTGTTTAGGAGAGCCTGAAGCTAACAGCTGTACCAAAAAAGGAACACATCAGTTGAACATTGTGTAAGGATCTAAATGTGCTAAAACATTTAGTTTTAGAACTTAAAAAGTGGACCACGGCAAAAAAAGGAAGCTGCAAAGGCATGGCAGCACCCCACTGCCACATTTTTTCCCTCCTGAGAACTGCTCAGGGAACAGCAGGCAGCACGGTGCCAATCAGTCTTCTGTAACTGTGCCAACTGCACACCAGACAACTACTGTTGGGATTGTGGTAGAAGTCCTTCATACAGGCTGCATAGATTGGCTGGGCTCAGAGCACACCTCTGAAACTTGGCTGTGTTTAACTCAGGAATACTGCTTCACGTGGCTGGTGTGAGCAAAAAACTCCATGTGTTAGCCAAAACTTGGGCATTTCTGCAATTAAAGCAAAGTTAAGGAGCAGCTGAAGAGAGATTCTGAGGACACCTGTGGCACCTGCTTGGTGAATGTGTGCCTTTAGGAAGGTGATTAAATGAGTCAGTGTCTTCGATGTTCTAATACAGTAGAATTGACAAGTAAACAAAGAGAAATAGAAATAGGAACAGGATAGGGAATAAAAAGAACAGCACTAGAATGAAGAATGGAATTGATTACACAAGTAGAACCAGCAAATTGTAAATACTGTGCTGAACAGGTCTATCATTTAGAGCAGAACAGTCTCAGGCACTGCACTGCAACTATGCTCCTCTTAGTGCCCCAAAAGAAGTTAGCTGAGGTTCTGGTATTAGTACCTGACTCTGTGTAGCCATTTGAAAAATATTCTGGTGGAAAACTTTATGCGGTAAAAAACTCTTCATGGAGTCATTCCTGTGCTTTCTGATAACTCCAGACTAGCCTCGATCTACAGCCCAGTCAACACAGGCTATTTAGATGAGGTATTGAAATACAGCTACTTTCCATTTTTCTGGAGAGAACAAAAGTAACTGACATTGTTTTTCCAAAGCACTGTGACACCACACCCCAATGCTGGAAGTGGGAGGCGTGCTGAGTAAATGCAACTGTTCTCTACTGAGAGACTGATGCTCGAATGCTGGGTTACATCACCTAAACATACCAGGTGCCTGCGGAACAGTTCTTCACCTAAACACACCTTCCTCCAGATGCACTGCATGTTTGCCATTAACAGTGGTCACTAGTTAAAAAAAAAAAAAAAGACTATAGACTATAAATAGACTATATGTGTTTGTTGAACTCTTAATAAACTATTTGTTTGTAAGGCTACATGACAGCCTTAGGATAGGTGTATTTGCATGCACAGGCTGTGAAAACTTAATCTTCCCATGTTTAGACACAGAGGTGAGGCTTGGAAGTATCTCTGCCTAGCTGGTACCAGGGAATAGCCACCTCCCCTCCACTCTTTTGGTGTCGTTATGGTTAACTTTATATCTGGCTGTATAAATGTAGTCTATCAGGGTACCACAAAACCACTCAAACCTTCAGAGAGGACTAAATGAGAAGCTCTGAATTGCGCTTTTCCTCTGGGGGCTTCAGTGTCTGAACTGCATCCATGCCAGAGGCTTGCAGCAGCCTCTGGAAATATCTTCCCCGCCCATTCCCTATACATTCAAGTAAATGCAAATTTCTTCATAGAAAAATGAAGAAAAATGAAGCAACAGAATTCAAAGAAAATGTAATTTCTCACAATCTTAATGTTGTTTCATACTAAGTCTGTATGTTAGAATACTGTTATTTCAGACATTTATGAAAAATATCACAGTACTCTACAGTAATAACCTAAAACTTCAATTTGTGATAACATTGCAGCATTTTGATGATTATTACAAGAAATTATTTTTAAAGGGAACAGTAATGTTTACACTATGTTCAGTACCAAGAGACAGTTTTATATGCAGACTCGTGAATCAAAATCTCCCACCTGATGAGTCATTTTCCTTTAATAGTAAAAAAACAAATTAAAGATTCATTAGATTGAAGGTGATTGAACTGTTTAAAACTACCAGGCTGGCAAACATGTATAAAACCCTCAGCAACCATTTGTATCTAACAATACTTTATAGAATTAACACAGAGCAACCTCAGCAGTAGTCTTGTTAGCTTTTTTGAGCCTGAGGCTGAAGTTAATATTAAATGAAGATTAAAAAATTACCATTTAGATCCAGATGGGAAATATTTTTCCCGCTGATCTTCTTCGTGTGGAAAGATATTCAAATGATAGGCACAGTCACAACAACGACCAAAATGAGGAAGCTAACCAGATTTGGATTTGATCTCGATATGATGGGATTCATAGTGCATCTCATGTAATTGGTTCAGACATCATCACTGCAATGTTCATGAACCCTAATACCATACCTTTTATTAATATAGAACAAGTGGAAATTTTAGATATATTTAACTCCAACTAAGATATTTAGTGGTAATTTTAATAAAAACAAGCTGTCAAATAACAGCAAGTTATAGTCATTACTGATTGGTTTCATTAATCTATTTTTTTTTTTAGATTATGTGTAAACATCTGCAAACCAAGTCATTTGAAAAGTCAGATTTGTAATGTTTTGTGAAGTGATTTCAGATACTTGTCAACTTAAGAGCAACAATTTTTTTGCTGTTTTGCCAGCACAGAAAGCTTCAGATTAATTGAAAATACAGTTTTTGAGCTGGTGAATGATCTGATCAAATGATCTTTTGCTGAGCTTCATGGGATCAGTCCTACCACTTCTACTTCTTGCTCTTTTAAAGTTCCACCTGTGACACTGAACTGCATACATACATCCTCTCTGTATCTTCTCAGAGCAGTCCTGGATTGCCAACTTCTTGAAGAATAAGCATTCAAGAAATAATCTTTGAAGGAATTAAATCTATCCACAATTAATTTTTTAACCTAAGATACCTCTGTGTGTCCAGATCTAAGCACCTCTTAAACAATTTGTTTTTGCAAGATCTGTGAGGGATTAGGAAGTATTATTGTCCCCATTCAATATAGGAAGTAGGTGCAGGGAATTAAGACTGGGCAGAGATTCAGAGCTGTGAGAGGTATGCAGTGGTTAGCTATAACTGGGTAGTGGAAGTTGTTTCTAATTCTCAGCCCTGTCCTTCTTACAGAAACTGCTCACTACTGAAGGAGGAGAGCCTTGCCCAGTCATAAGTTAGGTTTTGAGTGACTCACATTTCAGCCTGCTAGATTAATATAAGCTTAAACCGAGATCACTTATCCAAAGCAGAACAGCTCCTTTAGGAAAAAGAGAGTATCTCACATTATTGAAGATGCAGTCAATGCTTCATGCTCTGGGCTGAACATTTCCTGCAGGCACCCACCATTAGCATTCAGGTGCCTCTGAGATGCACCAAGTGGTTCTTCAGCAGCTGCTTGACTTGTAGGGATTTAAACGCTGTTAAAATCCCTTGGGGTGTTATGTTCATCTGTTGTCAAGGGTTGCGAAATGCTGCTCCCACTGATGTCCTGGAGGTGTCCTACCATCCTCAAGGGAACTGTGGATTGCAGTCTGATAGAAACTTGTGCCATGCCTCACCAGGAGGCCTCAGGCAGAAAACCAGTGAGGAGCAGGCTGTAGCTAGTGGGTCATAACCTAAAGCAAGACAGGTAATGAGGGAGCTCACCCGTGGAGCAAGAGGCCTGTTTCAAAATCTCTCCTGAACTGGAAGAACGACAAGCCTGTGGTCACCAGGCATGTACCCTGCTCATCAGGCTTCTGGGCATCAGTGATGGGGTAACAGCAGCGTGTCAAAGCTCCTGCTAGCGCAGCTCATTGCTGGATATGAAATCGCATAGCTTTGTATAAGTAACTGAATATTAATTGCAGCAGGAACATGAACCTTATCTTTCCACAGTTTGCAGGAGTGCCCAAATCAAGAGCTACAAAGTCAGTCCTCTGGACCCCCGTCTCTCCTGTGGTCACATGCTCTTCACTGCCCTCTGTGAATCCTGGGGATAGAGATCGAACTCCCTGCTTCCTCAGCCTGTGCTTCTAGGCTTCCTTCCTCTTGTAGTTAAATCTTTCTTATGAAATAAACCTTTTTTCCTCTTCAAAGCCATACATTTCAGTCAAATAACCCTTTTACTCAGAGAAATGTGGGGTTTTTGCACTACTGCTTGCTGTGATGTTAATATATCTATTAGCTGATAAAAAGTATGCTACTCAGTAATAGAGCAGACTGCTATAGACAAAAAACACACATAAAGAAAAATACAAGCGAAAGATTAACATATCTATTTAACTTCAGTTTTAAGACCTTAAATTTCTCACAAATGTTCTGTCTAAAAAGCATCCTTATTATAAGCAGATGCTAATACCCATCAATTTATGTCAATTGATATATACGTATGTTTGAATTGAAGACAGAGTCACTTCAGCATAACTACAAGAAATGCTCCATTGTCTTCAAACCTTATTTATTATATGTATACCGGCTACATTCTATGTCCTGTCTGACACAGGATGTGCTAACACAGTCCATCTGTATGTGCAAACCTGCCTAGGAGGCACCTTCAAGACAGGGAAGGTATGCAGAACTTGTAACATGAAGGTGTATTTACCCTCCTGGTCTGCAGAAATGTGGGCTTAACTGACATACCAAATATACAGGTAAATCGCGTCTTCAAAGTCTGGAACAAATGGTCAGGATACCAATTTTTAAGGACCGTTTATTTAACATCCCATTCAAAGAAACTTAGTACAACTACAGGTCTTTTTGGTTTGTTGCCATTAGATTGTAACTCTATTGTAAGAGTACCCTATAGAAATTAATTATGGGATATAAGATGTTCAAGCACAGCCAGAGACATTTTGGGGGGAAAAAAAACCCAATAAAATAAGAGAATTAGCTGGAATTTTGTTTCTGAGAAATAAATATGATTTGAATCGAAACTGAGAATTTACTACCAGAAACAAACAGAAAATAATGTCCTTTTTTTTTTTTTCATTCCTTAAGGCAACAATAGCCAATTCTTCTCAAATTCAAAGCAAAAATGCTAATGGCTAAACAACAGAGAATCATCTGAACTGAAACTAGAAAAGTATATTTACTTAAATTTATTGGCAATGCACCAATGATCTCAGTAAGAAGAAAAACAAATGTATGAATTAAGTGAAAATCTCAATGGAGTATATATGTTAACTGCTTATTAGGGTAAACTCCAAGCCATTAAAGTGAACTGAAGTGAACAACTGAAACCAAGATGGAGAAAGCTGTAATGAGGCACTTCATCTCAACCAAGTTTTAGGAAGCTAGAGTTCCAGAGTATCTGGTGCCAAAGAGATGCCTTGAAAATAGCTGCTTCTACTCCCTTTTTTCCCTTCTAGCTGCAATGTGGTACGGTGTGAGGGCCACCTGATACATGCACAGAGAGAATATTCTTCAATTAAATACATTTGACTGCTTTTCTTGCCTATTCATGGTAGAGATCAAAGGACAAGTTAGGTTGCGTTGGAATTAAGTCTCCCAAAAAATACTTCCATTAGAAATCAAAAATATGGAAAAAAGGCCAAGAAAGTTGTAACCTGCGATTTCTGGAATGTACAGGTCAAAGTGCCTTCAGGACAGCATTTTTCTTCTACTGCCTACAGTTGTAAGGCAGTGCAACTTAGCAGACAGAACATCAGAGCTGGTGCAGAACTCTTAAATCTTCTTTCCACTTTTGCTTCATTCCAGTATGGAAACTGGTAACTTCCTATGCTTTTGCCACTGCCTCAGATTGCCTGTCTATAATATGAGGCTGATGATAGCATGCAAAATAAGCATTTCTGGTTTGAGTGTTGATACACAAAGGATCTTATGTAGTTATGTATCGGCAGGGATGGGACTGTTGCTTTCCATTGTTTGTCCTGTTTAGCTTTTAAGGGAAAAATGATACCATAGAGCAGTAGCATACATTTTAATTTCATTTTTCTCCATACCTAGGTGATAATAATAGTGTCCATACCTCAATCCTTTGGTTGAAGCTTATCGGTAAATAGAATTAGTTTTAGAACTTCAGCTGGCTGGACAAATTTTTAATTGAAATTATTGAAGTGAGTAGAAAACTGAAGACATAATAAAGACATTTCTGTGCTGAGAAATAGATTTTTTTTTTTCCACCTGCCTGGATATGCATTTATGTTCCTTGGCTTGAGAGATGTTGCTGTGCATTGTTTCACAGAGCAATGCCCTAATTTCTCTCTTCCTTTTTTCCCTGGAGGTGCTCCAGAAGTACTCTGGGGGGCTGTAGGTATTTCAGAAACTTGAGATGGGTATTGGTTTCAGTTCCATGAAAAACAAAAAAGGGCTGTTAAACTACCTTGTAAGAAAATGGACTGGAATTGGGACTGGAAGGATGAGGTGCAAGTGCTGAAGTTTTTTGCTGTGAGTAATGTTCTTGACAAGGTGTCAGAAGAAAATGATGGTGGAGTTACCTGATGCTTAACCTGTCTTTCAGAAAATTAAAGAGAGCAGCTGAATGCAGCTGTAAATGAAACAATTCCCTCAACTCTGAACTTCACCTACAGTGCAATATTTTTAAATCTCAAAGCTTTTCCCTAGTGGTAGGGAGATATGAAATGATGATTAGTAATTTCTCAGGACATAGTGGGTGGGAGCTAACAGTCCAGCATGCACAGGTAATGTGCTTCCTCAGAAGAAATTCATGACCTCCTTCCCTGATAACACTTTGCTTCATCAGAACTCTCTCCTGGCTGTGAAAGTATCAACGGTCTGCTTTCTCCACACTCTTTCTCCTGTCTTATACGTGATAATGAAGCACCAATATAGTTAATTTCGTTACCTTTTCCTTCACTGTTTGTCATTGCTGTGTCTTTGATCTCCCTCAGCACGGGTGCAGGTGAAAAATCAGTCAAAAAGAATAAAATTAGGAAGAGGTCTGTGCACAAAAGTAGAGTAGAGGAAGGACTGGAGAAGATTTTTGCCTACCTCTGGCTATAGATTTGAGCTTCTCACTCACTCTAGTTCTTCTCTAAACAATGTGTCATTCTCACTTTGTTCCTTTTTTGAAATTGGGTGCGAGATTCCCTGACAGGCACGTACATTTATCCTCGCACATAAAGCTCAGGACCTTGCAGGTAACTCCTACTGCAGTCCAGACTCCTGTCAACTCTCTGACAGGTCCCACAACAGCCTATAACATTGGAGCTGTGTCGAAAAACAAACTACAGGGGCTAGGTTTAATAAAAGATTTTAGCACCCAGTCCAGACTGGAGTCAATAACTTTGTGGAAATCCCTACCCTTCCTACAGGGAGTGGGAAACGTACCTGTCCTGGAAACAGCAAGGAAACCAGTCCTGTCTTTTAGAGGAGGGCATGGTGGTGTAACCTCCCCTGCTTTGTAAAATAATCACAACACTCATCCAAGCAGTGAGGAACTGTGAAAGGGTTTGAAATCCTGTCTCACAACACATAGGTGAAGGCTGGCTAATGGAGAAAAGCTTCTCCTACTGTTGCTGTTTAATGTGTTAAAGACCATTTGGGGATGGTATTTAAGTGATAAATGATGAGCCAAAGAGTTTAGATTAAGGTAATGTTGAGCGTAGCAAGAAGAGATGAATTAGGCACCTAAGGGATTAACAGAGAGGCATCTGGTCTGTAGTTGCCGCCAAAGTTGCAGCAACTGAGGAGGGGTTTTCAGGACTGCAAAACCTATCCAAATCCTGCTGTAAGCACATACACACATTCTTTATTGGAAATAGACCTATATATTTATGCTTGCCTGTAACATCATCAAGCTGTGTTTCTCAGTAACATATATAGCCGCTATGAAGTGTATTAGAAAGTGTTAATTAATGAGCATTATCAGAGGCAGAGACCACTGATGGTATAACGGAGTTTTTAACACCCCTCCTGGCTAGTTATAACATGATATGAGATTTTGCTGCAAATTTCTTTTTGCTGTTTTTCCCCTTCTTATTAGAGCTAAACAGATTGGTATTCATTTAGTCTACAAATGAAAACCTAATTTTGTAATTAAATGTCAAGAAAATGATTTCACAACTTGCATAGAATAATACAGTCCCTATAAGCCTGATATGACCCATGACTGTGTAGTGTGTAGTGAAGCACATAAAATACAATTAATAAACATGCTTTGCAGAGATATAAAATAAATGAAGGCCCAAAGGCAAATTCTTAGTATAAGGGACATGAGCTCTAGCAGATTTTAATGCCACCTCTCTACTGCACCCAGAATTTAAATCTAGTGTTTATCACAGTATGCAAAACAAGTAGCATAATGTAACATCAAATCTACTTGGCAGGTACACATGGAGTGGCCTATATTATTTATTTTGACTGATTCCTGAATTTTGATGACTTTTATTTGATTTCTGTATCCTTATGTGCCAATTGTAACGAAACATTCTTTTCTCCAAGCCAGCTGGCATAGGTTTCAGGGCTTGTTATTTGGGAAAATTGGTGGCTGGTAGTCTCTGAACTTTATCAATCTAGACCTTCAAAGACGAAAAGAAATGATAATTCTTCGCAGAAGAAGAGACACATATAGAAAGAGTATAATTTTCCTTCCCCGACAATGCTAGCAGTATGATGGCCCAGTAAACTTAAAACTGATGTGGAACTATCAGTCCCTTCTCTATGTTCTTAAATTATTTGCATGTGTTCCCTATTTTTTACATGCTTGGAGGGGAAGAACCATTTTTTCTGGTTTATTAAAATATTATAAATTTGTACTAGGCTAGAAAGAAGAGTTGCATAGTTGCAGGATGAAAGGAACTAGTTCCTATGAAAGGAACTAATAATCTAAACTGTAATAACAGTTGAGAGAAAGAAAAATGTGGAAAGGATCTTCAAAAAATCTGAATTGGAGGAAAAAGACTAAAGCAAGCACTGTGATAATAGAGACTAAAGCTTTCCTTGTCTTCATAAACCACACCCCTTACACACATGACAAAGATGGCAGCTGATGAAGAGCATTACTTAAAGTATTCAGAGTGTCAACAATCTTTACAGTTAATTCCCATCACAAAATATTACAATGAGAATGCTAACCCTAATAATTTAGTAATTGATATTAATTATACATCCATCTTTTCATAAAGCGGCCTTCAGAACTGCCACATTTCAAAAACTATTGTTCTTCAATACTGCCCAATATTACTTTTCCAATTATAATATAGATGAAAAAAATCACCTTTATAAACCCTCTTAGCTTTATCTTACCATACTTCTTCAAGAATGGAATATGTCAAAATAAAACCTTACCTATAGCAGCTTTCTACTGGTATATCTTCATGCTTGTTCTAACACTGATTTTTAACTAAAAGCTAATCAGACCTAAAATTAATGGTAAGTGTACAAGCACTAAATACTAAATACTGCCTGCAGGTAGTAGGTCAAGTCATTAGCCAAATGTTTAAAAATTCTGTAGCAAATCCCCATGGGAAACGAATGAAATACAGCAAAGAACATCAGGTCATGACACCTCTTTCAGTAAAAACACTATCTTGCCTATGCCATGCAATGGCATGACCGAGAGGCAGAGGAGCTATGTGCTCTGCAAAAGTATGTGGCCAGGTGATTTGCTCTTTTTTTCCAGCCATGAGTACCGCTACTATTCTAAATTATTTTTAAACAGTTTTACGCATTAAAGTAATTTCTATACTATGCAAACCATTTAACAAGAGAAGTACATGTAGTTTACTTATAATAACTGCAGTCTCCATAGCATCCTAAGCAAGTATTCTCTGCTTCATTTTTTCAAGGTGGAATGGAATAAAAAGTTACTCTGTGAGGTGTGCTAGTTACGAAAGAAGCATATGATAATTAGCTGCTACAAGCTGCTACGTGGCATGCTAACAGACCAGTAACTCCAAAAAAATACCTTGCACTGAAAGCAAATATTTTAAGAGAAAAGGGGCAATACCCTATGGATGCATACCAGTATCACCATGAAGAACACTGACACCGTCTCTTATTTTACTGCTGCAAATTAGCATCTTTCATTGAAGAAAAAAGGATCTTGTGAAATGATATACTCTGATTATCTTAAAAAAGCAGACCTAGCTACTGCTAGCTGGATTTAACAATAATCAGACTGAAAAGTGAACTAGTTACTTTGTGGGTAAGTGTTTATATCTGGGTCTGTTATTGGAGAACCAAAGGATCCCTGAAATCAATCTCTGTATTTGAGAAAAGGGGAGGTATATATCCTAGGTGCAAGCAATAGCATTAAGGGTTCTCTTTGAACCTATCAACTGCCTGCTAAATGCTGTAAAGTATGCTCTTNTGAGCTACAGTTTCATTTGTAGAACAGACCATTATATCTAGTTGATTACAATACTACCTCAGAAGATGGTTTGGTAAAGCTCTTGAGGGTCAAGAGAAAATAAATCTCACAAATCTCATGCAGCCTATTTCTTCCTCTACACTTTATACATAGAACGATGGAAATGAGTTCATGCTAATCTTATTCTCACTAATACGGTCATTTATATTAAATACAATACTTATACTTTCTGGAAGGCAGCACCAAAAATTCTATTTATGAGAAGAAAAAGAAATACAGTGACTTAGCAGAAAATATGTAGTCTTCTGACTGTAGGCTGAAAAGGCAAGTTATTTCAAGACTACATCAAACCCCATACAGTTTCTCTGTTCCATGGAAAAGCTGCCTGATGAATCTTGTAGCTTTTTTCAATTGAATATGTTTGTTTAAAAAATGGGTAAGCATTTTTAGACCATAGATTTTAGATTTAGAGAATCAGAGATGATTCATAGGAAAATACATTCCCAGCCCTAAAGCAGATCAAAGAACTCACTTACAACAGCTTAATCATATAACGTCACCCTGTGCTTGATTCCACTCTGTGTGTGTGTGTGTGTTGTTCAGAGACAAACAACACGGAAAAGGGATATACACCCTCTGCCTGTTAGTCTGGAGGCTGTGAAAGAAGACCAAGGCTTGCTGAGGGGAAAGTTGCATACTAGGTCTTCAAAATTTAATCACTTCTTCTATTTTGAAGGTTTTTAAAAACTATACAAAGCTCTACTTTGATGTTCACAGAAAAATCTTTCCTGTTGGCCGAGTCTGTTTAAAACAGGATTAGTGTCTGCAGACATATACTTCACTTCAGATTAATGCCAACAAGTCTTATGGAGCCATTCCTGATATGCTGTATGACCCCTAACCCACTTATGTTACAGGCAGTTCTTATTTGGATGGGTTTTGAATCACGTGAGAAGTAAGAAGAAAATTCATAGTTTGATATTTGTTTCTTGGAATATACTTTATTGGGAGAGGTGGGCTTTGTGCCACATCTCGTTCCAGCTATTTCTCCTTATTCACTTAAAAACTTGAGGAAAATTAAATTCTGAAATGTACCAAGCATGTGTAACTTCTGCTGAATTCCCAAAGAGCACTGGGTGCTTACCATTCCCCCTAAACTGGCTGTTTTACATACATTAGACGGACTTTAGCCTCCCTACTTTAAAATGTGTCACAATTTTCCAAGGAAAGCAAAAGCAAAAAACACTCAAGTGTTCCAGAGCCTGTATATATTCGGTTTTCACATTAGGACTAAACCCTAAAGTAACACCAGAACTGAAATGGGAGTTGAGGAGATTCAGCAGAGCTGGAGTACTATAATTTGGAATTTTCTCCGAGCTAGAATACTCTCAGAATTAATTATCAACCATTTGTACTAAGCAAAGAGAACCAAGTAACAGTGTACTTCATGGTATGATTAAAGCATGCATTGTACTGTAGGAACAAAAAGATCCAGAGTTGTAAAAAACATTTCATTTCTCAATTTACCATATTTCATCTTCAATTTCAGGGTGATTTAAGGACATGCCAAATACTGTAAATTCCTAATATTCTTTCAAAATCCTACTGGAATACCGATTTTATAATGCTAGGTCTTTTTTAATAGTTCATTAATGCTGAAGTTAAAAACAAGCTGTCAATAATTTGAGAACGATAATGTAATTACAATGTCTGTTGAGAGGAGGTATAAAATGTTTTTACTATTCTTGGGACCAGATGATTTGAATGATGGGTGGGGAGAATCTCTTGGGTTTGTACAAACCCAAACATATTTAATTGAGCAAACCGTTACAGGCGACAAGCTAATGTTTCATTTCCATTTCTCCCTTTCCTTTTACAATTTTTCAGGACGTAGTCATGCAAGAACAGCAGTTCAGGCAGAGACTGTGTGGTGCCGCACAGATGGAAGAGAGCACCCACGTGTTATAACTTGCAGGGTGTGTTTGAAGAGAAGTGCAGAGAAGCTTGCCAGTTCTCGCATCTGTCCTAAGGCGTAATCAACAGCAGGTTAGTACTGGAGTATTAGTTAGGGAACCCCGATAAAAGGGCAGTAAACTTATTCTGCAAATAGTCACTATAGACTAACGACACCCTAAATAGCTCAAGGCCTTAAGTGATATCAAGCACTGTACTTGGGTTCCTCAATTAGCAGTCTAACTCCCTAGTGTCTCTTTGCTGTTAAAGGAGAAACAGTCATCTAGAAGATGACTCAGATATTACTGAAGCTACCTATATCTTTCTATTAGATGTTAAAGGTGTCGAGACTAGATCCGAAATAGATGAATCCTGTTCATGATCAGTACTAGTTGTGGGATGGGAATATAACCTTTATTGTCACTCCACCACCCTGTCTGTGTTGCCACCTCTCATGAATTTACTAGGAAACAGAACCCAACAAAACGTAAAGGTTCAAGTGATGAACTGAATGTATTTCAAAGAGTTTAAGCAGTTCACAATTTAATAAATATACTACATTGAAATCTCTCCGTGTAGGTTCCAGAGACAACCAGTATGATTTCTGCATAAAAATTTGTACAGAAAGTATTTTGCCCATAGAAATAGTACTTTTCCCCTCATAAATAAATCTTGATAAATTATTCTGTAGATCGAAAATAGTGTGGTATGTATTTACCTACAGTAAAGGCTATAAATTTTTAAATGATTGCACATAATAGGCACTGATTTTAAAGAGCAAAAACCCAACCAAACAAAAAACCCAACCTAATCAGAAAAGAAACAACTCCCCTTTCCCCTAATTGGATCACGTGTTGATAGAGCTCAGGCAGTAGGTAAGAGGCAGACTGTACATTTCCAAAGACAATGTCACAGGAAATGAATTACCCATTTTTTTTCAGAACTGCTTCCTCCTTTGTGTTTATGAATATGTGTTCATTTGGATTGTGTTGTTTTGAATTTGAAGAAAAGCTTAGGACTTCCAACTTATGTACTGCACTAATTTAAGAACTGAATTTCATCTTCTCACCATCTGATATCACAATGCAGGCACAAAATGCCATCAAGAAACACTTTCTAAAATCAATCCGTATCTGCTAGTTAATCCTGAATAGTTTGATTTAATCCCAGATCTGTGTCTGAATTAAAAAAGCGGTAATTGAAAAATAAAAGAAATACCCAGCTGAATGCAAGTGGCACATTTCATAGAACTTTCTCAAGAAATGGGAAGTTGCCCAAAGCCTGCGGTGCCAAAGTCAGTTTTTAATTATGTTACTATAAACTAAAAGTAATTATGCTTGTTGGAGTAGAATCTTCTTCAATTTGTGTTGTAAATGAAATAAAATCCATCCCACTAAGGTACAACAGAGCAAATAACAAATGTGCATAAAGAGATTTCTGCGGTTTTGCCAGTCTAGTCACTGGGAGAGTTACTACTCTGGCCCACAGTTGGAAAACCTGGAATAAATATTGAAGTCATTGGCGCACTGCAACCTCTTTGCTAACTGTTTTGTTCTGTTTAAAATTTCTGATTTGGCTTCATTTCTTTCCTTAGTAAAAATATCAGGCAGGCAGTTCTTAACAGCTTCGAAATTCTGAGCTGCTAAAATATGCAGCAATGGTACATGATGAGGTTTCCTTTACTGTCAGAGATTTTAGAACATCCGTGGCTAAGGACATTGGGTGTTTCTGCAGGGAAAAACGCCATGCCTTTCTGTTCCAACTCTGTTTTTTCATCAAAGGAAAGATAAAAAGTAGAAAAATAAACCCAGAAAACTAAATTTAGTCTCCTAAGATGGAAGCTACCCAAACTCTCTAGAGATTTGGGCCAGTGTGTGCTTGTGAAAAACAGTGTCATGACAGCATCAAACCCAGCCCACTCTCAGCACTCCAAGCGCCGGGCTCTCTGCAGTCTAGCACCAAGGACGGCCTTTGTTCCCCCGGGCTCCGAAGCTAAATAAGAGAGTGAGGCAAGCGGGTGAATGAAACAGAGCCAGCGAGATGTTTGTAGGGGTGTGATAAAAGTACAGAACAACACATGCTACAGCTTGCTCTCTATCTACTCTTTCGCATACAGAGAAGTGATCTCCAGCCTTCACAGCAGGCAGTGTTTTATATCCCTTCCGTCCCCATGGGATTGTGTGGTTTCAGTCCACTAAATCTTTAAAATTCTTCCCTGAAAAAAAAATAAAAATCAAGGACTTACAGTTTTTCAGAACTCTTCTCTGCCTTGTTATGACAAGTGTATGAATTAGAGTTCACTTACCTACATTTAGGCATAGAGGAGAAATCTACCTTTTCTAAATTATTTTCTTAGCAACTACATTATAGAAAAGAAAATTTGGAATAGCAAAGGCATGGTCTTAAAATTGTTTTCCATTGAAGTCTAACATCAAAACACAGATTAATAAGTTAGAAATCCAGCTGTCAGAGTGGCAGGTGTCCTTCGATGTCTGAGCGACAAACATCTCCACTACCCTTCCAGTTAGAATAAACAAGTGACTACGTAGAGGACAATCAGTAGTATATTAGTAGTCAAAAGAAGCGATGTTTTTTTACTTTCAGACCAATACTTGAAAATATGTAATAAAGACAAGTAATAGCAAAATGCTTGTAATTTAGTAAAACTTACACTAACAATTAGTATAATAATTGAAAAAATTAGTTATGTAGGATCAGGCATGTTTACTTGAAAACATTCAGCCTGATGGATAGATACTGAATGAGTCTGTCTTTTGCCCTGTATGCTCTGGTACTTCTACAGCAGTAGAATGAAACTGGTACTGAATTTATCTAATGCAAGCGGGATATCTATTTTTTCTCTGCAAGCACTTTGTCTTAAAATCATGTTGGTTGTCTTCTTAAACACAAATGAAGAGTTTTATAGAGGTTAATTTAACTTGAGACTTACCCTAATATCTCTGCAGTCCTACAACTGTGCATAGAAAAATAATTGTCATACATCTCCTGTTTATTTCTCAAAAAGATGGAGCCTCAAGACAGCTGATAAAGAATTAAATATGTTTTGGAATAATATAAATATTTATCATTTAGAGAAGCATTCTTGACCATAGCAGATCCTACTCATTGTGGCCATTTTTGTACTTTCACTGAAGACTCCCTTGCACATAGTACTTCTCACATACAAAATAAACCCACATTCTTCCTTGCTTTAGTTTTGATGTTTTAGTAGATGCTGTTAAGTATACAGCATATACCACTGAATAGCCAATCTCATTAGAGAGATTCTCTAGATCTACCCAGAAAGTTAAAGAACAACCTTACTCTTCACAGATAAAGAGGATATGCTACTCTCTAAGCAGCTTGGAACAGGCATTTATCAAAAGTCATATATTTTTTGTCTATGCACTGAAAACTAACACAGTCAGCATACCATGCACTAAACTGGTCTCTAAATATTTTTCAAGTAAACTATGTTAATCTTAAAACATGGTAAAAATCTTTCTAAGCACAGAAGAAAGAGAAAAAAATGCACTACTCTGAATTGTATATTCAATATAAAATCAGTGACAGCAAAATCTATTGTATGTGATTCACCAGAACAGGGAAGAGCGTACCTGGCTGGACTTCATACATACAGCCTACTCCCAGGGCCTTTCAGCTATTAGAACCCTACACAGTGTTCGGCATGACTACATAAATTCATACTGCTTCAGCTGTAAAAGCTGCGAGGGATAGCTGAAGACTGTTGAGCTTGACATAAAACAGCAGGTTCATCTACAGAAGACGACCTCTCTGGCATTAAAATAAATACGTAAACCTTTATAAACCACTCCTGTAAAAGTGGTTCAGTCTCTCCTTTAGGCCTAATAGGAAAAGCCAGGGAAGATCTATTTTTTTTTGCCTGCTTTACTGACTCTTGAAGAATCCTACAAGCAATGCTTGTTCTGGCAACAGTAAAGAGAAGGTAGAGAGTAGGAAAAACACAAAGACTCAAAGCCTCCTCAGGTTGTCACTGATCTCCAGTCTTTTCACACTCTAATAACTGGCATCCTAACTTGTCTTGTGTTTATGACACAAAACTGCAAAATGCAGATCAGAGCAGATAGCTCTTTGCTGCTGCTGTGCTTCTGTAAGTCCTTCTAGGCCAGCCAATAATGCATGTGTGAGAAGTGCCAAGAATTAATTAAAGGTAGCCTCCTTAAATAAGTAGTCCATACTTCCGTTGTGATAGTAGTACAGTCATACCTTGTGGTTTCTAAACCCAACTTGCTGCGGGGACTGATCATGAAAGACCCTTCTTTCCTCTCCACTAAAACTGAGTAATCACTGTTAATCTACAGTGCTGTACAGGGAAACGTTTGGATGCAGCATAGCAAATATACAGCAAGGAGTACCAAATATTTAAGAAAGAAGAAAAGAATACATTTGTTACTGAATCATACACATTAGGGTAGCTAACATTGTGTTTTTGTTGTAAAGTAACACATTATTTTTATACCCACAACAAAACATGGACCTGCAGAACTTTTCAAGCAATCTTCTAACAGCTTCATACGAGTCTTTTGCAGCTCAGGACTGTCCCATTCATCTGCTTCAACTCCCCAGTATAGGTCTATCACCTGGAAAATAGTATGCAACATTGTTACTTTATCATATGCCCTTTCTACCTATAGAATTAAAAATTAGCTTTGTCAACATGTCGTGTACTGCTAAGCATTGCTCTGCAGTGCAGTAAAAGGCAACAAGGTCTATACCCAGTCCTTACACAGACTGGCAGGGTTTCCTTAGGTAAATGACAGTTCAAGCCTCTTATTTTCCCTCACAGATAGTCCCTCCTGGGACAGTCTCTCATTTCATATTCATTTTCTTTTGCAGAGATTAGCATTACAAGATCTTGATTTGATGTAGTCTTTATTTGCTACTAGATTGCATATAATGGATAGGTAAGCATAATGCCCAAAGCATTGATAAAATCCTGGCTCCATGGAAATTAATGGGAGTTTTGCTGTGGATCACAGTCAAGACGACTTGACACCCTGTGTCATTTGTATCCACAGGATATAAACTCATCCTGTGCACATGGCTCAAAAGAAAGAATATGTGTGGTTCTGTAATATCAAACTTCCTTTGTGAGCTGGTCTTTGTTGCTTTGGAAGTAGAGATTGTACAGATACGCAATGGCAGACAGCTTGCTGTCCAGCCTTTCATCGGTAGCTACAGACTCAGTTTTGTGCTGGTAATTAGTTGCAAACAAACTCCTAGAAGAAACTGGAATATGGATGTTAAACTTACTTGAAGAAATTAAGTGATGAAGTGTGATTTCACTACACGTTTTAATTAAAAGGTTGAATTCTTAGTGTGAGAAGTTGAATTTAGAATAGGGATCATATGTATGCATTTCTTTTGGAATAAAACTTACGGTACATGCTACAGTTCTCTCATTTAAGCTACATCACTGCATACATCATGTATGTAACCTGAACAAAAAAAAGTCCAAATTGTATTAAGACATTAATATATTACAATATTGTTTATTGTAATATTATTTCTACTGTGGAAGCACTCTGCTGTTTCCATAAGAAACAGAATTACAAAACCAGCTGTTGTCTAAGCAGATCATAAAATCAGCCTGAAGGTGTAATATAAGAACTAATAATGGGTTGATGTAAAAGTAAAATTCACGGGTTTACAGCTGGTTAATCTCCTTGGAAAATTTCTCATACCAATAAATGCCAAGGTTTAAGACCTAATTCTAGAAGTATTTATGCCCACGTTTAATTTCACAACGAACAGTCTCATCAGTTATTTCTGCCAGAAAATTTTCAGACAGGTCAGTGTATGCTGGAATAGGCACACTGTTGCCAAACACAAGAGGTAACATATCATCTGACTGATGATCAGTGAAATATCCCAATGTATAGAATGCATTGTGATTTACACTGCCAAGAAAATACATTTAATAACTTTATTTTTTACAGAAACTGTTCCAAACTTTTGCTGGAACAAGCAGCTTCTACCTTACAAAACTGCACCTCAAACAGACTTCCTATTTCCCTCATTTGTACTGATTTCTTCTGTGTCCTTTTCTCTTTTAGTCTCATTAGGAAAAAAGTGTTCCCTTTTTCCTCTCTCCCTTCTGTTATTTATCTATACGGCTTTGTTATTGAACTTCATATTGTATTCAGCTGTCTGATTACTTGAATGATGTATGATGGAGCTTAAGTATTCTACTCATAAAATTAGCGTGTCTTAGCATACAGTCAAAAATATTTGAATTACTGGTTGAATGAATTTATTGTGAAGCTCATCTGAAACATAAAAGCAATTTCTATTTTAATTAACTGTTCAGAAATCACATTAATTCTCTAAATGTGAAGAGGAAATTCTCTGGAATAGCAGATATTGTAGGGGCTCAGTGGCTGCCTTCTGTGTGTTATAACATTACAGATTATTTTTATGGGGTAACACAATTTTGGCACTGCCCTGGTTTCAGCTGGGAAAGAGTTAATTTTCTTTCTAGTGATTGCTGTGAAAGGAATCTCAATAATACATACTGTTTTAGTTGTTGCCAAGCTATACTAATCTTTTTCAAGGACTCTTTTCAGGCTTCCCATGGAAGCTGAGAAGGAGCACAGACAGAACGATGGAATGGCCAATGGAATATTCCGTACCACAGATGTCATGTTCAGTATATAAATGGGGCTAGCCAGGGGCACGGGAATCCACAATCACTGCTTAAGATGGTGCCAATTCACCAATTCACTGGGTGGTCAGAGTGACTTGTGTCTTGTATATACTTTTACTATTATTATTATTATTGTTATTGTTGTTGTTGTTGTTGTTGTTATTATTATTATTATTATTATTTATTGCTATTTTCCATTTCTGATATTGTTCCCTTACACGGTCTTTATCCCAACCCACAAGGTTTGGGGTTTTTTTTCCCCTTTCCTTTTCCCTCCTTTTCTCCCTCTTCTCCCTACCCTTCTTGGGGGGGAAGGGGGAGAACTGTGCGAGCGGCTGCGTGGTCCTAGCTGCCGGCTGGGATTAAACCATGGCAGGTGCATAGTATCTTAATGTGCTATAAAATTGTCCTGCAAGAAGAAATATTTTAGCAACCAAACCTCTGAAGGCACCAAGAAATTCAAAATGATGGGCTTATCGGTTATTCTTTATGCTAACTAGAATAAATAGGATTTACAAAATTCAAGAAATGGAACAAGAAGACAACTGTATCTGATGTTGAAGTATGTTTTTACTTATACTTGGAAAAACTGTGTGGCAAACACCCACTCTAACTTTCAGTAAAGCTGCCAAGGTGAGATACAACCAGTGCTCTGTGCGAAAGCTACTTACACACAGTGGACTGACACTGGTCTAGTTCAGTTCCACACTAGTCACAGAGACTTTTCATTCATAATTCAGTGTTTCCTTTTGCTTATTTTAGCTTTTGTCCTACCCATCTTACAGTTTCACAGATTTTTCTAAGGAAATTAAATAATTTTATCTTTATCACTTCCAAGTGCTTAAAAAAACACTAAAGAATTTCATTCATGCAAAATTCCACTTTCCTTCTAGCATATATCACATGGTGAAAATGATTTGAAACAGTTCATTGTTCCCAAGAAGGAAAGAATATGCTGCTAATTAACTATGGTTAGTTATCCTCCAAAATTTTTCTATTACAACTACTTTCTTCAAACTCTCTGTCCGTCCCTAAACCAATACCATATTGCAGGTGCAAAACACCACGCAATCTGGAAGTCTTTTTCTCAGTTTACTTGCTTTCTGTCTTCACCAATACCCGCTTTTCAGAAATATTTTCTGATTCAATGGAAAAGGAAGTCCATCGAGCAAACAAATTTATAGAGTGATTGAATATATTCAGTTCTGCTTCCACACACATGGTGGTTATGTTCCCTAACAGCTCCCACCAACTTGAGGATGCCTGACAGATCTCATGCTTTGCAACAACTGAAACACTTATCAGTGCAGCCAGATGACTCAGCGGAAGCTGAGTGATGTACTCAAATGCATTTAATTTGGGTCATGATTTATCAGGAAGAGGGTATCTTCAGGACACCCTATATTATAGCGCATTTGTGGTAGTCACACGCAAAGTAGTTCTTGTTTGGTCAGCAGAAGATTACACATCAGGATGAAAAGTTATGCATTCTGCTCTGTATGGGGAAATACAAATTTATCGCTGTATCTGAAAAGTACATAATACTTTCTTGATATCACTGCACTAAAAACCGTAGTCTTGATTTTGCAGGCTAACCTAAGAAACTCAGCGTATCAGGAAAAGAAAAGGCAAAAAGAAATGTTTTGATAAAGCCTACCTCAGAGCCTACTCCAAAATGCTTTACTACTTTCCCTTGGTAATTTTTGTACGAGTTTTCCTACTTTGCTTCCACAGAAATGTGATAGCTTTCTAGCTGTTTTCAGAAATGTGTCAGTGAAGCTGTCTCTTAGACCTCATATCACATAAGGATGCTCCTGGTGCTGAAACAATATAATAAAATAATTTGCTTCCATGAATATCAACTACAGTAAACTTCGTTATTCCTCCCCTAGTGCCTACATTGCAATCCATTTGAAGACAGCCATGTTTCCTCTCACAGAGAATTCAGTGGATTATGATCTACTTGGCGGAGACATTTCCCTCTTGTCACTAAGATGTCTCCTCAAAGACGACTGAGAAACAGAGTTCATATTTTACATTAATATTACATGGTAATAACAGACGAAAAATGTTTTAGTATTTAAGTATCTTTTGCTATTCCTTGCATGTACCACTGCAGCTGGGACTTCCCAATCAGCTGACGAGCTAGGACCTTCAGATGAAATTCTTTTATAGCCATCCTCAAAAATCACTCTGGAATTTACCACCATGCAGATTCAGCAACTCCACTGTGACTCAGGGAATTAAAACCAAATATCCTAATTTCAGAACTTGTTATTTTGATTAAAACCCAGCTGCATGCGCATCAAGAATAACAGACAGGGAGGAACAGGATGCGGTCTAAAAAGCATTAGCTGTTTCCAAGTAAGCTACGCTCTGGAAAGCCGAGTTTTTGGGGTCACTAAGATGGGAGGTTAATACTACTATGTGAGGAAGGCTTGAGGATGTAGAACCAGAATTTTTGAAAAACTGAACAACAATTTTACAACATCGCATGCTGTATTGGCTTCTGTGAGCAGAGAGCCAGTTCCAAACCTGCTGACGTATTATGGGACTTTACTGGATGACTTTACTGGACTGTGAATTAGGATATATCTCACTTAAAAGTACCAGTGACTTTAGCTGTGATGCAAATCTCATGTGTTTTAAGTCAAATGCAACTGTATTTATTATCAGTTGGCTCCTACCAAAGATGTGGATGGGTCTATGTCTTCCATAACACAAAGGAAAACAAGAACTGACTGAAGCAATGGGAATTTTACAATTGACATTAAAGGAAGCAAATTCCATAGTATATAATCTCAATAGAAATGTTCCACATTCAATTCATTTTGGTAATCAGTTTTAATATTCACCTGGTTAAATTATTTTCCACATTGCAGTGGAAGACAAACCTGTAGTTAGAGTAAATAAAACAATTATGTGAATATACAGATGGTGCTACTTCAGTGATGATTACATGAAATTAAAAATAGGTTGCATTAACTTAAGTATGGGTTCTGGAACATGGTAATTCAGATGTAACGTTACTTCTTCTTAAATACTTTTAATATCTAAAATAGAGGGGTTTTCTTTAAGTTTCTAATGTGAAAGTTGTCTATTTGTTGCCATATTGCTTTTATGACCAGTGCTATGTTGCATTGTAAAACTCTAATCGGCCTGTAAAACACGTTAGAGATCAGTTAGACAAACTAGATATCCACAAATCCGTGGGGCCTGATGGGATGCACCCTCGAGGGCTGAGGGAGCTGGGGGAAGTCATTGCTGGGCCGCTCTCCATCATCTTTGAAAGGTCCTGGAGGACAGGTGAGGTGCCTGAGGACTGGAGGATAGCCAATGTCACTCCAGTCTTCAAAAAGGGTAAGAAGGATGACCCGGGAAACTACAGGCCGGTCAGCCTCACCTCCATCCCTGGAAAGATGATGGAACAGCTTGTGCTGGGTATCATCTCAAAGCACCTGGATGAAAAGAAGGTTATCAGAAGTAGTCAACATGGATTCACTAAGGGGAAGTCGTGTCTGACTAATCTGATAGCATTCTATGATGAGGTCACTAGATGGGTGGATGAGGGGAGGGCAGTGGATGTTGTCTACCTTGACTTTGGCAAGGCTTTCGACACTGTCTCCCACATCATCCTCACTGGCAAGCTTAGGAAGTGTGGGATAGATGGATGGACAGTGGGGTGGATTGAGAACTGGCTAGCAGATAGAGCTCAGAGGGTTGTGGTTAGTGGTGCAGAGTCTAGTTGGAGGTCAGTAACAAGTGGTGTCCCTCAAGGGTCAGTACTGGGTCCAGTCCTGTTCAATATATTCATCGATGATCTGGACGAAGGGATAGAGTGTACCATCAGCAAGTTTGCTGATGACACTAAACTGGGAGGAGTGGCTGATACGCCAGAAGGCTGTGCTGCCTTACAGCGTGACCTGGATAGGCTGGAGAGTTGGGCAGAGAGGAACTTAATGAAATTCAACAAGGGTAAATGTAGGGTACTGCATCTGGGGAGGAATAACCCCATGCATCAGTACAGGTTGGGGGCCGACCTCCTGGAGAGCAGCTCTGTGGAAAGGGACCTGGGAGTCCTGGTGGACAACAGGATGACCATGAGCCAGCAATGTGCCCTGGCGGCCAAGAGGGCCAATGGCATCCTGGGGTGCATCAAAAGGAGTGTGGCCAGCAGGTCGAGGGAGGTCATCCTCCCCCTCTACTCTGCCCTGGTGAGGCCGCATCTGGAATACTGCGTCCAGTTCTGGGCTCCCCAGTTCAAGAAGGACAGGGATCTGCTGGAGAGGGTCCAGCAAAGGGCTACAAAGATGATTAGGGGATTGGAACATCTTTCATATGAGGAGAGGCTGAGGGATTTGGGTCTCTTTAGTCTGGAGAAAAGAAGATTGAGGGGGGATCTTGTTAATGCTTTCAAATACTTGAAGGGAGGATGCCGGGGGGATGGGAGCAGTCTTTTTTCAGTGGTGCCCATTGATAGGACGAGGGGTAATGGGCACAAACTTGAACATAGGAAGTTCCATCTTAACATGAGGAGGAACTTCTTTACTTTGAGGGTGGTGGAGCACTGGAACAGGCTGCCCAGAGAGGTTGTGGAGTCTCCCACTCTGGAGACATTCAAAACCCGCCTGGACGCTGTCCTGTGCAACCTGTTATAGATGACCCTGCTCTGGCGGGGGGGTTGGACTAGATGATCTCCAGAGGTCCCTTCCAACCCTGACTATTCTGTGATTCTGTGATCAGTTCAGTACAATTAACATATTTTCCAATTTTCTATTTTACCAATGATATGACAACAATTACAATATTTAAAAAATGTTACCTGTTCTGAACAGAGTTAATTTCAAGATAAAGTAATGCAAGATTCAAGAAAACCAAACCTACCTGAAATTCCAGCCCATAGTTTTCCCTGCAGAATTCTCTCAGCTTAGGATACACATGTTCTCTTAGGGCGCTCCTTTCTGCTATTGTATCTGTGTTGAGGAAAAAGATGTTACTAAATACTTATATGAACTCTGTTCTTTTAGTCAGAGATCTAGATTTATCACATAAAAAAGAGCCCTTAAAACACACACACGCGCACATACAAACCTAAGCAAGGGGAAGTGCTGGGATTTAATCTGCAAACTGTATGTTGCACTTTGTGTTGTTTCACATTTATGTGTTCGTATGCGCAACATTAGGCTTCATGCACATCTTAATATTGCAGCATATTTCAATAAAGCACAGCTGAACTAATTTTGTAATTCAGCAGACGGAATCTCTTTATCAGTTTGACTTCTGTTTAGTTTTCAGGAAGCTGAATTTTACTAATTAGAAACACCATGGGACATAGAGATATACCAGTGATGAAATAGTTCTCTATACTTAGGAATAAATCAATAACATGAATTAATGACACTGTGTCAAACACTATCACTTTCTTCACCTTCTTTAATCTGACAGTATTTTAAAAGGAAGAAGGTTGTTAGTGGCATTATTTATGGTATCTTTTGGTCTAGGTGATTCCTGCTATCATACTGAATGTACAGTTCTAATATGTTATTCTCACCACACAAAATGACACGTGTTTTGATAGCAAAGTACAATATGGCAATGACACCAAAATTATTATTAAGTTCTGCCTGTCCAAGTTAATCTGAACACATATATGTAAAACATATCAGTCAAGAAACATACTGTCAAATCTGAAGTAAACTTGGTTAGTAACGAAATCTTGTATAGATAATAAATTTTATTGTCTGTCTCAATAAGACTAAGATATGTAATGGACTTTGCTAAGTCTAGATTGTGACCAGTGTTGACTTAGTTAAGACACAGAGGGATGACACCATTGCCAAGTTATTTTCAAAAATAAACCACAACCATTGTAAGCCACTAGATCTGAGTGCCACATGATGAAAAATAAAGTGTTAACTTATGAATGATGAAGAACATCTACTGCAGTTAAAGCAACATTTATATAACTGCACTGAAACAAAACAATAGGTTAAAATTGATTTAACAATCCCCATATTGTTGTAAACCAGATATACCTGTGCAAATCTAACAACGTTTTGTTTATCAGAGGCCCAGCTGATACATTTAAGTCAGAGGTCTGTTCATAGAATCATTGTCACAGATTTAGAATATTTTTTATTTTGTCAATTCTAGGAGAGTGTGAAATCCATAATTTAATTAATTACACCAAATTCTTAATACTCTTCTTAATATTTAAATATACCTTTGAAATACTACACAAATGTGTGGTATAATTGCCATTTATCTTTATAAACAGAAAGCAATCCAGGGTACCTCCAGAGAATTATTTCTTGTGACATCTGCATCAAAGTAAAAAGCATACACCACAATGGTGCAAAAGTACAGCCATGAGCATAATCATATTTATCTGAATTATGCAGTTCTTCATTCACAAACTTTTGATGGGGAAAAAAGTCAAAGCCTTAGTAGTTATCATAAAACATCCTCTCTAAGTGCAACAATATTATGTATTTATGATTTCATGTTTTAAAATATACTAACTATGCTAATGTGTTTGAAGACAAAAAATGGTCCAGAGTCATTAGTCGAGTCCTTGCTCTGTTGCGAGCTTTTTATTTGACTGCGGGCAGGCTACTCAAGGCGAGATCCTAAATCTCCACTGCACAGCATTTATGTATCCAACTTGAACGTTGCAAATAAGACAGACCCTGCTCTGGGTTACATTCGAAGGACTGTGGCCGCACTCCCTCTCCTCTCGCTTCCCTCTGGGGAGCTTATTACCCTCCTCTCCCTGGCACTGAAGAGGCTGCAGCAGGAGTGCTGTGCCCAGCTCTGAGCACCTCAAACTAGGGGGAGGATGGGGAGGAAACTGGAGAGGCTACTGAGATGGTCAGGGACCAAGACCACATCGCCTACAAGGGGAGATTAACGGATCTGGGCTTGTTTAGTCTGGCGAAGACTGTAAGGGGGACCTAACCTCAGCCTACAACTATTTCTAAGGCATTTACAAAGATGATGGAGTCAAGCTCTTTGTGGCAGCGTCAGACAGTGCAACAAAAGCTTTCATAACATATTACAGCTTGGGAAGTTCAGGTGGGGCACTAGGAGAAGTTCCCCTGTCCTTGGAGCTCTTCAAGAGCCGACTAGACAAGTTCATAGTTGATGAAGTTACTGTTGGCAGCACTTCAAGAGGGCGATTAGCCCATATGATCCTCTTGATTCCCCTTGCAACCAGCAGCGATACTGTCTCTCAGAAGAACCTGCAGGTTTGGCTTAGTCATCCAGGCCCCTTGTACAGTGTCGGGGAAGACACTTGTTACTGTGTGGACCAGTGGAAGCAAAACTGCAAAGTACAATAGCTGGTGCCATGGACCATATGTCTGTGCCATATGTATTTCAGGGGATTTCAGTCTGGATTGGGTTCAACTCCCAGACGTCTGGAGTGCATCGGGTGAGATCCTGGAGTTATTTTCCTGGTTTTCATCCCAAAGGAAATGAGTTAATGCACACCAAGACTGCTCTATGATGTGCGTCAAAGTATATTAGATAGTGATGATCAAGAGATTCACCTCGGAAATGTACTCCAGATCTGGATGAATACAGATGCATCCTACGAATACTTAGGAATGGAGCGCAAAAAACAACACGCTCAGCCCAGAGCCGCCTGAGTTAGTACATAAGGAACAGGGGGACGGATGAGTTGCTCCCTCCTTAGGATCTACAGTCATTGACTTTCTCTCATACTTTAGTGCCTAAGTCAACCTTTTCTTGCAGAATGTAGTACACAGCTAACAAGGCTAATTAGCTGGAGGGTTGCACTGTGCCAATGCAGCAGTATTATTTTGGCTCCAAAGCAACTTTTCCCAGTACCAGCTTAGAGTCACTGTACTGCATGGTGTTGCTGTACCTTGTGATAAAAGCTACCTGCGTACTTTGCTTCATTTCAAATACTTCACTTTTATTTTTTTACCTTCACAGTAACTGAGGCCTTTAGATCAGTCAGTGACAGATGACAGAAGACTATATATTCTATATTCTTTGCCTTAACACAGGTTAATTTTAGCATGCAAATCTATGAAAACGCAGAGCATCATATCTTCACAATTGAGTAGAATAAACTCTGTTGAAAACCAACTTACTACATGGTTACTGAGCTAAACCAAACTGATTCTTGCCTCTCAACTAAAATTAATCATGACTACAGCTTTGTTATTAAGGAAGCAACAATTCAGTTAGTTTGCAGTTACAGTGTGACAGCGGATCGAACAGTCTTACTAGGGAACTAAACCAGGCTAAGTTGCAGGAAAAAAAATTTATTGGAAAAGGGCAGAAGTTAAGAGGAAACATGATTAAATGATAAATAGGTAATATATTGTCTGAGGTATACAACAGATAAAACTGTATTCTGCTGCTTTCCATTTGTGCCCGTAGGACTTTTAGCCTGCAGAACACCACTGGCTCTAGTTTTAGACCATGGTGGTACTCCCTGCAGCGTAACTTGTAGAGCTGTGTTCAGAAAATGAAACAACGCACTGCAAGAGTAATGCTCCATTTCTAATACCTTATAAATGAAATAGAAAGAGATAATACAATCATTCAACTAGGTCTGTGTTCTGGGTAAGACACTTGGCATACCCATGCTGTATTTTTATTCCTACCTCCAAATCTAATGGAATGTGCTTATCTAATTGGAATTTGAGCCTGGTGCTTATATTAATGAATTTTAAGAATGCCTGTATTTGTAATAATTGTGAAACTTGAAAGAAACAGAAGTGCATATAGTTAAGATGAACTACAGTAATTAGTATGGATGGCAGATAAGCTGGTTTAATTAAATAAAATCTAACCTGATTTACAGTGACAGCAAATCTGTGAAGCTGGCGGATCCTAACAACAAAAATGTCACACAGGCAAATTCCACCTTCCAGGCTGCTGCTGCAGATGAACAGATGAACTAAATGACATTCTTCTAGCAGCTAAAATGAGACAGTAGTTGTGAGATGAGCTTTGTGCACCTCGTAATGTTAATTCTGATACTCTGAAATCCAAATGATAGTCCACAATGAATTGTGGGAAAGAAACTACATCCGCAAAACTGTTAAGGCAACACTTAAAAAAGCCCCAACCCTAAATTTGCCTCCAATATTAAAAATCAAACCAAAACACAACCCTGTCTTGTGCAAGACAGTGACTTGCCGAACGCATATTTTCTTGTAAGTGCCAGCTCTTGCAGATGGCTGCCTCCTAAGACAGTCCACAACCACACCATCCTGCCTATCCCTACGCTTTGAACTGACCGAGAGCACCATCGCAGCCCTCCCTCTCTCCGTGCATCCCCCACGTAATGCTGAGGACAGAAATGAATTAGCCACATATGCATTTATGGTCTCTGCCAAATAGCAGGCAATCGCTGTTTAAAAATGAGTGCTTGTGTGAGGTGTGATTTCTGAAGGCTTGTAGCTCATTCAAATCACTGCCAGTTTTCATTAAAGTACTCCAAGGTGCTGCTTCTCAGCATGAACTATTTCCATGCCAAAGTCTGACCTTCAAACACAAGCTGTTCTGCTATTAAAGTCGCTTATTTTATTTTTAATAGGGAAAGTACATTTTACATGCCTGTGTTAGTAAACAGATGATGTGTATTTACAAACAGTTGCCAAACATTAATCTCTGGGATAAAATAAGTCATGGAAAATAGCCAAGTTGAAGAAAATTTCAAAACGTATATGCAAGTGAACAGAAAGAGTTAATATGGAAGCCTGATGGAAATAATTGCCGATTTTCAAGCACCAGTTATTCTGCCCTAAGACCAAACAGTTTCTCTTCTTGCTGGTGGTCTTCCTGGTCTGAGCTCAGCCACAGCGATGGGAATGGCTGCGTGCGGGCTGCAGTCACACGATGACTCTTACTCAACCAAGGCTCGATGCAGCTGAATATGGAGGTTGCTCAGCCCCATCCTGCTGCTGTGTGTTGCACAGAGGCTGCCACTGTGGGGGCAGTGAGCCCCACTCAACCACCCTCAAAGGAGCAGCGCATTCCAGTTGAGAGTCTGTTCACAGAAACATAACCCGTGAGTCACCTTACCCAAGCACGATGCAAGCTAAAGCCCTCAAGCAGGGGAAAGTCCTAAGCAGAGAGGGTGTTTGTGCTGCCACAGTCTGAGTGACAGAGGAACGCGGCATTACCCAGCTTGTGGGAGCCGGCAGGAAAATTGCTGACTGGCATATCAGGTAACCTGGAAAGACCAAGGCAGAAAAAGAGGAAGAAGAAGAAGAAGGAAAAAGCTGCCCTTGCAGCTGTTCAAGGTACCACAGAAATGAATGTCAGGCGGGGTCGTCACAGAGCTGTCTGCAGGTTGCGTCTCCAGCTCGTCACCCAGGAAAGAGCAACTCCTTGTATGCACCGAAGAAAGAATTTCTGTATCAACGCCCCGTGTGCTTGGCGTTCCCATGCTTTGCAGTGGGTCAGGACAGAGCTTGCTGGGGGTCTTGACCTCCCCTCTTTCACAGCCTACTTCTCTGCTAGCTCAGTCTCCGCACAAACGCACACAGGTACGTTTATTACCACATAATGTTGGAGTCTTTTATGCAACTAGGCCTGAGGCCCTGGATGAGCAGAGGACATCTTCTAATCTACTCCTGAATGCATACCCACTAAGATACCCAGCTATTTACTTCCTCTAAGTATTCTAAATGCTTAGATTTGCTGGATGGGTAGGACAGATTCTTGCCACAGGAATTTTTTTAATGCACTGCAATATTAAAAAATGTGGGTATTTTATAACCACTGTCTACTAACTGCAGTGAGAATTTCTGTACTTGAATTATCTAAGGATATGATGCAAATAAGGTTAAAAATTACTTAGCAGCAATACCAAGTAAGAAAGTGGCTGCCAAACCTCTTAATGCTAGTATGGTCTTGTCACATACGACTATTCAACTGAATTATTGCTTTTAAACTCTCATTTTTTTGGTAATAATGCACAATAGCATTCTATATTACCCTCGATACTAAAAGCTTTGAATACCAGTAGGTAACAAATGTCCCTAAATATTATGGAAACCTTGTCTCTGAAAATAATACCGTAATAATAAGTCATTTGCATTTGTATAGTGCCTTTCATCTGAGAATCTCAGAGCACTTTGCAAGCAATGAGTTTGAATCATGTAGCTGGTAAGAGAGGGAAAAATGACTTGAGCTACCTAGTACCCTTGCCTTCCCAGAAAATTAACTCCATAGACTCTATTGTAATTTCCTTGCCTTGGGGTCTCTGTGAGTAGAGAGCATTAGAATAAGTATCCTAAGCTCCCCAAGACTCTTTTTAGGGAATGGGAACAGATTGGTCTGGGTCACTTTTTCCAGTACGCCCTCCCCAAACAACACTGCCAACCTTCAGGTCTCTATTGGCTCTCCAAGAAGGCAAATGAGAAACTGGACAGACTGAGGGCCATTTATTAATTAAACTAAAACTCTCAACGGACTGTAAACATTCAAATAAATTCAGACTAGCAAAATACTGCAACATTACTGTGGTGTACACAACTGCTTATCCTCACCCAGCCTGACGGTGGGAGGTTTCTTGTGGGATATGCAGAAAGTGTGCGTGACTCTGGTGGACTAAGGAGGACCTAGATCGCAGTCCCTCAGCTCAGAGGTTAGTGCTGTAGCCACCAGGATATTGCAGAATAAAATTAGTGGCATCTCCCTCTCCTCAGCCTTCTCAGTTCTTAAAAAAAATAAAATGCAACAACAGTGGGCTGAGCATTGAGCCCAAAGGAATAGCCACGTGGCATGAAAATCAGAAGAAATAACGGAAAATAACATTAAAATAGTAAGTAATCCTGAAACGTGTCTCTCAGTTGTGAAGAAATGAGGGGATATGACTACAAATTTGTGGCCTACACCAGAACATTTAAACAAACACATTTTCAGAAGAAAAGATCTAACTATCTGAGGCAGGATTCAAAATGTAGGGCATAATTATAAGCCTAAAACTTCTAGTTGCAGCAATTAGCTCTTCTTTTTTAGCCCCAAATCAAACAGTATCTGATTTAAAATGAGGTGTAGTTTTAAAACCTATTTCTCTGGAGTGTTCCCTACTGTCAGTTCTGTAAGATGACAAATTTAAACGACACATATAGAGTATGTATTTATTATTTTTTTATGATAATGCTTAATAGCTGGCCACATTTCAGTGACATCTTATAAAATACCCTGCATCTTGACTGTTAATATGATTAACCAGTGCCACCTATTGGCTTAAAAATAACACCCAGCTGTCAATTTATTTACATAAAAAATGAGGCAACTAGTAAAATCAGAGGGGTCAAGACCCGTGTTAAAATACAACATTTGGGGAAATATCAGTATGGAACTGACATGACAGAAGAGAAAAGCAGTTCCTATATCTAAACATCAAAAGACTTTTAATTATTCACACATGGTTGTGTTCCCAATTTAAAACAAATGTTGGTTTCTAAGAGTACTGAGTTTTATTATGTGTACAATATGCTTACATGAAACAAATTTGGATTCTGATCCAAAGGTTGGTGAAGTTAATGGAAAGATCTGTTAACTTCAGTGGATCTTAAATGATGTTCTACATTTGTGGTATACACTGAAACCCAGTACCTTCTGATGCCTTACTGACTTCCACAGAGTTTGGATGAAATCCTTCAATCCATAAATAAATTAATAAATAAAACCCCACTACATACTCATCAAGTCTAGTGGGTATGGTACGAGTGAGTACTCTGAAGCAGAATTTTATCTCGTATCTTAATGTATCTTAATGTATCTTAATAACGAACCTCACATTACCCCTTGGGAACACAGCACCCTTATGTGTACACGTTCTTAAAAAGAGTTAGGTTGACCTGGAATCCTTTCCCAATCCTGCAAATGATCCCTGGATTGCAGCTTGGGTGCCTAGGTGCCCTTGCATCCCTCGGCTATGATTTGTGGCGGACACTGCCAATGCAAATGCATCTGCCTGCAAATGCCAACGCACAGTGGGAGCTTTAGCGGCACCATGGGTTGAAGGCAGAATCTCTACAGAGGGAGAATTTTGCATTCTTCAAACTGCACAAGTGGAAGAATTCAATAAAATCTAATTCTTCCATTTAATAAAGCAAACTAGCAAAAGCTCTTGAAAACGTGACAATTTACAAACATTTATTGTCATACAATTAAATGATGTGACAGGAGAAACTGAAGACACAGCACATTTGGAGACACCAAAATTAAGTCTGAAAATTATCTCTGCAGAACACCGAAGCTTATTACGACTAAGCACTGGAAAACAGCAAAGCCTGCAAGGACAAGAATTTGCAACTATAATCAGAATTAACATGAAAAAAAATATTCTCGTGATATCTAAAAGAGGACTTCTGAGTGAGCTGTGCAAAAAACAAAACAGAAGACTTAAAAAGG
This sequence comes from Ibidorhyncha struthersii, assembly GCA_013398815.1. Taxonomy (NCBI): domain Eukaryota; kingdom Metazoa; phylum Chordata; class Aves; order Charadriiformes; family Charadriidae; genus Ibidorhyncha; species Ibidorhyncha struthersii. The sequence continues at coordinate 12,579 of VZSZ01003127.1, read as the reverse complement.
GCCGGTGCAGTAACAAAGATACGTGCCAAAATCCTACTAATTCACCTAGAGGTGTCAACTCACTCTTCAAAAAATTATGGAATTACCTAGAAAGCAGAAAAAAGGCTGTACAACACTGGAAAATGTTTTTAACAATTAAGTTGTGTGTACGGCAGTAGATTTACTATTTTTTTTCTGACATCACTAGACCAAAGAGAAAACAATCAGGGTACATTACTAAAGCACTTGAGGTAATGAGGCAGTGGCAATCAATAAAGCAATGGGATGTCACAGACATTTTGTCTCCTAACTGAACTGCAGATTCAAGTGCTGGAAGCAAACAAAGTAGTATGTTGTAGGCTTAGAGAAGGCATAAAATCGAGTCAAGCCATAAAAAAACCCCACAAGAAAGCAAGACTCATAAAAGCACACACGTATTTCACAGTACAGGCCAGCACAGGCCCATTAAATACACCTCGTTCTGAAGAAATTCCAGTAAACACTCCTGTGTGACTTTACATCTGTCAGCACTGCAAAGCTATGGAAGAGCTCTGCAAGCACTGCTGGCTCTCCTGTAAAGTTGTCCTTCCCTTCTCTAAACTTTCTGTTCAAGTTCACAAGTCACAAGGTTCTAATCCAGGTCATACTCTTCCCCACTGTTTGGTGGAACGTGGCCATGGTGACTGCAAAACTGCTGAAGCCACTCGGACCAGCTGTAAAAGCATGACTGATAAATGTAGCCTACTGAAAGATGCGAAGACTTTTACACCAGAAGATGAAAAAGTCTTGAACCTGACACTTGTGGGTGTGCAGACACCCCCAGAAGAAGTGAGAGGTGCTGCTTGCTATCAGTGCAGTAAGTCTGCATCAATAAGGTGGTAGGAGTTTTCTTTGCAACGGACTTTATTTTTTTTGATGCTAAATGGAGAAGGCTATTAAATAACATCACTGCACTGTCAGGATAGTACTTGGCTGCTGTAGAAACAGTTATCAAAGATGAAGAAACTAAATGACAATCCCTGCAAAGCAGAGCAGATGCAAGAGGGCATTAAGCCCAGAGCAACAGGACTACGTGAGGGAGGGATGCCAGAAACTCAACCACGCCTCGCCTAAATAAGAGAACCTCAACTAATTTCTTACAGGACTATTTCACAAACCGACAGACAACTTCTACCTAGCTATAACCACCCACTTACAGGCACTGCAGTATAACAGTTTTTAAAACTGAGAATTCCAGGTGGGGTCTGTGCTAAAGGTCATTGAGCGTGACCAAATAATTCACAAAACTGGCTCATTCTGATCAATTATGTAATGTCTGAGAGGACAACAGTGATTGACGTGTAAAGGGAGAGTGATTTATCTTACCTCCGTTCTCCCTTCCCCTTTCCAACTCTAATGAATCGATTCATGTAAACGTTATTTTCAGTGAAGATTATATAATCCAGTTGAAAAGGTCATTTTTTATAAATTTTGAAATGTATCGGGTTTTATGAGTAAAATATTTTTGTGATGACTTGATTTTACTGTATTTTGTTTTCTTGTTCCTGATTTTATTATTTTTTTTCTACTTGCTAACCACATTTAGTTGATGATATGTATTAAGGCAATAGTAAATTTGCAGTGTAACAATCCTGAGGAGTTAGCACTTGAAAAAGGACAATACATACTCTCATCGCTTACTCCGTTTTAGAAGCAGATGTAGTTGAAAGAACCAAGTTCAATTTCACACTACTACATTTCACAAGCGTGATACAGAAAATAATATTCAAAGAACTTCCAGAACTGGCATACCAATTCAATCAATCGGTGACTGAACTACAGACTGCCTTCCAAATTAGTACTTTCAGATTACCTTAGCATTCTTCCCTAACTCTTTGCTCTTATTTTCACAATAATGATACCCAATGAGCTACAATGACCTTTGAAGGAGGATAAAGATCTGTGATGCTATACTCTCAACAGCCGTGTAGAAGATGGCTGAAAGCATGGACTTGACTTCATTTCCATTTCTTGCCCTGCCAGACGCTATCAGTCTTTCTCAATGCCTGTGAAGGTCTTTGTCCGTTAGCCACAGAATAGCTAAAAACATCTTCAAGTCATCTTTTACCTTCTAGACCTACATATGGTTAAACAGAACCAAATCCACAACTGGGGACCTCACTTCTTTTATGTGAAACAATTTTGAATTGACGTACAACTACGATGAGCCGACTGTGGTATTAACACTGGAGCAATACACCAGCAATGGAATTGCTCAGTAGAATTATATAATATTATACATGGTTGATTATAGAAAGTATGAAATAGAAAATTCATAATTAAAACAGGTGGAGTGTAAGGAGATCATTTGCGTTTTTAGCTCTGTTTTCTAAAGAAAGGACTAATACATGATGATCTGTGTCTTCTATGTGTTTCCTGTTCTCTTTTGAAAAATATTTTAAACTCATTACTGACATTAAACAAATCTGACAGAATTATATTAATCTCAAATATAATGAATATCTGATATGAGAATAAACCAGCAGGTAAATAAGAAAAATCCTATAAATGAATCTCCTCCTCCCACTCATAAATAAACCATCAAAGGAAAAGCCGTAACACAAGCTATTAGATGCTTCAGAAATGCCTTATTTGCAGGAGAGCTTTACCTGAAACAAGCATTTCTCTGCAGGGTGTGCATACATGGCAAAACAATCTTTATGGGTGTTTATTGCTTTATATTCTACATGCTCTTCTTGTATGCACAGATTGGATTCCTGACATGGTAAAAGGATGAAGAGGCAGAAACTAGATTTGAGAAATTTATGAATAATGACATAGACTAGTGAAAGTTACTAAAACTCAATTCTAATCAAGGAAATTTTCAGGGAATTTTTTACTTTCGGTCATTTCTATTGCCTAATGAGTTTATTTCATGTCTGTGTATGTTGCAGTAAGCACTACCAGCAGTGCTATGGAAGACATAGTGCAGCAGTGTGCTGTATGGTCCATTTTCCTATGTATTTTCTTAACTGCCTGGGAGAGAGCTCATAAAAGCTAGACTATCTTCTGTCAGGAATGGCACGGGTATGTTTGATCCTGCTTCAGGCAGGAGGACAGATCCAAAGGCCTCAGGATATCCCTTCCAGCCTCCTGGTCTGTGATCTGCACAACAATAAATGACTGTCTAAGGTCCCTTGGACGTCTGTTATGGACACATATTTCTGCTTTAATGGCATGTCATTGAACTCAATGGCACTCATTTTTCTCACCACAGATTGCTTAATTCTTTATAATCCCATGTTGTAAATGACTTGCATTTCAAAGTAAATCATCTTACAATCTTTGCTAGTGTCTTGATATGCCAAATTAGGGACCACATACACAGGAATGCTTCAGTGACTTGCTTCAAGAGCATTGCATAATTCTTCATCATATTTAAATGTAATCCAATATATATGTAAGTAAATCAAGACCATTATCAAACAATAATATGATTTTATCATTTTCCTAACATTTACCGGTAACCACTCCTAAAAAGAGGATCAACACTTACTGCTCACTGCTCACAGTATCTGAGCTATCAGAAATATTATAGGGCAGACAATGAAGAAGAAAAATAGGCATTTTCTTCAGAACAAATAACTTTGTCTTGCCAGAAAAATACAGACTATGAATCTAGCCACCAGCATTATTATCAAGTAAGAAAATATTTTTCCTCTGATGTCCTTTTCTAGAGTTTGTGGGGTGTTTATTAAACAACAGTAGGTATGAAAAAAAAACGGCTGAATACACATGGTCTTGTTCATACAAAATTCCCACTGAAGTTAGTAGGATTAGGCATTTCACTGGGCAATAATCTATCTCGAGACTTGGAAAGGTAGTTACAAGTACCAAGACTAAATAGTAAAGCAACTAGACAAATTCATGGAAGCAAAGGACCTCACAGATTATTAAACACAAAGATATAATCTTTATCATTTTGTCCCTATTGTGATCTCTTATTCTTTTGTCGTGCATCTCAAACTGCCAGGGTCACAGGAGGAGTACTGGGCTCCTTTGGTCTAACTCCCTATGCCCCATCTTACTGCATTTGCTTCTCGTTTATCTTACACGTGACAGCTGATGTGCATACCTCTACAAATATGGATAACTCCTCTCATCTAAAAGGATTAAGCCCACATGGCTATTCAATGGTTCTCAATCATTTAAAAGTAATCTTAATCTTATAAAATCCAGCCAGTGAGATCGCTTGTCAATAAACATCGAGTGAGCTCAGGCAGTGTCAGGGATTCTGTTACAAATATTCTCAAGTGCCAGTCACTTCTTCCTGCATTGCATGGTCAAGCATCAATCTTGTACAGCACAAATAAAAAATAACAACTAACAGATAATAGATATTGAAACCACTGTCCTAAAAAGGGATTTTGGAGAGTTTGCACAAGCCATTTATTTTGCCAATGATTTTTACCTTTGAACTTCTATATGCTTCTGAATGTCTATTCTGTACTTTCATGAAGTGCTGTAGCTTGTAAGAAATGCAAATGCTCTTTAGCAATATGAACACATCAAAGGGTCTAGGCTTCAGAAAAGCCCGCCAATAGCAAACACCCCAGTTGGGCAGCTCCCTGACACTAGGGCTGTCTAGATAGAGCTCTTAGTCATTAATTCTCATTTCATCTTAATGGTTTGTAAAATGTTACGAATTAGGGACTGTGAATAATAATTTTACAAATAACACTGCTATGTATCATACATACACTATAATAACTACGTCTCGATACCTGATTCAGATACAGAGTTGGAGGACAAAGCTGGAGATTTGTAAAGCATAGGTGAGACTGCGAAGGTACTCAATTGCTAGTAGAGTGATGGGGACTCTATTAATAAACATTTTTGACTGTTTAATCATACCAAAGACACACATTACTATACTGAAGGCTGCAGCTGTGCCACCCCAAGCAAACGCTAGAAGCAAATCGTACAAGACTGACAATTTGAAATCTGAGCTGTTCAGCTACTTCATCGGTCCCAAAGACTGATACTTGGCAACAGCATGACTCCGGATTAAACCCATTTGCTAGAATTTCCAGGTTCTGGCACCAAGTATATTTTGAACAGCCTGATAAATCTAGTCTGTAAAGATGACTATTTTTTTTTCTGTAGATCCAGCTTCTGTACAATAATGACTAGTGGGTCAGGCATAACGTCTGTCCAGCACAGCATCTTGTCTCCAACCATAGGCGTTAGCAGATGCTTACAGAGGGAGTTAAGACCAGTTCAACGACAGAGGCAGGCATGTAATTATGGTGGTGATGGGGTGGCTTACAAGCGTTGCATGTAGTACAGCCCCTCCTTGCCCAACACAGCAGCATGCACGTGGTACTCGGCACTGACTCAGGGCTCCCTCCTCTCTACCTTGCTGCACTCCCTGCTTTCAGCTACCTGTGATGTAGCCGTACTCCCCTTTGACTAAAGATTTTGGAAGTAAAAACCTCCCTCTGATATGAAACTCAAATTAATCAGAGTAGCATCAGGCCAATGGAGTTATTTTAGAGCTGCACTGGCACAACCATGATTAAATTGGGTTCTCTAATTCTATCTATTATTATCCTTCTTTAATTAAAATTCCAGTAAAGGGATAAAGCAGTTGTCTTGAACAGCACTGCCTATATTAAAACCCGCCAGATTTCTCTGTATTCCATACACATGACTATCTACGACTACATTATATTTGTATCTACCACCTTGAATATATTAAAACCTTAAATTACTGGTAGCTAAATATTACTAATGTATTATTATTGCAGCCTGAAAGGATATCTTATCACAGAATACTCTTTCAGCAGATGAAAAGCCAAAGAAATTTCATTTGTTTCAGATGAAAAAAATTGCCACTTGGGCACTGCCCTCATATCTTGTATTAGAAGTTCAGTGGCTCCTTGTTCTAAAGTTTTCTTTCTGTGATAAATATTTAAAAATTCTCCAAACAAAACTTGAAGTCTAACCTCGGATTTTCTCTTGTGTGTTTACGCATCCGTGAACACATGCATACGCCTACATAGTTGTGTATTTAAATCTCTTAAAAGGAGTTACTTCGCTGCATAAGCTTAGAGATAGGATGTCAAGTTATGTACCCTTCGTACTACACTGTTCTTACACGATTACAGAAATCCCACCACAGAATACACGTGGTCTCCTTGAAATGCAGCCCCGGAAATCCTCGTTAGTGCGCTGCCTGTCCAGCAGACTGTTACTCAGCTGTGAGGTCATCCCACCGCCCTTGATGAGGCAGGAGAGACGCTCCCCTGGGTCGATGGAGAAGGCGCTGTAACGCCGCCCGCTCGCTGCTGCCTCTCATTTCAACCTCGGTCTCATACCTTGCTCAGGGAACGATTCACGATACAGACTCGATGCAACGCTGCTGCTGTCCATCATCTAACATATTGTTTGAGAAATTAGTATTACATGGAATTTGCGCAAGGGTTTCATGGTCGTGCGTGGAAACCGTGTCAAGTGTACAGGGGCCACAAGCTCCTCTTCATCTGTCATTGAAAGGATGACCACTTTGCACAAGAATGAGGCACGCTCCAGTGTCCTGCACACATCTTGACTGCTCTACATTTCTAGGGTAATAAAAAGCTGCATGCACGTATATCTGTGTATATGTACACAAACTAAAATATATGGAACCAATCCAGCATGCAAATGCATGTGAAGAAATAAAGCAGTAGTCGCAAAGTCAGAAAGGAGGAAAAGAAACTGTAGGTTCTGCTCTGTTTTAATATTATTTCTTCAATCTAAGGAAAACAGTCATAAAACCTAAGCTGCTGGGGCATACAACCCTGAATGTTTACAAGTTTACTTGGGGATAAAATCTAAACTCCTCTGTAAGGCTTTTACTTTTACAATAGCATTTAACAAAACCTAGGCTGTTCTTCAGTAATGCTAGAATTACAAACTGGAGTGATGCCCTTTGAACATAAATACCCAGTTCTCACAAGGGGTCCTAACAGCAAGTTTTGAAAATTGTCTATGATAGTGTGGTTTGAGTTTTATATATCCATTTATACCATTTTATATAGTTTATACTATTTTATGTAATTTGTGTATATGTATGCATGTGTGTGTATACACACGATAGACAGATATACAAAAACTATTGAAAAATACAGTTTCAGTTTTCTTTTTTTTTTAATTGAAAAAGAATGGTCATACGGTTAAAAATTTGAAGTGCTGTTTTTTAAGTAGATGGGGGAAATACCTAATCCAAACTTTTGAAGCTGATAATTCCAGACGCTGCTTAGCAGGAAGGTGCCTGGGTTTCAGGTAATTTTGTTTATTGGTAAATACCAAGAAGAAAGAACAAAACCAACAAACTAAATAGCTTGCTGTTTTACTAAAAAAACCACAAACCATGCCTCTTGATCTTAGTCTTGTTCCCCAAATGCACATCCTACCTTTTGAGTATGTGAATGAAAAATTCTGTTGAAAATTAAACAAAAGTTCTCAATGTTTCCACTTGCATTTTTGGTACATTTAGAGGAAATCCTTAGCCCGGTTCCCAAGCTACATAAGCAAAGAACCCACAAAAAGAAGAGAGAGACATGAAGAACAGTTCTTTTCATACACTTTATCAACAGTTTCTCAAGTTTGCCTATCTGGCAGAATAAACTTCAATCCAATTCTGTCTCCATACTAGCACAAAACGATCGTTTCCTCTAACAGGAACAAAGGCTTGAGGATCTGCTCAGCAAAAAATCATCTCGTACTGGTTCTGCTTGAGATCTACCGGCCCTGCCTTGCAAAAAAAGTTAAAGCCTACATGAGACTTGGTCATACAGTCTTGAGGAGAGTCAGATCTTGCTTTCTGCTCAACCACACCACCACCACAGTTGTTCTGTGGCACCAGAGGAAAGAGAGAAAACTTCACATAGAGGCAGAAATACTGAAAACGGCACACGTCTTTTCAACCTAATGAACTGTAGGTATCTCTGACCTCTGGGCCTTCTGAAAGAAGACATATTTCAAATCATGGCCCATACCAAACCCATGTTGCTCTCCCAAGCTCTGAGATACTCATCTCTAAAACTATTTAACTTCTCTTTTTTCCCAAATGTAGCTTGGTTTGTAGCTCTTAAACACTACATTGATGTGCGTCACATAAAACCATAAGTAGCTACAAAGTTAGGTAACCAGAACTAACACTTAGCATAAAAAAAGTCCTGGAGTTATTTGTCTCCACATCTCCGCAACACCTCCCTTGCAATTTCATACACTTGAACATCTGTGTTTTCCTTTAGCTAAGGAATAAATTCCACCCAGATTACATAAAATTGTCTTTATAAAAAGATCTTCATGCAGTGTATCCAAGAAGGGACACCATATGGTATTTTGGGGCTGGCCAAAATGGACGACCATTAACTGAGCATTATTCTGGCTTTTGAGTATTTTTCCACATTAACAATTGGTCAATTGCATTTTTCTTAGGAGAAACAACATTTCAGCTAAAAATAATAGAATACACCTGGAATATGCTAAGAATGAAAAGTTATGCCTTCCTCTTATCACATATGGCAATAACTTTGTAATTAAAGCAATGATAATTCTTCATCTGTTATGAGTTATTCACCCTCATGTTCAGTAGCACTAAACTACAAATGCACATAAAATGTTTTTTCGTTCAAATGTACATCAACATATATAAAAATACATGTAATTCCTGCAAAGCAGCCACCAACAGTAGGTCCAAACAGAAACACTGGTAACTCCCATTTCTGCAATCATTATTTACAGGCATACTCCTTATCTAGTCAACAAAGCTAACTGCAGATAGATGTGAATCTTGCTTTACGTATCATGAGAAAATATGTAAATTGGGCACTGAACATTTGTGCATTATTAGAATGGAGTGGTTTTCAAATTAATACATTGTTCTGGATAATGCATGTCAATGGAAACCATACGAAGTTGAACAGTTGTATAATAACGCAAGAGAAGTCAAACTCATTCAATAGTGTAAGAGAGGGAAATCTCACTTGGGCAGTCTATGGGGAAGCTGGTGAAGTTCTAACTGTACAGGTTAGTTTTATACGGCGCTTGTACAACAGAGGCATTAAAGTGATGTAGTATCAGCAGTATCTTCTATGAGAATAAGATCTTCATTTTACGTTTCTGCATGTATACATAGCACTTCACACTTAAGATTGTTAATCATGCCCAAACTAGTATTAGTTAGGTTTGTTTGAAGTAGTTGGTTTTATAGTTTTAAAAAACGGGTACTCGGGGCACAGAAACCATGAGGAACATAGCCTTTCTGCATGAAAAAGTGCTGTTCAAACAAAGCTTGTTCCTGATCTTATCACACTTGTTTCTGTTTGTACAACAGAAATTTTCTGAATGGCCAAAAAAATGGCTAAAAGGTATCAACTGTCATGATCCAGTAAAAAGCAATCCTGTGTTGGAACTTAGGAGGTGTGCAGAGGTGCTGCACAGAGGAGAGCGCGCAGTATGCAGCTGATACAACGGATGGAATCCTTACCATGTGAAGTGTTAAATGTAACCCTGCTCGCGCTTTGAGATAAGACTGGCTACCACCACCTATACGGCAGGACACGCTCAGATGCTATATAAAGGTATTATCATCCTGTCTTCAATGCAACCACCTGTGCGTGTAGGATTTGGCTTTTTACACCTCTCTCGTCAACACATTCATTCGTCTCTGCTAAATTACAGTCATGAAAGGCACCTTCACAACCAAAACTTTAAGAGCTCAGAGTAAAAAATTATCAGTCTTAACTAACCGAAGCAGTAACAAGAACTTGTGTCAAACAAGCAGAAGGCTAACTTCCCCACTTTCAGAAGAGCCAAGAGACTTTAAAATTATCAGAGTTTTGAATGTATGTTCCAAATCACAGGATTTCGTTTTCAAGACTAATTCCTAACTCTGGTTAAGGCATCAGTTTCAACCGAGGCTTGTAATATTACCTTACCTCACCACATAATTTCTTGAAAGAGCCAACTTTGCAACTCAAATAATTTTCTGCTTGAAGTAGTGATAAGAATCATTGGAATGTTCTGAACCTACATAGGGCTGATGTCACAGCTCCATATAACGGGACCGTATGGAAGTTTGTATCTGTTGTGTTTAATAAGAACTATATGTGAATGGAAGGTGTCTATCCAGACACTGCTGAGTAGTGGAGAAACTGTCATTACATGATTGCTGTTACAGTCCACAGATCTCGACATGTAACAGTAAAAGCACTTATTACAATTCAGTGAATATAACTTACTTTCCTTAACACTTTGAAGCAATAAAAGTATCTTGAGAAAACCTCTCTTCAACCTCTCTTATCCAAAATACATATTTAAAATAAGTCTGATTGCTTATGTCTACTGAAATGAGAAAACAGACATATTTATATCCAAATAATAAAGCAATTTCAATTTTTCTAAAGATCCAGTCATCTTCAGTGATATGAACATTGATTAACTGATATCAATAATTTGAACAAGATAATACTGTTAACTACTAAGGGAAAACACAATCTCACTTATCTACAAGATTTCCTCTAGAAAACATGAGACTGTTAAATGAAGCAATTTTGTTCCTATTACCCATGCTCGCTGTCGCCACTTATTGTTCTTTTTAGGGATTTCTGTTTAAGAAATTTTACAAATAAACATTTTCCTAGTTGCCTAATAAAGCCATAATATATTTCAGTCATACTGAAGTATGTTTGTAAAGAACAGACCAAACACTGATTCACCAGAGTTCTCCAATATACACTCATTCGATTGATACAATTCAAGAAAAATACTTTAAAGATCGTTCACTTTTAAGTTGCAGATAAAGTTTTCTTGTGACTGCTAGCAGGCTTAATCCCTAAACTTCCCTGGCACCACAGCTCTGACAGGTACAGAGCACAGCCAGGGGGTATTCACTTCTACCTCTGGGAGGTCGGGGACTCACAGCCCCTTTCAGGAGCCTTAGCACCAAGAAGAATGGGTATAAAGTGTATTGACATGCTGAAAACGAACAAGAAAGGCCTTAGTCATGCAAATATACATTGTGGTTTGGGGCTTAAAGACGCTAAATAGTTTACTAAGTGGGAAGAGTTTAACCATTAACTCTGGCATTGTGAACTCTTTTAGGTATTTTGCAAACGGCATTTTATTTCTAAGTTCTTTACGAGATGATATCTAAATCCCACTGTAGGCTTCTCTTTCTTGTTTATCCATATATTCTTTTTTTAAGGTCACATGCGGTCAGTAATACTTCTGTGTCAGTGATACCGCTGATAAATACTCATGGTTGTTTCTCATCATTTGGAGTCCCTAAACGTTCATCTAAGTGGCTCATGTTGGTAACCAAAATCTGTAACCACTCTGAAATTTCTGTCCCGTGCTATCCCTTCTGAAAGCAGGAGTAATGTTGCAGATAAAATTTTGAACATGGGAAGTGTTAATCATTATGATCATATGATCTTACAAAGAAGCTAATATAAATAATGACCAAATGATTTTCTTCCTCTCGGTGTTTTTTTTAAGCTGAAATTTTGAAATAACAATGCAAGGCTAAAATCCTGCAAATGGATATATATGGCTTCAAACCCCAACTTTTAGAATGAGTTTACTGGATCGTTTTTTGTTTTTTTTTTTTAATATTATTTTAACAAATATTTAGCTAACATGCCAAGCTATCCTGATGATAAATGCCATTCACATCAAATACCGAGGCAGCAGTAGCTCCACAGCTAAGGCGATGCTGGCAGAAACCCATTTCTAATGAGTAACATATCTTCTAAAAATCCACACCAATTTTTTTCGGAGCCAAATGAACATTTTCTCGATTATCGCTATTTATATGCCTTTGCTTAGATTGCAACAGTAAACTGCAAGCATTTTCATGCCCTCTTTAAAGAATGGCATCTTTTCAAACCAACAGGGAATGTCGGATGTGAGAGCGGAGAGTTTCCTTGTGTGGAGGGCAACTCGGAAGACCTGGAGGTGTGGGAATTCTTCAAGGCAGCGCTATGCTCACTTTTTTTGCTTGTCAGCGCTATTCTCATACTCACGTAAGTATCAGTGCCAAGACAATTTTCACTTCAAAATTCAAACTATTTTGTCATTTCAGGCATGATTTTCAGATCTCTGATGTTTGCAGAAAAGGTGACAGTATTGTTGAATTAAAAGTGTTGGGGGGGAAGGTGGTGGGTGGTGGTGTGAAAGAGAATTGTGAAATCATTTTTACAGGCAAGAAATGTCATAGGTGTGAACGCTTAATTTATTATTTCCGTGCTTCAAGTGGGAATACGCTTCAGCAACTTACATCTTACGAGTGGGAATGACACCTCCCGAACGTATGCAAATTACTCGTATCAAAGGGTAATTTTAAAAATAAGCCTTAAGTAGCAGGATGCCTAATTAGTTCAGGTACCGACTATGCGATCCCGACTTTATTAAGCTAAAACTGCAGGTTTCAGCGCATGCTTCCCTGGAAGCAGAGTATGACCGGGATCAAAGGACCACATTCGCTGTACCCTCAGCCGGCGGCGACCTGCCTTCCCTCTGCTATGGAATCAGTGGGCAAACTGTTAACCAGCCTCCCCTGGAGAG
>VZSZ01003126.1:1358-19163 GCA_013398815.1 Ibidorhyncha struthersii | reverse complement strand
AAAGCGGTTCCTCGGACCGTGGTCTGCCAGGGGAGCTGTGTATGGGGCCGGGGGGTGCTGCTACAAGCGGGTGGAGGGACGCAGGGCAGGGTGGCAGAACCGAGAGAAGCTGTTTTGTAAAAGGCTGGGTCAGAGCGTGGCAGGACGCTTTCATAGAATCATCCTGGAATCCCAGAATCCCAGGTTGGATGGGATTTCAGGGATCACCTGGTCCATCCTTCCTCAGCGAAAGCACGCTTTAGGCAAGATAGGCACTTCCCTGGGGAGGTGATTCCATTTTTTTGCCCTCGGTGGGGCTGCAGAGGTTCCAGGAGGGAAGTTGTGGGTCAGGACGGTACCTTTTTTTTACCAGGATTTTGTCCTTTGTGGTGAGAGCTTTCCAGGTTTAGTGGTTTCAAAAGTAGTTCCAAGAAGATTGTGTTCATCGGCTTGGCTGCTCTGCTCGTTTGTTTGAGGCCGAGTGAGAAGAAGGGCCTATGTGAGTCCTTCTTTGGAAGAAATACCATAGGTGAAGCATCCTGGAGGCAGGGAGCTCCGTGGCTGTCAGGAGTTCCCAGCTCCAGACTGTTGGTTGGGATTGCAACCAAGAACTGGAGCCATTTGCTGCTAGGTCATATCCTCCAGCTGGACAGCTCTGCTGTAGCAGTCCTTTGACTTGGTTTGCTTGGCTTTTTTCTTGAGTCTAGTCTGCTCCCAGCTTGAGTGGAGAGCTTTGGGGTGAATGATTTGCTAGAAGAAAGCAGAAATCGTCTCGATTGATGCTGTGAGTTATCGCACACGTGGCTCTGAGCACTGGAAGGCCTTTGAGCAGCGGAATTACCTGGCTTTAATGCTGAATGTGTTGAGTGGTGACTTCACTGGAGCTTTGTTTTCTGCTACCTGGGGAAACTGTGGATATCCTGTGCCAGGAAGGTCTTATTTTCTGGTAGAAGAAAGGTGATTTTTTTGGAAGAAAACATCTGTGCGATGCAAAGATGGGATCTTTGCTAACAGTAACTCGCCACTCTTGCTGTGGGATGTGCTTGACAGAGAGACGTTGTGCTGTTTCACCCTTGTAACTAGGGCTAGAGTGAAACACAATCTTATCTCCAGGCCAGAAACCCACCACCATCCGCCTCCTGGGCAGCTGCTGGGCGTCGCCTGGGGGTGTTTGCATTGCCTGGGGGTGTTTGTGGTTTCTGACAGTCTCGGTGAGTGTTTTGTCACTGCTCTGCACGAGCGTGGTGAGTTGGAAAGGCAGCTGGAGCCCGCTTCTGCACAGGGCTGTTGCTTTGGCGAAAGGCGCTTCCCGACGGAAATGCTTAGTTGGAAATTATGTGGAGTTGTCAAGTCTTGTTTCCTACCTCGTGTGTTTGAGCTGATCGCATGGAGGTGGCCAAGCACTTGCAGAAATAGTCTTCTGTGCTTGTGGGGTCAAGGAGCTCGTTCTTGGGGCCAGAAACTGATTCTTGGGGTCAAGAAGCTGATTCTCGGGGTCTGCCGGGAGCTTTTTTTAACCCCAGCCCCCTCTGTCTGTCCGCAGGCCGTGTGTATTACTTCAACCACATCACGAATGCCAGCCAGTGGGAACGGCCCAGCGGCAGTGGGAAGAATGGCCAAGGGGAGCCTAGCAAAGTGCGATGTTCGCATCTCTTGGTGAAACACAACCAGTCCAGAAGACCCTCGTCGTGGAGGCAGGAAAAGATCACGCGGACCAAAGATGAGGCACTGGAGCTTATAAATGGCAAGTAAACGCAGGAGAGAGAGAGGGAATATGATACTGTGGAAGGGGAAAAGTCATTTTAAGGCTAGAATTGGACCCTGAGATGAGTGGGTCAGTGTGTTGTGAACTTGCTAAAGCAAAGGTGTTTTTTAAGCCAAGTGGTTTTAACGTGGACTTTCATGTGGCCCAGCCACTTGCAGAAACAATTTTGCTGTACGATTAAATGACGTAAAGATAGGTTCCAGCCTATATGTCTTCCCCTTTGTGTTTGTTTTTTTTTTTTGTAATGTTACTTCAGAGGTTTGTTTGTATTTTCTTTGTAAATGTGTATTTTTATATTAAAAATAAAATGATTTGAAGCTACAACAAATGTTCTTTAAACATTTCTTTTTATTTAATGTCACTTGACTACTTACCCTAATAGCAACTTAGAGTAAGTTCTAATTAACCTCTGCTTGAAATCAAGTTGCTTGTAGGAGGCAATCGACCTCGCCTGAGGCTGTACAGATGACCCGATCAGCTCGGGTTTTTCCTCAAAGTGTTCTGGCTTGTGATCTTGTCTAGGAGCGAGGGCGCTGCATGCTTTCTGCAATAGGTGGTGGTGGTAGTCTTTGCAGCCTAGATTTTTCCTTGCAGCTCTGGCGGTAGAATCAAATGGATGTCGCGTTTCTTCAGCATCGAGGTTTTTTGATCTTACCGGAGCAGGTTCGGCTGTTCCTGCTGGCTTTTACCTCATAGGAGAAGGAATGTGGGGGGGTTGGGGTGAGGTTTAAATCAGTCCCGCTGATTAGTTGATGAGATTGAGACCAGAGTCTTTAGTGCGCAGCTTTGTCATTTCTGGCAGTGAGGTCGCAAAGCTGCGACGCAGATATGTACCGCAGTTCTGGGCCTGTCTTATCTTTTATGGCTTCAGCAACGAGGGAGGAAAGATAGGGAGGGTGTTTTGGCTACTGCCTCCGTCCTACCCAACAATAAATTTAAGGACTTTCTTATTTGAAAGCTCTGGGAGGAGAAATATCTTTGCTGAATGACTTGAAGCACCGAGGCAGTGACCAGCAGGTGGTATCTGCTCACCGCCTTTTGGAAGGGGAGGTCAAATTAACTGGCACAGATAGGAATTTTCTTAGGGAATTGTCTCCTTCGGGTTAGGGTGGCTGAGAAAGCGTGACCGGGGGCGATAAAGCGGGACGCGCGCCTAGCGCGGAGATCTGTGCCAAGGGAGTTGAGACTGCTGTAAAGATAAATGGACTGAAGTATTTCAGCCGAGCTGCAAATTCTCCTTCTGCCTCTCTCTTCTCTTTCTTTCTTTTTCATTTTTTTTTAAGAATAAAACTGTTTTAGACCCATCTCTTGGAGTGATGTTCATCGGAAGGCCAGCGCAGAGCTTTCTGCAGATCAGAGGTTAAATGATGCACGATGCTGGCGTGTTTTAAGCAGGCGTTGGCAAACTTGGGTCTTTGTGAGAGGGAATCACTTATGGTTTTTAGAAGGCAAAGTTGTCTTCTTATCCCTAAAGAGGTATTTCAGGAGCTTGTGACCAGGTAGGCTTTTTGATACGTAGATGTTCTGTACATGGGTTGTCTTTAGAAGCCCAAATAACGTTATTTGGACTCAACAATTGTTGTCATTCTTACTTTGTTTGGGTGCTTTTCTTTGTGCTGCAGTTCTTTGCTACCTGGTAAGGTGAGGGAAAGAAACAGCTTAAACTTTCCTTGGCTCGAAAGAATGAGATTAACCTTGACAGCTTCAGAGCCTTCTTGCTATCAAATATCTCTTTATGTTTCATAATCTGTCTGTGGTGTCTGACGAGGAAAGAGTCATGATTAAAACTTACTTCATGTAAATACCCTTCTCCTTAAAGGCCAATAGGGAATTAATTCCTGTGATGGGAATACCATTGTCCAAAATAAACCCAACCCATCAACCACCTTTCTGTCCCCATTTGTCCCTAATAAACGCTATTCCTGGGAAAGTCACAGGGAACATCAGCTTATGCTTAATTATTTTGTGGTGGCTTCTTGAAAATTACTGTACGTTAAGTTTCTAGAACAGCTGAAACTTCTTGGGAGGGTGCACGGCCAAGCTCCACTCCGGCTCCTGACAGTCAGGCATCGATGAGCTGCTCTGCACAGATGTACTGTACCTGGTGAATGTAATTATAGCGTAGAACAGCCTAAGTAGGTCCCTGGGGAGGGATTTGTTTGACAGGCACGGTACCACACATTCTCATGTTTTGTTTGGAGATCGGTTATGGCTGAGAGATCTCCTTCTGCATCTCGCTCCGGCATTAATGCTTTATGCAATAAAAAAAGCCGAGAAAGAAATTTGATTGGGGAGCTCTTTGTTCCCACAGGAGAGGGGACGATACTAAAGATAAATGTTTTCCGTAGGTGAACTTGACTGATGTCAAATATTCCGTTTGATGGTTTTTCTCCAGTAATAAGGGCGGAGAGTCGAGAGAGCTGGAGGGGTGCGTCATCCGTGAATGGTTTTTAATCCATTAAGAAAGTTGCAGTGGAGGATTAAATGCAGGTTAGCTCTCCCGTTGTGTTACAGCAGGAGTTGGAGGACTCGGCTCGCACCGGGTCCTTTTCTGTTAGGTGATAACGTCGCAGGGAATGTGGGACTCGAAGGAAATTTCAGAGTCGAGCCTGACCCTGATATTAAAGGTAGCGAAACCTCGTCGTCCCCTCTGCAGGCTTTCTCAGGCACCCTTGAAGAGGCAGTTGGGGTTCTGCCTGAATTTGCTGTGAAGGTTTTCCTCACCATCTCTGCTCTGATGTGTAGAAACCCAGTTTCCAGCTAAATACTGCTTATGATCAGTTTCTGCCCGTTGTTTCTTGCGTTAGTGTTGTTTAATTACTTAAGTAAATTTAATTTCTTACTGACGTTGACCTCTCGGTGGATTTGGAGAGCCCTGCTCTTTACCAGCCCGGTTTTGGATGCTGAGCCAACCAGGCTTTTAGTTTCTGGTAATGTAGGTCATCCCTTCTGCTGTTTCTACTCTTAGCCCTCCTTTGCACTTCAGTTTCAATTAATCTTTCTTGAGCGTGGGTTCATCGCGGTATGCGATATTCCAGATTAGCCTTCTACTGTGGCGTTTACTCCTGCCCTTCTCTCTGCTGAGGATACCACGACTTCAGTGCTGTGTTTCTCGCTTTTCAAGTCAGACCGCCTGTTTCGGAGTTAATTTGTAATTCCGCGTTTACGTCTTCCTCTTTCCGATCGGGCTCTCTGCATACAGCAGATTATTTCTTTTCGGTTGCGTGTGTAAATCTGCGTACGGGTTCTTTTTGGTGTCACTGGGTCTTGCTTGGTCATTCAGGTCACGTTTAATATTCTGATCCTCCTCTCTGCTGACAGTGCTTCCCCACCCTCCTGCTTGTTATTCGTGTGCTTCGTTAGCGTACCCCTGTTTCTTGTTGCAGACTCAGCTAGGATTCATCCCAAAGTTCCGTCCCCGAAAGCTTTTCTTCCCCAATACTCCCCATTCCAGCACGATCCATTGCCATTCTTCGTCTTGCTCTTTTTGCACTGTTTCTCCCATTATTCAATTTCGCTTACGCCTCGAGGTTTTTAGGGGTAGCTTATTAAAAGCTGGACAGTACCTAATCTGCATAATTTGTTCTAAATGGCTGAGATCATCTGGGGGAAAAGGCTCATTAATCCCACTTTGCAGAGCCAAAGTTCAGACGCGAGGTGCGGGTGTCTTGTGCTGGTAGAGGTGGCTGGAAACAACCAACCTCAGCTTTCAAAAAGCCTTAGGCTTTATCCAGGAAAACCCTCATCTAGTTGACAGGCAGATTTTGCTCTCAGGCTGATCACTGGTGTAAAATTAGGAGGTTTTAATAACTAAATTCTACTCGGTGTGTGGTTGACTGGTTTGCTCTGCATGCTTATGAAAGTCTTTACCCCTCGGAACCTGCCGATGTGACCAAGGCAGGCGGTTTAGGATATAAACATAAACCCTCCGATCCTTAATTTGGATGTTTTATTACTTTAACATCAGTATATATCTCAAAGCTGTAATTCCTGACGCTTCTGGCTGTGATGCGTGACAAGTACTTGCTGGGGAGTTTCACCGATATACAATTGGATACGTATTTATGGTGGAGCAAATATGTATTTTCAGGATAAACTCTGTTTTGTCCGCAAGCAGGCTGGTTGTGCTCAAGCAGCTTACTTTAAGAGGATGAACCAGTATTGCTCTCTTTCCGAAAACATGAATGCTGTGAACTGTCTTCCACCCAGATAAATAATCCCTTTTCCTTTTTTGGTGCAGGATAAACAGCTGTTGCCTTAAGTTTTGTAGAGTTTTGGACTTCCCCGTAGACTTTCCTCACCCGTTTGCGTGCGCTCTAGGCAGCAGGTAGGATAAATGGGTGTAATCTCACTTAGGTGACAAGTGCCGGCGTTTTCTGTTAAGGCAGGTTATGCACGTCAGGAATAAAGATAACTTTCTGTGGCTTTTGAATTCTATTCAGGACACCTGTTTTTTTAATTGTTGGGTTTTGTTTTTTTTTTTTTTTTTTTAAAGAAATTCTAGAACAAGAGGTAATCAGTCTCTTATTCCCATTTTTTTTGGTAGCTTTCCCTCCCGGCCTGTCCGGCTGGAAAAGCAAACAGAGCTGTGCTGAACACCTTGCTGAATTCCAAGGATTTAGCCTAATGGCAGCTCATTTAAAGAGACGACGGAATTGGGGAGGAAAAGTGGGCTGTGGGATAGAAGGCTAAACTGAAGACTTCAAATCCCTTCGTTTTGGTCTTGCAAGTGTTAAACTGCCATAAAGGGCTTCACTCAAAAATTGCTATCCTGCTTTTCCGTTGCTGCGGGATATGTCAACTCGGAAGAGGCAGTCTCCAGTCTCTCATTAAGGATTATTTTCTCACCTGCCCCCAGTCCTTGTAGGTATTTCCTCAGGTGTATCCAAGTATATAGCGTTAAAATGAGCTGGAAAATACTTATTTCCTCATCCTTTTGCATCGGAAACCGCCCTCTTCCTTTTGTGAGAGCATCCCTCCAAGTAATGAAGCGTAGCTCTTGAATTACCTGCCTGGCCCTTTTTTCGGGTGGGGATCTTTCACTGCTTGCGGCGGGAATAAACTATGCTCGGCCCAATTTTATATATTAATTTTAGAGGTTTGTCTAGCAAAGTGCAGACTCTTTATACGTGCAGAGCTACAGGGCTTACATGGGAGTGACCTGAAATAGGAACTTGGGTTATCGAAACCAGGAGACTTCATAGCAACGTTTCTTTTCTCTTGATTTCTCTGTTAAAGGAAATCAGGCGCCGCTCAGTATTTCTTTTTGAAGGTGGAAGAAGAGTGCTTCGGACTAAAATGGAGGACGGTCAGGCCTTGCCGATTCTTTCAAGAGCTGACGGGAGGTTTCTGGAAAGAGTGATTTAAAAATTAAACGAGTCTCTAGTGAGAAATAAGTGTAGCTGGATTTCCCCTGGTTCGGAGAGTTGCTTTGGGTTGGAAGCTGGAGCATCAGTTTGGGGCTGTTCTTTGGGGCCGGTGCGGGTGGATTCCTCTGGGAGATGCTCCCTTGCTTAAAATACATGGATGAATGATTATTTTTTATTTTTTGCAATCTAATTTCATCTTAATTCATCCATTGGTGGTGCAAAGCGCAGAAAGCAAGCCCCTGTGGCAGGAGCAGGCTGCGTTGGGAAGGTGGAGGGTTACCTGGCGGCCAGACCTGCAGCAGATATTTGGCTGTTCGCAGGCTTCCAGTCCGGCGTCCGCCGCCGTCCCCCCGCAGGAAAGGTTTCTTCCCAACTGGTGCCAAATTGCATTTGGGTGGGGGGCGGCTGCAAGTCGGAGCAGCGACCGCTTGGGATTTGGCTTAGTGGTTACGCTCCTCTTAACGAAGGAGCTGAAGGTGGTTGAGTTGTGTGAAACCGCGCGGGATTTTTTTCCTCACCGTCTCAAGAATCCGTGAAAATCTGCCCGGCGTGGTGTTAAGGGCTGTGTCAGCGGCGCTTGTGCTTTGCTCAGCTCCGAGAGCGGTCGGTCTCCGCAATTAGCGGCTCCGCAATCACGTTATCAAGCTGTTGACTGGAAAATATGGTCTGTCTCCTGGGTTTTCTTGTTATGAGCTGGCGGGGGTGGGGGAGTCCCACTGATCTGGAAAGATTCAGAAGGGGGAGGCAGAGCTCTCGGTTGAGACTACGAATATTTCTTAACTGACCTTTTAAAAAGCGGTCTTGACAAATAATTCACTCCTCGGGGATTCTTCCTGCTCGGTCTTCTACCGAGGTGAGCCCTTCTGAAATCGAAAGCTCATCTATTTTGAAGCCCAATAATAAATCCCAGTGCTTCAGGGGTAGCAGTAGGCGGAATCACCTTTTTTTATTATTATTTATTTATTTAATGGAAGCTTAAATAGAAACAGGCCACGGCACAAGGGTGGAAACGTGCTTGGAAAAAAAAACAACCCAAACTGAGACAAGTGCTTTTGGGGTGTTACAAAAGTTTAGTTTTGGCTCTGAATACATTCAGGAGGTTTGAAAGCCCTTTTTCTTTTTTTTAAGTTGTGCTCTTCTTGCTGCAGGATGTAAAGCTTAAGGTGGGTTTTGGGGTGTCTTTTTCCCCATTTTTCCCTCCCCTGATGGAATTATTCCCTGTATTTACAGGCTACATCCAGAAGATAAAATCGGGAGAAGAGGATTTTGAATCTCTGGCTTCCCAGTTTAGCGACTGCAGCTCAGCAAAAGCGGGAGGCGATCTGGGCGCGTTTGGAAGAGGTGAGTCGAGCTCCGCCTGGCAGCGTGAACACCGGACCGAGATTCCAGGGCTGATGCTGATCTTCTTGGCAGGATGGGGGGTTTAATAATGTACCCCGCTGCTGGGGGAACGAACGTGAAAATGGATTTATATGCCAGGCAACCTGCTGTGCAGGAAATGTAGTTTGATTCCTGGGAGTTAAACCAATTAGGAACGCGACTGTAATATTATCCTGGGCAGAGAGGCGATGTTGTGCAAACACCCTTCATGAAATTGGCTTTTCCCTCTGGAAAAGGATTTTCCAGCTACGCTGAGTGGGAATCCAGTTGCACAGCGTAATGAGCCATGAATAAGGAAGAAGCGCATAAAAAGCTTGCTAATGGCACGCTGGATAAATGATTTGGCCTTCTAATCTTCAATGAGAAAGGCGTTAGCAAATGGTGGCGGTAAGAACAATTCACAGCCCACCCAAATAACATTGGTGGTGAGAGATTTTGTTACAGGATTATTGATCAGCGCAGTGAGGGAGCGACAACAGAAAGCTCGTGGATGCTTCCTCGTTAATGAGATTGGCTGGTGTGGGAGGGAGACTCTTTGGGATGGGAAAGCGTAACGTTGAAACCTCTTCTGCTTTATCTTCACGATGCTTTTTGCAGCAATTTCCACTAGGAGGAAAACAGGCAGCGATGATGTCATGAGCACAGCTACAAAATTCAAAGAACAAACCAGAAACCTTTTTATAGCGAGGGCGTCCGTGCATATTTTTTAAGAGGGTTAAGAAAGCTCCTTGCTAGGGAGAAAGAATGCTGTGTTTGTGGTTATAATCTGTGCCCCAAAGTCACAGGGACTTGCAGCCATCCCAGAGGAAGATCTGTAGTGAGAGCTGCCTGTGGCTGAAACGGTGAGCAGCAGTCCGGCGTGTCGTTTTAATGGAAGTGTTTTTCCTAAGCTCACGCGTGGCATTGCTGGACTGAAGCCTTCAGAAGCTCGTCTCGGGCTTGTACAGATTTTGCAGGAGTTTTTTTGCACAGCTGCCTTGCCGTACCAGGCTGTCACCCCACTCAGGATGTCCCGGGAATATTTAAAACACTAGTGGGCTCTGTGCTGCTGCGGACGTAACCGCGGAAGGGGCTCCGAGTCACTCGTTCGACCCCTGCCAGCTGAAACCCACCCGGCTATGTCAGGGGAAACTCTATTTCAAATGTAGTTTGGGGTGGTTCCCCCCCCGCAAAATACTGTTTTTAATCACTGCTCCTTTTTTAGGCTGCAGTGTTGCTACTGTTCAGCAACGGTTGCTTCCTCAAATAGATCCTTTCAGGCAGAGATATTTTATTGTATATAAAGAAACATTAATCCTGGGGTGCCGCATCTGCTATTTTGGGTTCTGTGGAAACTCACCTCGTTGTGCTCTTCGGTGCGGAAAGAGATTGATTTTTAATTTGGTTGTTTTTTTTTTTCTGGCTGCACCAAAACATAAAGAACTGTCGCAAGAGCCGGTTTCCACTAGATGGCATTGGAACCACGTGTGGTGGCCAAACCCCTGTGTTGTCACCCCATCCCCCTCTCTGCTGCCTTTTTTTTTTTTTTTTTTAACTGGGCTGAAAATGTAATTTGTTAGAACTTGGAGCAGTGGTTACTTCGGAGGTGAAGTTATTAAAACATTTCAATTTGTCTTCCTGAAACCCTTCAAATAAGTCATGTTTCTGCAGGAGGAAGACTGCACTGTGGTGTAGCGGCGAGGCTGTTACCTCATCTGAAATAAAGATTTCGGGTCCTAGTGGAAAATAACCAAAAGAATTCAGGTGACGAGGCAGGTCTGCCCGACAGTGAATGACACAGGCTTTGTAACTGGAGCTTGCGAGCCAAGCAAGCTGCTTGCTTCCCCTGGCAATTAATCTAAATGCTGAAACGAGAGGAGCGAAACGCTGGAAAGCCGCGTGCATCAGGTCACTCCCGTAATAAAACACTTTTTTGGGAAGGGGAAAATAGCAAACTGAAGGTTTTACTGATCCTGAAAGGGAGGAATCGAGCATCTTTTGCGGTGTGTAACCACCGTGGCTGGAGAAAGGGGTAGGGATGGATGGAGGTCCTAAAGTAAAATGTAAATTGTGGAGATGCTGCTGAAAGGGAGGAAACCTGAAAAGGAGGAATCGAGCATCTTTTGTGGCGTCTAACCGCCGTGGCCGGAGAAGGGGGTAGGGATGGATGCAGGTCCTAAAATAAAACGTAAATTCTGGAGATGCTGCCAGGCTAGGTGGGGTGCATGGGGCGGGGGTGGGGTGGTCTTTGAAGGGGTTGGGAAGGTTTAGTTTTCGCAAAGAGGTGAGTATATCGCTGCCGTGCCTGCCGCTGGGCTGCCCACAAGCTTTCCGCAGCCCCCTCCTGGCGTGCTGCGGAGTCCGAAGCCACAGCACCGCCTTGGAGCTTGGAGGCGAGCCTCATAAATTCATGTTGGGTTTTTGGCAAGGCGCTGGGCTGTACGTCACCGCGGGTGTCTCGAGGCAAGCTTTGCAGACGCGGTCAGTGCTGAGAGCGGAGAGGAAGGGTTCCCTCTGTTCCTGGGGGACCGTCACCTCCTGGCTTTCCCTCTCAGGCATCTTGTCCTTCTGCTGAAGCTTTTGCTGAGAGTCCGCGGTGAGACTTTGACCTGTTGGTAATGGTAAAACCTCATTATTTCAGCAGGGGTGGGCAGTTTCTCTGCTCTAACTTTTATCACGGGGAAACTGGGTGAAAATGCCATCCCCCTTGAACCCCCCTGCAGCAGACTGGGGTCTCTCCTCTTGCCTTGAATTATTCTGGCTGAGCTTATTCCTTCTCCCCCCACCCCGCAGAGCTGTGGTAGTTCTGCTCCTGAATCCTTCCATGGCTTTCCCGAGCCTGGATTACTAAACCTCCTGAAACTCGGTGACTTGGAGACCGGAGCCTTAAGAGCAATTCTTATCTAGGTCATGACATTATCCACGTGTGCCTCGTAAATTATTTAGCGCAGCTTGTAATGCACACCGCATCCATTCCCCCTGTGTACCTGGAGGGCACACAAGACTGGAAGACGAACATCCACTTGTGGCAGTGAGTCTGCAGAACAGATTTCCTCTGCCTTTTGGGTCTGCAGCTCTCCGAGTGTCTTTCCTTGCTGCAGTGCTGTCTGTAGNTGTGTGGGTTAGAAAAAACCCCCTTTTTAAAAAAAAAAAAAAAAAAAAAAAAAAAAAAAGTCTGTGTACACGCATGTGTGAATGAGTTGTTTTGAATCATCTTCGGGGAGTAAGATGAAAACAAACACCCCCTGCAAGTTATTAATTGGTGACTTTGTTGTTTGCCTGGAAGCTGTCTTCATTTGAGGCTTGCTTCCTCAGAAAGATCTGCCGTTCGTTGCCGAGCTTAATTGAACTTTCTGGTGTCTGCTCTCCGCAGGTCAGATGCAGAAACCTTTTGAAGATGCCTCATTTGCGCTGAGGGCTGGCGAGATGAGTGGACCAGTTTTCACAGAATCAGGGATCCACATCATCCTACGCACGGAGTGAAGTGCCTTGGTGACGCGTAGAAAGGAAAGGGCGAAGGGAAGAAAAGAAAAAACAAACAAACAACAAAACCTACTCCAACCCTGCACTCTCCCAAACGAACTTCATATCCAGTTTAAAAAAAAAAAAAAGAAGCTCATTTCATATCTCAATACCTTCTGTGGCACCTGACACAATGTTTTTCATCTGCAGAGATGCATGGTTAGCCAAGGGTGAGAACACGATCGAAATAAGACGGTAGCGTCTTTCGTAAGCAGAGAGAATGGTAAAAACAACATTTCGGGCATGCCACGGCTGCTTGAGTTATATTGCCCTGTCTCCTAGGCCGAGGAATTGTCAGTGCTAAAGGTCACACTTCAGCGCTTCCCACATCCCCCCTGTCTCTAGACGCAGAGTATTTATTGCAGCGCAGCGCTGACGGTGGCGAAGCTGACGCGTGAACTCTGGTGCTATGACGGAACGAACTCCCCAACCTTCTGCATGACCCGTTTAAACGCATTTTAACCCGAATGAAGGGTATTTGCTCCGGCAGCCCGGTCGGTTGGTTTGTAGAGCTGATTTACTAAAGCCATTCGTAAATTGACCGTGAGATATCAAACAGTGAGCCAGCTTAGCATGGGGCACCCATCCCTCTGTCTCCGTCCGTAGCTTCCCTTAACACAGCCATCTCGGCGAGGATCGTCCCTCTGTCCCGTCACGCGGTGGCACCGGGAGCTCTCTCCGCTCCTGCCATTGCTTTGACTCTTAAAAACTTGAAGATGCCTTTTGGGTTCTGAACGCAAACGAGAGAGGCTAACGGCCAGTAGTTCCCACTGCAGGAAGATCAGTAGCCAGCCCGAGCTGTGTAGCGGTACGTAGGACGCCGTGTGCTTCCCATCCCAGCCTGAAGTCACTCCATTACTTAGACGCGACAGTGCCATTCTGTAGGGCGAACTGTATTGTGGATTTTCAGTTTTAGCTAGAAGGCTGTTTTGGGGGTTTGGGTTTTTTTCGGGGTTTTTTTTTGTTTTTTTTTTTTTTTTCCTCTCCAGCTCCTCTCGATCCACGTGTGGTTCAAACACTGTAAGTCGTTGTTTTCCGGTTACACCGCATTGCTTATGTTTAGTGAAATAAAAACGGGGCGGGGGGGGGAGAAATAAAAAATAAATCCCAGCTTTGGTCCAACGCAAACCAGCTGTATAGTTCCAGTTCTCTTCAGCAGAAAATAAAGCCCTCTCCAATTAAACATTTCAAGAGCTCTGGTATTGATTATTTCTCCTCCTTTGCCTGCAGAGATCTCATTGCTTCATTTAGAACAAACAAAAACCTCTGCAATATGTGCTGAGTTGGCTCTTGCTGGTTTGTTGGTTGTTTTTCTTTATTCTAAACTCTAAAATGGAAATGTGGCTTGCATACTATTAAGAAAAACTTCTCCAAATTCGTCTTAAGCTATAAGCTAATACGCTTTATTCGCTTTTGTCGGTGAGTTCTCCCGCTTTGCTTTGAGTCGAGGTCTTATTTCCTAAGAACCGTTTAAATCCTGGTACAAGGTGTTACTTCGGATAAGGTAAAAACGGGACTTTCAGTGCCATTTCATAACTACTCTCCTCAATGCTGCAAATTTAGGTGTTCCATTTGTGGTGTGAAATCAGCCGTGACGTAGAGCGGCTCCTCCGCGGGTTGTGGGTTGTTTGGTTTGGGGGTTTGTTTTTTTTTTTGTCTCGAAACTCTCATCTTAGAGCTGGGGAAAGGCACCGTCTCCTTCATGGTCTCTCCCAAGTCCCGCGATCGCCGAACCCAAACATCTGAATATCGCTTGCGGTTCTGCCGTTCGCTGCTTGCGCTGGGGAGACGGCGGGCTCTTGCGCATCGGATAAAAGTTGGTTTCCATAGTTACGCATCGATTTGAAAAAAAAAAAAAATGAAAAAAGAAAAATGAAAAATACCCAGCTCAGGGTGACAAGCAGGTGAGAACTTCAAAAAGAAAGATTACCTCAAATAACTGCGCGCTGTCACGAGAGCTGGATCAAAGGTAAATAAAGGGAAGCGGAGATGTCATCTCTGTCTGGAAATGGGGTAAAACGGTAAAAGTGGCGGCAGGGAAGTGTCTTTCTGCGGCCACGGAGGTTTTGCTTCCCAGGTGTTGTTCCTGCTGCGGTACGGTGATCCCGGTACTGGGTTCAGACCTTCGGCAGGAGGTGGGATCGGCTCCGAGCAGGAGGAGAGGGTTGATGAGGTGGCTGTGGCTGTGGGAAAAAGAGAAGAATTTTGGGGTGGGGGTTAAGGTGCTGCCAGGGGGTTTCTCTTCTTGTCGTGGGTTTGCGATGGGTGAAGACCTCGCAGCGGCAAGCCGCGGGTCTGTGTGCGGAGGCGCTGGCTTCTGAAAAGTGCTTGGGGAGGGTTGGGGATGGTGTTTAGGATATTTATTGCCGCGGAAAGTGCTCTAAAACTCAACGCTTCTGGGGCTCTGGGCTGTACGTTGGGGTCCAAGCAGCCACCCAAGGGAGCAATAAATACTCTGGGGCTGTGCTGCCGGTGTTACCCAAGGTGGAGGCTGGGTGGGAAGTGGGTTTAGTGACCCTCAGGTCTCAGCATCGTTGGGAATTTGCCGTATCCCGCCCTGCATTGTGCCGGGGAGAGCTGTTCTCTGGGCAGCCGCATGTCGTTAGCTGGCGCTTCGTCCAGCGATGCTGTTTTTAGTTTGGCCCTTCCATTTCCCGGCAGTGAGATGGTGTCAAAACCCTCGGCAGAGCGAGCCGCCCGCACCGGGAGGATGGATGGATGGACGGACGGATGGATGGGAGCTTCTCCTGAGGCTCCGCTCGCAGCTGCGCTGTCGCTCGCCCCAGGATCTGGGTTGAGCTCCGCTCGGAATCCAGCGCACCCTCCCACCTCCTGCTTTTATCTCTTTGCAGAGGTCATAAACCACGAGGCGCTTCGGTCTCCTGCCCTTTCCCCAGGGAACACGGGCTCGTTGCTGCGCTCAGCGAGCATCTGTGGTACAGTAACCTGATTTGGCATGCCGGCATGGTGTGGATTCAGGTCCCTTCCCGGTACCATCCCTGGGAGAGTCACGGAGCTGCCGTGGCTCCGTCCAGCCCCGTTCCTGTGGGGGACCCTGGCTTGGTACTCCGAACGCATGTCAACCCTTGGACTCCATCACCAGAGCGGTGACGCTGACAGTAACCGCTTCTGACTGTAGCGCCTTTGAAGCCTTCGCTTCTCCAGAAGGAGCATTTAAGGGATTTCTCCTTTTTTTTTCTCCCCAGGGCCACAGGGGGAGGCTGTCGCATCCCAGGGGATGAGGAGATGCGTCTCAGGAGAAGGGATGCTTTTCTCCAGCTCTCTCTGCCCGGCGTCATGCGGTACCGCAGAGGCTGAAGGCTGTTCACCCCCCTCTCCTGCCCCTTCTCCCACCCTGAAACCAGGCTCGAGGTTTCTTTTCTGCCTGCCAAACCCACGGCGCGTGATGCACGCCGGCGGAGAGGGCAGCCAGTGCTGGCTGGCTATCGCTGCGCCGCGGGAGGTGGCATCCATCTCTGTCAAGCGCCGTTATTAAAGCGGGGCTGCGAGACGCTGCGCTCCTGTCCCCAGGTTGGTGACGCAGCGGGTGTCGTCCGTCCGTCCGTCCCCCCCCCAATTCCAGCCCTGGAAAGGGGCTCAGGGAGGGAACTGGAACCGTGTCGGGTCCCGTTGAAAATGTACCTCTCTCACCTCTGGAGAGGCACACGCCGGTGTGGGTGGATGTAGCTGCTGGGGCCCCGCGTGGAAGGGTGAGCAGTTCTCCTTGTGCTCAGGAGGATGCTCACGCTTGGCATTTCTGCCCCAGAAGAAATCCTAAGGTGGTGTGTTTTTTGGGAATGGGGGGATGAAAAGCTTCCTGGGCACGCTGCAGAGCGGTGGGCGATATTCTGGTTAATAGCCCAAAGTCTTGATGCGCTTAAATCGACCGGTGGAGTTGGGAGGAGGTTCTGGTGGTGGTTGTGTGAAGGGAGAGGAGGTCGAAGTGGGGGCACTGTCGAGCGTGTTACCGAGTGGTTCGATCCCGACGCGTTAGTTTTCACAAAGGCTTTGCAGAAATTGTGTTTTCTGGAAAATCCGATAGAAATTACGTACGGTCTGCTCAAGGAAGTAACTTCATGAGACCCAGAGTGGGGGCAGATGGAGGAGCGGCAGTTGGGTGCCTGAGGGTCCGTCCCTGCTGAGTCTCCACGGACTGGAGCGGCAGCACCCAAGTCAGGACCCCGGGGTCCCATCTGTGCCTCGGGAGCTTTGTGGTGGTCTCTTTCACAGAATCCCAGACTGGTGTGGGTCGGAAGGGCCCTCCGGAGCTCCCCCAGTGCCACCCCCCGCCAGAGCAGGGTCACCTCCCGCAGGTCGCACAGGACGGCTTCCAGGTGGGTTTGGACCGTCTCCGGAGTGGGAGACTCCCCCACCTCTCTGGGCAGCCTGTGCCAGTGCTCTGCCACCCCCAAAGGAAAGAAGTCCCTCCTCAGGTTGAGATGGAACTTCCTGTGCTGGAGTTTGTGCCCGTTCCCTCTTGTCCTGTCACCGGGCACCGCTGAAAAAAGACCGCTCCCCTCCCACTGGCACCTCCCTGGGAGGATTTATAAGATCCCCCCTCAGTCTTCCCTCCTCCAGCCTGAAGAGCCCCAATTCCCTCCGCCTCTCCTCATAAGAAAGACACTCCAGTCCCCTGAGCATCTCCAGAGCCCTTCGCCGGACCCTCTCCGGCAGTTCCTGGTCCTTCTTTCCCCGGGGAGCCCCCGACTGGACACAGCACTCCAGATGTGGCCTCCCCCGGGCAGAGCAGAGGGGGAGGATGACCTCCCTCCACCCGCTGGCCACGCTCTTCTTGATGCCCCCCCGGGATGCCGTTGGCCTTCTTGGCCACTGGGGCGCACGGCTGGCTAGTGGCCATCCTCGTTGGCCACCGGACTCCCAGGTCCCTTGCCCCAGAGCCGCTCTCCAGCGGGTCGGCCCCCGACCCGTACCGATGCATCCTTTGATCCGGACGAATCCCTGCTAATCCCTTGCCCGTGGGTGAGCTCTGGTGGTTACTTTGGTGTCCCCATGCCCAACAGCGGCCAACCAGCACCACCCTTGGAGCATCCGTGAGTTTTCTCATCCACAGCCTCTCTCCGCCTTCTCCGGGGTGTGTGCCGGTTCCCTTCCAGGCATTAGGGATGCAGAAGGGCACATGGACACAGCGGAGCGGCTTTATTTAACGCTCCCATTTCTCCCTGTCCAAACGCAAAGGAGCACTCGGTGGCTCTACTGGGAAAGGCAATTATTTTCTTTTTTTTTTCCTTTCTTTTTTTTTTTTTTTTTTTTTTGGCTCCGTCTAATCCCTGCTACCGAATTTCTCGATCCTTCAGATCCTTCTCCCCAGGGAAGTCACAACTGCAGCAAAATCCCATTTGCACAGCCCTATCTTTGCTTCCGCGGAAGCCCGCTCCACCCCTCCGTCACGCCACCCCGGTGTCACGATGCCTTCAATTAACATTCAGGCGAAGTTCCCGCACTTATCCCTTATTTTTTTAGGTTGCCGCTTACCCTCTCCTGGCATAAAATGCTTTTATGGCTTTCCCTGATGGAGGCGGTGGTGCAGAAGGACTTTTTTTGGGGGGGGGAGGAAGGCAAAGTTTGGCTGCTGCATCTTCAGGACCTGCTCGTACTCAGGCTGAGACGATGGGTGGTGGGACGGACACCTGCGCACGAGGGCATCGCTCTGCTTTTACGTGAGCCGTCGCTGGCACGGAGGAAGGCGACCGTTGCTCAGATGGCAAATATTCCAAGAAGGAGCGCTATCCCTCGTTATGAGGTTTGCAGTTATCGGTTTGGAGGGTGCCTGGACCTCTAGATGTAGCTCTT
>VZSZ01003125.1:32154-43796 GCA_013398815.1 Ibidorhyncha struthersii | reverse complement strand
AAATGGGGGCAGAGGCTGGGCATGGCGTGGAGCAGAGCATGGGGGCATTTTAGGATAGGGCACATGGACATCTAAGGGTGTATGGGATGAGGCATCTTTGCCCTCCCCATATCCCCTACCCTATGTAGTGGGGGGAGATGGGCAAGGAAAGGGGGTGCCTGAGCCCACTCCCCCTTCCCATAACAGCAGGCAGCTCTGGGGTGGAGGTGGGCGGGGGGCAGACCCTCTCCTTGGGACAGAAAGATTGGCGGTGCCAGGTGAGTGCCAGCCTGGCACCTCTCGTTGCTGTCACTGCCTTTGCAGACCCCTGGGGACAGCCATGGAGGGGGACGGGGAGCTCAACCGTGTCATCAAGGACCTGCAGAGTAAGTGTGCCAGCCTGTCCCCTTGCCAGCACGTCCCCTGGATGGCACATCTCACCCTGGCTATGCCGGGTCCCTCCTCACGCCCAGCCCGTGGGCAGCGGGGGGTGTCACTGCGGGGGGTGCACCAGAGCATCCCGGTGCCAACACTGCCACTGCCACCTGCTCTGGTCCTTGCTGCCAGCCCCAGGGGACCAGCAGTACCCGGCGAGTACCTGCGCCCCTCGCTCCCCCTGCTTCCCCGTTTCATCCCAGGGCCGGTTCCTCTTTCACCCGGTGGCAGAAATCCCCGGGGCTGGGAGCCAGGAGGCGGCAGGGACAGTGGGGGGCGGGATGGGACAGCGTGCCCGATGCCAGCTCAGTCCTGCCATCCCGCAGAGACCGTGGCTGAGCTGAACCGCGCCTACCGGGAGCAGAACCTGCCGGTGACAGACGGGAGCCGGGAGCTGCACAGCCTCTGTGCCCAGCTGGAGTTCCTCCTCCAGGTACCCTGCTCCTCCATCCCTGCTGCTCCCTGCCTCAGTTTCCCCTGGGACCCAGCTGAGAGCAGACAGGACCCCATGCCAGCCTTTTTTGGGGGGTGGGATGACCCCAGCCAGCGTTGTCCGGCCCTGAGCATCCCCAGACATGCGAACACCCGGACCAGGCTCACCCACGCCTGCATGTGTAATCGCACGTGCTGCAAAAGGGAAACTGAGGCACGGAGCCTGCAAAGCGGGGACACTGGGACCCACCCTGCTGGGGGAGCTGGCTGGATCCCTGCCTCACCGGGGACAGGCTGGATCCTGTCCTCCCAAATGAGCAAGCCCGGGCCCGTGTCTCTGCCAGTTCGACCTCAAGGAGAAGAGGAGCTTCTTCGGGCAGCGCAAGGACTATTGGGACTTCTTGTGCCAGGGCCTGGCACGGCGCCGGCAGGAGCACGAGGGCGTTCGCTTCGTCACCTCCCTGGACAAGGTGGGCACGGGCTGGCGGGGCACCCGGGGTCTCGTGCACACATACATACGTGCGCTTGTGCTTGTTTGCGGGTGCACACACACTTGTGCATGGGCACACACTCACCCGGGCACTGAGGATTCACCCACTGGCACTTTCTCCCCTCTGGGGTCCCCACTGCCCCCCAACACTGACCCTGGGGACCCCCTCCACTCCTGCAGGGGCTGATGGGGAGGCGCGTGGGGGGGCAGGACTGGTGTTGCAGGGCTGGATAACCCCCTCTCCCTTCAGCTGAAGACCCCCGTGGGCAGGGGCCGAGCCTTCCTGCGGTACTGCCTGGTGCACCGGCAGCTGGCAGAGTCCCTGCAGCTCTGCCTCCTCGACCCCGAGAGCCTGCGGTGAGAGCAGGGGGCACGGGGAGGGGATGCTCACGGTGTCGGGAGGCACGACCAGGGAGGGCAGCGCCCTACAGCACCCACTCGGCAAGGATGCTGCAGGAGCTTGTGCCCACCCAGGGCGTGGAGGGGTGCGTGAGCTCATTTTGTGTTTGCAGCGAGTGGTACTATGCCCGCAGCCCATTCCTGAGCCCTCAGCGCCGG
This sequence comes from Ibidorhyncha struthersii, assembly GCA_013398815.1. Taxonomy (NCBI): domain Eukaryota; kingdom Metazoa; phylum Chordata; class Aves; order Charadriiformes; family Charadriidae; genus Ibidorhyncha; species Ibidorhyncha struthersii. The sequence continues at coordinate 41,902 of VZSZ01003125.1, read as the reverse complement.
GCAGAGATCCTGGGCAGCCTCTATGAGCTGGACAGTGTCACCTTCCACCTGGCCCTACGCAGGGCCGACCTGGACATCGCCTGGCCCATGTTCTCTGAGTGAGCCTGGGGACGCGGGAGGCACTGGGGGCATTGGGGGCATCAGGGACACTTGGGGATCAGCATCGCAGAGCAGCACACAGGCATCCCCTTGCCACCCCGGGCTCCCCGCACTCACAAACGTGCTGCAGGTGTATGCACATGGACACACCACCATCCTCTGCAAAGTACGTGCCCAGGCACAGGTCTGCTGCAACACCATGACACTGTGACATCTGAGACACGGGGACACATGCATGTGTGTGCACACGCTTGTCCCCAGGCACACTTCAGGAGAGCACTTTGTGGATGCAGCCGCTCCGGCACACTCACGCCTGCTCTGCTGCTTGTACACTCATGGGCACATACTCCCACAAGCACAAACACAGCCCCCAATTCTCCCCTGCCACCACCATGGGGGTCTCTGGGTGCCACCTGCTCTGCAGGTGTATGGGCGGATGGCAATAGCCTTCCTGGCCCCCTATCACCAGGCGCTACCTCGTGTCACCAGCCCTGCTGCCTTCTCCATCCTCAAAGGCTGACCATGCCCAGGGAGCCCTGTGGGGAGGGTGGGAGTGCCTGGTTAACCCTGGGGGTGACCTGGTGGCCCTGAGCCCTGTGTCCCCTCTAGGACACTGGTACGGCCCAGCCCGGTGGCTGGGAGCAGCTCAGCAAAGATGGCCCTGCAGACAGATGATACTGGCACTGGGGCGCATGGATGGCCCGATGTAATCGCTCGTCCCGCTGCAGCACGCCATGGGGTGCCAGCCCAGCCGTGCCCACCCGCCTTGGCTGCCCCGCAGGCAGGGGGTGCAGAGGTGGCAGAGGAGGATGTGGAGGTGAAGAAGGACACGGAAGAGGAGGATGAAGAGGAGACAGAGGACGATGAGGAGCAGGAGGAGAAGGTGGAGGATGTGGAGGCAGATGTGGAGGAGGATGCGGAGGTGGAGAAGGACTTGGAAGAGGAGGATGAAGAGGAGTTGGAGGAATATGAGAAGGAGATGGAGGACGTGGATGTGGAGGAGCTGGAGGACGCTCACGGCGCTGGCAAAGCACCCCAGCCCGATGGTGACGAGGAGCCTGGCACGTCCCCGCTGCCCAGCACAGGGTGCATGCCAGGCTGCTCACCACCAGTGACCAGCCAGCCAGGTGAGACGGAGGCATCCCTACGGGCACTGGTGTCCCAGCTGCAGGCCAAGCTGGGGCAGCAGGAGGTGGCATTGCAGGCGCTGGCATCCCGTCTGGCACGGGAGCAGCGGCGGCACCGGCGTCGGGAGGAGGGCAGCGCCCGGCAGGCCCAGCTATGGGCACTCGAGGCCGAGGCATTGCGGGAGACCAACACCTTCCTGGGGCAGGCGCTGGCAGCAGCAGTGGCAGCGGGTGACCCAGGGGCGCTGGCATGGGCGCAGGAGGAGGCACGGGGCTGGCGGAAGGCAGCGGAGGAGCGGGGTGCCCGGCTGGCCGGGGCGCTGGCGGAGGCGGCGGCACTGGCCTCGCACCTGCGGGACTGCCAGGCGGCGCTGGCAGCAGCGGCAGGACGGACGGATGCACTGAAGGATGCTGATGCCCCAGACAAGGTGGCCGCTGTCAAGGAGATGCTGCGGCGGGCACTGGAGCTCGCCAACGCCCCCCGGGAGTCCCCTCCAGACCCCCAGGCGGAGGGGGAGCCCACAGCCACCATCATGGCTATGGTACGGGCAAGCTCGAGGAGACCCTACGGTAGAGCAGGGGGTCAGGTGCCAGGGCTGAACTCCCACTCTCCTGCAGCGCCTGGCCACCCTGGTCACCACAGCGCAGGAGGAGGCCAGGCAGAGCCGGCAGCAACTCCAGGTCCAGCGGCAGGAGGTGGCACGGCTGCAGGAGCAGCTCAGCAGGTTGGGCAGGGACACCCCGTTCCCACCGTCCCCCATCCCACCGATGCAGGGTTTCCCCTGGGACCCCATGGCTACTTGGATCCAGGGGAGGAGCATCTGGGGATGGGCAGGGGGAAGGAGGGAAGGATTTGAGGAGGGAGGGCTGGAGAGAGGCGTCAGTTTGGGGACTGATAGGTAGGTGGAGGGGTGGGTGGGCAAAGGGGTGAAAGAATGAATTTGGGGTAAGTAGATGGATGGAGGGATGGAGGGGTGAGTGGAGTGGTGGATTTGGGATGAATAGAGGGATGGGGGGGATGGATGGATGGATGGACATTTGGATAGATGGAGGGATGAATTTGGGACAAGTGGATGGAGGAATAGAGGGATGAATTTGAGGTGAGTATATGGATGGATGGGTGGGAAGAAGGACAGAAGAATGGGTGTAGGGAAGGACGGATGAGCAGCTGGGAAATGGATGGGTGGCCGGCCCAGCAGATGGCAAGGTGGCTGTGAGGATGGGGAGCCAGCTTGGGGATGGATGGGCAGCGGATAGAGGGAGGGAGGGAGAGACGGGCGGCTGAGGGACAAGGGAACCATCTCCCCACTGCCCCATGCCAGGGCCCGGCAGGACGGGGAGCGCTGGGCATCTGCGCTGCAGCGGGCGCAGCGGGAGGCCCTGGAGCGGGAGGCCACGCGTGGCGCCGAGCAGGCACGGCAGCAGGAGCTCATCCGTGACATGAAGGGACGGCTGCTGGAGCTGCTGCGGTGAGAGCCCCGGGGACCCCACCGGTTTGGGGCCATGTACAGGCAGAGGCACCCAAACCTCTTTGTCCAGAGGAGGGCACCAGAGCCCGGGCAAATCTTGCTCGCCACCTTGGGACATCCAGGGGGAGACTTGGGTGCCCACTTGGGTGCCCACCTTGGGTCTGGGGTGCCAGGGAATGCTCCCGGAGCCTCGCTGCCAAACACACTCCTGCCAGAGCTGACCTGGTCCCTCCCGCAGGGAGAAGGATGCCCTGTGGCAGAAGACAGAGGGCATTGACACCCCAATGCCCAGCCCGACACCCCGTGATGCCGGGCTCTGTGCCCGCTGCCACAAGGATTTCCGCCTCCTCTCCCGGCGGTACAACTGCAGGTGGGCTACGGGGGGCACTGGGGGTGGTGGTACTGGGGTGGCACTGGGGTGGCATGGTTCTCACCACCTGCTCTCTTGCCAGGGTGTGCCAGGGCAAGGTGTGCCACGCGTGCTCTGTGGACATGGGCAAGCAGGGGCGCTGCTGCCTGCTTTGCTACCAGCAAAGGCACCCACAGGCTACGTGAGCTGGGACCACAGCCCTCGCACCGTGCCTGGGACCCCCCCCCTGCCCTGGCTGCCTCCTCTCAGACTTACCGGCATCCGTCTCTTGCAGGCAGGTCCTGCTGCCCAACACTTTGGATTTGCGACGTGTCTTTCTTGTGGCTGGTCCACAGAGAGGAAAACAATCTACTCCTGCTATTCGTGTCTCCTGTGTCATCCATTGGTCATCACCAGATTGGGTGCGGGGTAGGGGGATGCCAATATGGGGGTGTCCAAGCCCTCCTGGGGGGGACGCGTCCCTATAAGGGGTGTCCCAGTTGTGGCCAGGCTGAGCCACCATCTGCCCTGTCTCACAGCAGGCAGGCAGCAGCAGGCAGAGGAGATAGCTCTTGGCCAACAGCCCCAGCTTCCTGCCAGGCTGCGAGGAACCACTTGGGCAAGAGGTTTCCCAGATNAGGGGACCCCCGTACCAACCCATGAGCTGGCCCACAGCTGGCACCCACCGATGCCCCCCACAGTTATGGATCCCCGGGAGCCTGGAGCAGGGGGGATGGAGGAGCAGTACGGGTACCCCGTGGAGAGATGTTTGGACATGCTAGGACAGGCACCCCAGTACCTGGCACACAGGGTGGCGGGAGGGACCCCAGCAAGGTCACAGCCCCCTCTTCAGCCCCTCTGCCCTACTCCGGTGCCAGCCCCAGTTGCCCAAGCTGGGGCGGAAATGTTCCGGTTGTGTAAGGGACAGGTTCCCAGCCCTTTGCACAACGATGTCCTGGCACCGCAGCACTGGGGGGGCAGAGGGTGCCCTGGGTGCCAGCACCCTTCAGGGCAGGGGTCACAGGGCTGGCTTGATTGCAGCAAGGGGCTGCCCAGGGATTTTGCAGCGATTTGCTCCACTGGGGCTCAGATCGGGGTCAGGAAGGGGGTGGCTTTGTCCCCAGGTGGGACAGACACCGCATGGAGATACCCACACTGGGGAAGTGCCAGTGGCTGGGTGGCTGAGGGGACCAATCCCTTTGGGTCCCCTCTGGGGACACACAGGATGTCAAACTCTCTGCAACAGCCTCTTGGGTAAGAGCTGTTCTCTGTCCTGGAAGCAGGTTACCCACACGCCGCTGAGCTCAGCTGGCACCGCTGATTTGGCACTGAGGTGGGGGAGCTCAGGACCCACCGTCCCCGGAGATGTGCCCTGGCCCCATTCTGGCATCCCCCTCCCCACAGCAAAAAGGTGCCAGACCTGGGTGACTGCCCTGGTTTCAGCTGGAATAAAGTTAATTTCCTTCCTGGTAGCGGCTGTGTTTTCGATTTAGTACGAGAATAATGTTGATAACACATATTCTTTTAGTTGTTGCTAAGTAATGCTTATATTAAGCCAAGGACTTTTTAAGCTTCTCGTAGAAGCTGAGAGGGAGCATAGATGGCACAAGCTGGCCAAAGGAATATTCCATACCATAGACATCATGCTCAGTATATAAATGGGGGTTGGCTGGGGGGCAGGAATTTACGATCGTTGTTTGGGATGGACTGGGCAATCAATCATCGGGTGGCGAGCAACTGTGTTGCATCACTTATTTGGGATATTCTTTTACCATTATTATTATTTTCTCTTCCGTTACTGTTCTGTTAAACTGTCTTTATCTCAACCCATGAGTTTTGGGTTTGTTTTCCTTTTTCTCCTCTTGTCCCCACTCCACTGGGAGGGAGACGGACTGTGTGAACAGCTGCGTGGTCCTAGTTGCCAGCTGGGGTTAAACCACAACAACGACCAACCCACCAACTCCTTTATTGATGAATGGCCACCAGCCATGAACACTGTCCCCACAGCAGAGTCACGGGGTCCCCGAAGTCACAGGGTCTACCCCAAAGAGTGGGAAGGGTGGGCGGCACTTGGCATCGCTTCCCTGGCAATGGGGTCCTACCCCCTCGCTGCCCAAGCCTCCTTCCAGCTGGGATCCAGTGGTGGCCCTGTCCATCCCCATGGCATTGCTGCCTGCAACCCAGGGGACTGGGTGCAGATGCTGGGGTGCATGGGGTGCCGGGATCTGCTGGGATCTGCGAGGGTCAGGTCCCCGCAGGGCTCAGAGGGTGGTGGAGGTGTTGCCAGAGGTGGAGGCGTAGGAGGCACGGCCATAGCGGGCCACTGCATCCTTGCTGATGAGCCCACGCTGTGCCAGGATCTTGAGGAAGCTGTTGCGAAACTTCTGCCCGATGAAGGCATAGATGATGGGGTTAATGCAGCTGTGGGCAAAGCCCAGGACCTGTGTGACGGAGAGGGCCGTGTCGATGCGGTTCCTCCTCTCACAGGTCTCAGCGATGACCCGTGTCCTCATGAGGGTGTCACTCACCAACGTGATGTTGTAGGGCAGCCAGCAGATGAGGAAGACCAGCACCACGGCAAAGATGACCTTCATGGCCCGCTGCTTCTGGGCATTCTTGGTCTGCAGGAGGGTGTGTATGGTGACACCGTAGCAGAAGAGCATCACCAGGAGGGGCAGGGCAAAGCCGAAGGTCTGCGGCAGGAACCGCAGCACCACCCGCCACTTGGCCGTGTCCTCACCACCGATGCGCTCATAGCACACAGTGCCATTGCTGGGCGAGGGGAAAGCCTCCCGGAAGAGTAACACGGGCAGGGAGAGCAGCACGGAGAAGACCCAGATGCCCAAGCAGACAAACTTCACCCAGTGCCTCTTCTCAGTGGCAGCCCGGGTGGCGTAGACGATGGCCAGGTAACGGTCCACACTGATGCAAGCCAGCAGCAGGATGCCGCTGTAGAAGTTGGCCTCCTGCAGCATGGAGATAGCTTTGCACATCACAGTGCCAAAGACCCACTCATGGGCTCGGTAGGCGGCCCAAAGTGGCAGGCTGAGGGCAAAAAGCAGGTCTGCCACAGCCAGGTTGAGCAGGTAGACGTCAGTGACGGAGCGGTTGGTGTGGCTGGAGGTCACCACCAGCACCACCAGACTGTTCCCCACCACACTGAGGATGAAGACGAGGCAGTAGATCAGCACCACCAGGTACTTGTTGAGGACGGAGCCATCGGGCCGGCATGGGGCAGAGGAGATAGCAGTGTCGGGCATGGCCGTGCTGTAGTCATAGGTGTAGTTGTAGAGGGACAAGAGGTTGGAGAAATCCCCACTGAAGGAGAAGGACTCCATTTTGCCTGTGGAGCACAGAGCAGCATGAGTGTGGGGTGGGAGGGTGGTGTGGGCCAGGGGTGATAGCGTCTCTGGGTCCCCTGGCATCTTCATTGCCCCCCAGATGCCCTCTCAGGCAGTGGGCAGCCCTCCTCCAGCGCTCCACCATGCCCTGAGCACATGCTGTGCCAGGTAACGGGCAGTGCTGCAGGTGGACGCTGTCCCTCATACAACCTCGTGCACAACATCCCCAGCACCCCTTGGTCTGCTGCACTTCATCCAAACCCTGTCCCTTCCCTGTCCCCCATGGAGGAAGGAGTTCCCCCATGGACTGGCCACCTTTTCTCAGACTGGGGGGGGGTCCCTCATCAATGCAACATCACCTCCCTCCAGGAGGCACCTGGCCACTCCAGCATCCCTGCATCCCCCTGGTTTGTGTGGGTCCTTCCAAAATCTCTGAGCTTTTGGGGCATCTCAGGGCCCCTCGGGCACCTCCAAAGTCCTTTGAGCATCTCTGGATCCCTCTGGCCTTCTCATCCCCTCGAGCATCGCTGCTGGCACTGCCCCTCCTGCCACCCCAACCAGCTGCGAGACTGCGGCCACAGCGCCTGGGGCAGGCAGGGACTTGAGAAGGTCTGAAGGTGGTTTCATGCCCTTCTTCCCCTCCCGGTTCTGGCCCTGTGTGAGCGGTTTCACCCGCCAGACGGAAAGACGTGTCACCCTTTGCAGGCAGTTTTGGAAATATTTCACGTCTCTGGTTTTCCTGTTGGTCAGCCGGGCGCTGCCGGGCATCCCCATGTCCCCTGTGCTCAGCCGCGATGGGGAAATCACAGGTGACAGTCGCTCTTCCTGTCTCCTCATGCATAGGACACCACTTCCCTGCTCTGTTCCTACCTCCCCGAAGACCATTGGGTTTTAGCCTTCTCCCAGTATGCAGCCAGACTCTACTTTCACTCCAGTTTCATCCCTTTGCCCCGTTTCTGAGCCCCCGAGCCCCTCCAGGGCTGGGCGATGCCAGGGCTGCTTGGGGGCGCTGAGTACCCACAGTGCTGGGGGGGTACCGAACTGGTCCCATTTGAACCCAAACCCTTCCTGGGACCAACTTTCCCCTCCTGCCTGGTGGGGATTCCCCCTGCTGCAGCTAGGCCGGTGACCCTGTCCGGAAAAATCCTTCCCTGGCTCTACCAACCCCGCTCCTGTGGTGATCCCAGGATGGTGATGCCCCAGCATCACAGAGGACCGCAGCGGGGGACACTGCCAGTGCCGATGGGGAAAGGTTCCCCCGAGCGGGGCCACCACTGGCACGGGGCAGAGCCAGACACCAGCGCTTCCCCTCCATCTATTTTTGGCTGCTTCTTTCTGCCTCCCCACTCCAAAATCCTGGTGGTTCCTCTGGCACGGGATATCCCCCACCCGCAGGTACCCCACAGCCGGCTCAGCTGGGGGAACAAGCAGCACCCCATTTCTTCTCCTGACCCTGGAAAGGCTGGGGGACACTGGGGTGGTCCCGGGGGTCCCCACGAGGAGGAAGGAGGGACACACCATGGGGAAGCACCCTCCTGGTCATCGCTGTGCGAGGAAACGGGAGCGGGTGCTTTCCCCCCTGGGGCACTCACAGCTGATGTCCCCTGGGACTACGGGGGATTTGCACCCCAGATGAGCCCTGAGCACAGCCCTGGGTGCCCCCACCTGCCGCCTCCCACTCCCCTCCCTGCACCAGGCAGCCGTTTGGGCAGCCAGCGAAGCCCATCCCGGCCTCCAGCCCAGCCCATTCCGCATGTGAGGGGGCTCAGCCGGGTGCTGGGGGGGACGGCAAAGCCCGAGGAAAGCCCCAGTCACCCCGGGGGACTCACCACTCGCTGCCCTCGCCGTCCCCTCAAATCTGGGGTCTTCTCTCCGTCCCAAGCTGATTCTCACTGGGACACACGGGGATGAATCCAGGCGTCACCCCCAAACGAGTCTGGTGTGGAGTGTGGCAGCGTCAGGCCCCGGGGGTCCCACCAGGCCAGCCGGAGGGTCCCTCACCTGCGCCCGCTGCCGTGCTGCCTCTGGACGCCCCTTCTCTCTGCTGCCCGCTTTATGCTGCCCGGGGAGGAAGCGAGGTTGCAAAACCTTCTTCCAGCGTGAAGGGGAAGTGGCAGTCAGAAGGGACCCTTCCCCAGCCCCCCCAGGGCGCCTTCCCTGGGGCTGGGGGGAGCCCACAGCCACCCTGCCACCCTCCTGCCCCAGGGTGTCCCAGGCCACCCAGCAGCGGGTGACACCGGGGTGCACCCAGGGGGTATCACCCCCTCTGCTGTGATGTACCCCGGGCATCTCCAGCTGGGGGGGTTGCCACTTTGTCCCCTGGCCCCCAGTGGATGCAGGGCTCCCTTTCGAGGCCCCCCCAGGGCACTGCAGCCCCCGTCGGAGAGCGGAGGCCCCCCCAGGGCCGTGGGGGTTCGGGTGGGCAGGCTGGTGGGCACCAGCAGCAGGGCAGGGCTCTGTGCCTCGGTTTCCCCATTGATAGAGCAGGGGTTGGCACCGGGGTTTTGGGGGGCACAGGGGCACTGCGGGGCTGGCTTGCCCCCTGTTGGGGGGTGCTGTGGGGGACCCCCATAGAGCAGAAACCCATGTCCCTCCTGCCCTGGCTGTGCCATGCTGAGCCAAGCCGTGACTTGGGGGACCCTCCTGGCATCCCCATAACCCTGGGCCACCTCTGCTCCGCTGAGCCCTATTGCCTTTGGGGGAAACCTGCACCCAAGGGCGCCTCTCAGGTACCCCGTCGCTCTGGGGCACCCCCAAGCCCTTGGGGCACCCCCAACTCCACAGCTTTTGGGTGCCTGTCAGTTTTAAGGGTACCCCACACTTTCGGTGCACCTCTTTTCCCTGGGGGCACCTGTACAGTTGTAGGGCACCGTCATACCCCTTGGGTGTCACCACAGACCCAAGGACACTTCTATTCCCTGAGGACATCCCCACGCTCTTCTGGGGCATCCCCAAAGTTTTGTGCACACACACCCCCAGCTCCAGAGCAACCTCACAGCCCCCCGCTAGGGTGTCCCCATTCCCTGGGGCACTCCCACGCTTTTGGGCCCCCCCATCCCTTTGGGGCATCCTCCCATCACTCTGGGTCACTCCTGTTCCCTCAAGGCATCCCATACTTTTGGGGTCCCACAACCCTGGGATTGTCCAGCCTGCGGGACACCCCTTTTCGCTATGGGCACCCCCATATCCCTTGAGCACTCCATTCTTGCGCAGACCCCCATAATCTGGGTCTTGCCCACATCTGCCTGGCGTACCCCTACAAACCCGGGGGGCACCCCACACTTTTGGGGACCCCCCCTTACTCCAGGTGCATCCCATATCCCTGGGGACGCCCCCTTACTCCAGGCACACCCCATATCCCCG
>VZSZ01003125.1:8405-30949 GCA_013398815.1 Ibidorhyncha struthersii | reverse complement strand
TTGCTTTGGGGGTGGGGAGCAGATTCCAGCCTACCCCCTTTGCTTTCCTGAGCAGGAGGGATAAGGGCCCACGGGTCTGCCGTGGCCCGTGGTGCCACAATGGTGGGTGTGCTGGCCTCGGGGGGCGGGTTGGGGGCTGGTTTGCACCTGCATCTCTGGCTGGGACAGCTCAGTCCCTGGGGAGACGGTGATTATTTTAATGTGAGTGTTGCACAGGACTGTAAAGGTGCTTATCTGAGCATAGCTTAGCTCAGAAGACAGTCCCTTCCTATAAACGNCCCTTCCTATAAACGTCCTTATCTGCAGCCGAGCTACCTGTGGACTGGCTGCGCTGTCTGCACTGGGCACCTTTGTACAGACACAAAGCCTTGAGAAGCAAAGCGCACTGGTGTTATCTCTGGGGTGGAGCCTGCCCTTGCACTTCAAAGAGCAGGGCCCAGGCTGCTCTGGGAAGGGACTCCCCAGGCAGGTGATTTCTTCTGTGTCACCTTTTCCTCCACTGGCTTTCAAAGCTCTCAGCCTTTTGCGTGCAGAACTTTGACAGAGACCATTTCCTCTGCTTTCCCCTCTCAGTTGACTTCTTGCTTAAGTTTGTTTGGGCTTGGTTGTTTTTTTTTTTTTTTTTTTCATAAAATAACCTCACAGGCTGCACTGCCTTGCAGGATGGCTGAGCTGATTGCAGGCTTTTTATCCTTCTTGAGCCTGATCGTTTAACGCAACAAGTTTCCCCAGAGTGAAGGCACCACATTGGGAAGAGAGAGCTCCCGGGTGACCGCTATGGTATTGCAGCTGCATCCATTAGAAAATATTACATGTGTGGAGGTTAATAGTGTGTGTCAAAAACGCTCATTCATCACAAGTCCATACCAAGGCACTCTTCCTGCTGGAGAGAGGAGAATGTACGTGTGTCCCTGTGTTGGCATAAATGTGGAGGTGGCAGTCTGCGGGTTTAAACACACCTTGAAACCCTGACTCTGTGTGACCACAGCTGGGGTTGCGTACTCTGCAACAGCCTGCAGGCCCCCGAAGCTTCCATTTCGCTGTACAGCACAGCCTCTTCGCATCTGCATCGGCATGCTTGCCTGGTGTACCGATTGTTCCTGGATCAATTCGTAGTGTGGCTGATGGTGCTCTGCTTCTTACTCATCTGCAGCATGTTCTTTTCTTTAGATGTCATTTCTAGATAAGTTTTGTGCCTTAAGTGTGTTGCTGGAGGAGAGGAAGTAAGTTACTTCTGCATTTAGTCTGTGCTTCTGCTGGGGCCCTCCTGTCCAAGCAAGTACAGGGTGGAGACAAGGGTCTGAGATGTGCAGGGAGGTGTATTTTTTTTTTCCTGTTGGTTTCAAGTCTTTTAGGGAATGGGTGTTATGCAATGTTTATGCATGTGAAATTTCTTTTCCCTCTGGCCACAGTTCTGGGATCATTCCCGTGGCACTGAGCCTGAAGGCAGTAGGGGATTTGCTATCTTTCAGTATTTTGGTGATGGTTTTCCCAAGGCATGTCTTGGGGACGGACAGTGGACAGTCAGGGCAAGGTCAGGCTTTGAGGGATTCAGTGACTTGCAGGAGTGAGTCTGGACACTCAGACAGAGTTGGGTTTGAGTTACTTGCTCTAAACCAGGAGTGAGACAGATGCAATGCACGGATTTGTCCATACTGGTTGTCTCAGAGCCAGGTATGCCTGGTGGCTTCAGCGCCACCCTGGGAGTTGGGCAGGGCAGGGTTTGTTTCCAAATCCTTTGCTAGGGACTTGTTCTGTGACATGGACGATGTCATTCCCCTCTGCTTCCCGTGCTCATGCTGTGGCCATGATTCAGCAGAGCTTTCCTGGACCATCAGGTGAGAGACGCTTTGTATTTCACTGTATTGTATAGAAGTAGGTCACATTTAGAAGTTGGAGGTAATAACTGTTGTTGTATATTATATGTTGAAATCCGCTCCGTGTGGAGGCCCATCAGCTGTCTCTGGAGTTCCCAGTGTGGAAGGTGCCTTTGCAGGCTGCAGAGATTGGAACTCAAGGCAGAGCCTAACCTGTGTCTAAGAGTCCTCTCTTGACAAGGTCGTTGGCTCTTGGCAGCATCTGCCTGTAAGTAGGGTAATTCCAAATTTAGTTTGGTTTTGTGGGCAAAACCCATGGAAGTCTCACCTCCTTGGCCAGCCACCATTGAACGGTGGTATTTGCATCAAAGCGCTGACAGGTAATGGACTTCAGTGCATCTGATTTTTTTCTTCTTTTTTAACATTGTAATTTCTTGTTTTAAATCCATTTCCTTAAAGCAACCACATTCTTAAAATAAAAGCCTAAAGCTAGAATTCCTTGAGAGATCCCTTGAACTAACCTGAGTTAGGAATTTGCCACCGTATTTTTCAGGCCTCAGACTGCTGCATTGGGGGAATACCTGGTCAGTACTTGGAAACAAGTGTGTTGAAATGGGGTAGCTCCTGAGCTTTTGTAGGTGTCACAAGAATAAACTGTTCCATAAGCTTTTGACTAACTCATTTCGACTTGAGAAGTTGCCTAGAAGCTGGAGTCACACTTGCATTTTCCCATTTCTGATAGAAATGTGATGCGAGGGGATGAGCTCTAACAGTTTGAAGATTTTTTTTCTCATCATTGCTTCCCTTTGCTAACCACACAGACAGGAAAAAACCCAACAAACAATTGAAATGTAAAACATTTTGATGACTGTCGTCTTCTGTGTCTGGTGAATATTCGTTCTGTTTAACACACAGGGAGGAACTGCCTCCCAAAACAGATTTGCTGTCCAGTTTTGCCCTGCTCTAATTTAACTGACCCCAGTGAAAGTGGCACAGGGCTTCATTCACGGGGTTTGGTTTTCCAGCCATACATAGCTTGCCCTAAATGGCTGGTAAATTAATCATCTATCTCAAATTGTTACTTAGTATTTACCCACTGTGCAAAAGAAAACCAATTTGCATATCTGGGGAACAGCATGCCTTTTCCCTTGGTTGGGGGCAGAGGGAAGAGAATCTCAAATTAAATTGTTGGTTTCTTTACAGCCTTTAGTAGGTACAAATCTGCAGGGCTTCATTACTATTAGCAACATAGGAAAACAGCTGAAGCTTGAACTTCCCTGATGTAGTGGTTCCTGTGAGCTAGTTGGAGAGCTGGGCTGAAGCTGCGCCCGCGTGCTTTATGGTACTTCCCACTTGCGGTCGCTTTTGGTGCTTGTCAGCTGTAGAGCTGAGCCCTTCAGATAGGCAGGCTGAGCGCTGGGTGAAACTGGGTAACATGAACTTTGTGTTCATGATGTGACACGTGAAGTGAGTTGGAGACTGAGAAGCATCTGGAGGCTGTCTGGCATAGTAGAAGGGTAGAGGAGCTTCAAGTCCTGCTGGCCACTGCTGAGAAACTCCCCGCAGGACTGGCTGTGGAGACGCATGCCTCCAGCACTTCAGGGGAGCTCAGGGGCCTCACCAAAAACAGATTGCTCCTCTGCCACCTTCTTGCTGATACAGGCATTTTTGTGGCTTCAGGGGAAACAGGATTGGGGAAGTGACCTAGGTTAAAATTAAACAGGCAAAACTGAGTATTTTTAGCCCAGATGAGTTTCCTCATCCCATTCATTGTGCGAAGGCTGCTCACCATGGGGCAGCTGAGGAACAGGGATCAGATCTCCCTCCTTCAGCAGCAGTGGCAGGTGCTGGCTCAGTGTCCTCACAAGCCCAGCCTGGAGCTGCACATCTCCCGGCACAACCTCACCTGCTGGAACTCATTCTGCCTGACTCTGAGGAGAGCTTGGGCAATGCCACAGGCAGAAAGCGGTACCCTTGGGTTCAGCGTGGCATGGGCGGCAACATAAACCTTGGCTGTCCGCCCATGTTGATTGAGTGTGCTGTAGGTGTTTGACCGTAGCTCCTGGGCTGCCGCAGCACATCTGGCCTCAGCCACCAGGGAAGGTGACTTTACATGAATGGTGGATCATGAACCACCTCTGTCTGGAACTAAGCAGTGCTCTGCTTTCGAGCAGTAGTGCAGGGAGCAGGAGGGAAGAGCAACCTGGCTCTGCAAAGCGTTAGGCTTTCACCGGTTGTTCTGTCGTTGCTCCAGGCTCAGTTTTCATCTCAGGTTCTTGAGAGGGGCCTGCTCCATATTCTCCTCCAAGAATGGTTCTTGGTGCAGCCACCAGTGCTCAACACCAAACAAAAATGGGTATCAGTTGCTGTACTAAAGAAACGCAGTGAATGGTGTGTGCAAAATGAGGTGCTTTCCCAGAGACCTGCTGCAGTGCTGGATCATTCCAGCAGTGAACCGCAGGCTACCTGCCTGCAGCTGGAACAGAGACACGTGGGGGAAGACCTGGCTGGAAGCAGATCCACCGGTACCTGTGTGCTGCGGGACCAGCCCATGCTTTGTCCACTGTGAATTGCAAGACCTTGTTACCAGCCAGTCTCCTCCAGGCTGCGGGGCCCACAGTGAGGGAGAAGCTTGGGCACAGAGGGGTCATCTAACCAAGAGGGGAGAGCCCACATGCGTGGGGGCTGCTGTACACCGCTCAGCATCACCCTGACAGAGCACTCCTTCTCGAGTTCATGGTGGGTGTGCTGCCAGAGCTACGGGAGCTCTTTGATTTCATACACTCCCGCAGCTTACGCAGAGTAGCTTTTGTTAGCTGAGTGGAGCCCGGGAGTGGAGGAACTGTTCAGATAATTTTAGACATTGCTCATAATTTTTTTATTGGGGTGACCTTTCTGTAGCGAGAGCTTGCAGTCTGTCACTGAATCTGGCTCACTCTCTCCAAACTGTGTGTCGACTCCGGTGATCTGAAAGCTCTGCTCAGAGCTTTAAGCTTTGAAATACCCCCTTTCTTTTTTTCCCCCCTCTCCTCTGGGGCAAGAGATTAGAATATCTGCATGCCTGCAGCTTTTAAAATAATTGCCATCCTCCTTTATTGGGTACAGGCCTTAATTGTGATGTGGGAGATGCTTCAATACGTTTTGTCGGCCAAGTTTGCATTTAGGTTTGTTTAATACAGAAGATGAGGGCTCTGTATAATTACAGTCTTCCTTCTTCTGTTCTTAAATTTGTTGTAACATATGGCTAAGAGCCTCCGTGGCCTGAGAATGAAGCGGGGAAGTTTGGAAGTTGTCCGAGTCAAAATTGAGGAAATGCTGTCAGAAAAAAAAGATTTGCTGTTGCTCTTAAGTGCTTGCTGGCATCTCTCCACGGGTGCTGTGGCTCTTCATGGATGTTCTGCCTGGGTGAAAAATCTGATTTGGAGCTGGCTCTGTATTAGACAGAGCGTAGGAGCCATTTGGAGATGAATAGGAGGAATGCGGGCAAGAAGACGTAAAACCTGTCAGGGCCTTTTATTGTTACAAGCAGAGGGCAGATGGGATTTGGTGTGGATTTGACTTCAGACCTGATAAGTGTTATCAGAAAATGGACCGCTGCCGCTGCTTGGAACAGCTGCCATTTTAGTGTCTGAGTTCAGGCAGGGTTTTGCAGAAAGGTCTGGTCTGGATTCAGTGTTTAGTGCAGAGAGGAGCCATCTCAGTTATTCCCGGTATGAGCTGGTTTTACATTGGGGACAGAGGGCAGCAAACAGGGGAGGTCACTGGGGGAGGCTCTGGTTCAGATAGTGTTGGTGGTAAGGAGCTTGCAGGGGTCACAGCAGCTCTCTGCCTCGGGAGCGGATGGGCTGTACTGTCTGAAATCCTCTGAGCATAGCCAGGCTTAGTCTGGTTCTCCAAGACATGAATCAGGGGTGGAAGTGAACCCCAAACAAGCTGCCGGCTGCCCAGAACCCCACTTCAAAGTAAAACACAAAAAAAAGGATAGATGAGATTTACAGTTACTCTGCGCTGAGCTGCTCAATTGCCAATTCTTACCATGGGTGTGGATGAGTCTCATCACGGAGGCAGGGGACACTGGAGCACGCTAGACCTGGCAGAGCTCTTCAGGATCATGTCAGTAACCAGACAGTAGCTGGTACCCACCCCGCAGTGGCACAGCCCCAGGCCTGCTGTGCATTCCCTGCGCAAAGCCTTTGCCTGCACGAGAGCAGGCTGGGCTGGGAGGGCTAAACACAGAGGACATCGTTGGGGCTCCACAGGGTGTTCGGCACGTCCCCACTGCTATTTCTGTTGGCGGAAGATGGGGTTGGTGGGAGGTCGAGGGGAAGTGATCGCATGCATACGACCTGCAGTGTCCGGAAGCCACGGAAGGTTGGAGGTGAGAACTCCTCGCCCTTCTGCCTGGGGACTTCTTGGTGGGGGAACAACAACTCGGGTAGCAAAAGGGGTGATTCTTCTGTTGTAGAAATGTTTTAAGTAGCCAGGATAGTTTTGGTGAGGTGAGCCAGAGAGATAAATAGAAGCACTTTAGACTTTGGGGTTGTAAGGCTGCTGAACTGTGAAGGATTAAGAGAGCTTGCTTTGCTCCCAGCCATACTCCTGATACCCTTCCCTGTCTTCCCCTGGGCTGGGCCAGGCCAGAGATACTTAGGTGTGTGCCAGGCGAGGCAGAAAAAACACCCTGCAGTAGATGATGGGGCCAGGGTGGCTGTGAGGAGCTCTGTATGCGGCTCACGTGAGCTCTCACTTCACCGAGGCTGTGCGCTAGGAAGCGCTTGAATATTCAGCACCCAAAGTTCTGCCCAGTTACCTGCATGTCCCTTAAATATCTCCCCTCCTCACCAAGTACAAGAACCGATCCACTTGGGAAATCGGTGTTAAAATAACTTCTCTAAGAAATCCTGCCTGCGCGATGAAATGTTCAGAAATGGGGCCGTGTCAGCTGTAAGCTTTTGTGTGCAGAACAAAGGCTCTTGTGCAGAGCCATCAACCGACTTCGGGCATGTGGTCTCACACAGCTTCTTAAATAAGGCAATGAGTGATCTTCCTGCCATCCCCTGGTGTACTGGGCAAGCAAGCAGGAGGTCGTTGTCCTTCCTAGGGAAAATCATTCCAGTGCTTGCTGGCCGTCAGTTGCTTCCGCATGTTTCTCGGAGGGAGGTATGGTGTTTGGAGACTCTGCTGGGAGCCGGGGCTCCGGGAGGTGTCAGCTCCCTGTGCATGGGCTATAATGGGGTTTGAACAGTGTAACTCTGAGAAGACGGAACAGAGGTTTAAGGATGCGTCTTCTTTAATATTCCTAGCTCTCGTGTGCCTGACTGTGCTATCTTTAAAGCTTCCTACATAGGTTTCTTTTTTTATAAAAATTTATACTGCCATCCAAGCTGATTCCCAAGTCTGAGTGTGGTGCTCTAAAAGAAGAACGCGTCTCTGTTGACTGACCGAGTGGGATCAGTGGGATTTTCTTTCATCTCTGCTCTGAGCAGTCCTCAGTGAGCAGAAGTGGCTTAAATGTGGCGTGGGGAATTGCCTCCCTTTCCAAGAGCCCAGGTTGAATATGGAGCCAGGGATACCCTGTCACCCTCCATCTCAGGCCTGGCTGGGAGGGGAAGATGAGAGCGAGAGAGGTCGCAGGTATCTGGCACAGCTTTTAAAGTAAAGGACCTGCCTTGAGTGCACTCGCACTGCTTCTTTCAAGTCTGGGGTTTTTATTTTCAGCGATGCAGCACTAAAGACAGAGGCTCTCCAGCCTCCTGACAAAAAAGGGTTGCTGCCTTTCACAGGTAATAACTTTCAAGAAGCAGTAACACCTCACTGTTTCCACTTACTGTCTCCGGCTGGGGGTTAATTCCTCCCTTTCCACCGGAGTAAAATGTTGTGGACCGGGTGCATCGTCTTGGATCAGTGCTGTTCAGTGCTTTGGTCTCCCTGTATTGCCTGTCTTGAGTTTTAGCACATCGTGGTCATTCCTGGCTTCCAGGAATGAGGCTGTTTGGAGAAAAGCTGATGGAAGAACAGTGCTTTCTGCTGGGGAAAAAATCATTAAAGCCTTTCCAGAATATGGTAAGGGAAAGTAGAAATTGAGTCATCGTTTCCCTCACCTTTCTGTGTGTATGTACCAAGGTGTAGCTGGTATCCAGCAGTGTATGCATGCTTGAAAGTTTCAGCAAAAAGGTTGAAGCTGGTCTCTGGACAGCTGCAGCGTAATTGAGACCACAAGGCTGCTTTGACACACAGGCTTTGGTTTGGGGAGTTATTTCATTGGTTCAAGTGGATGTGAATGAACTGTTTTAGAGGCTAGATTTCTGTTGGCAGCATCATTAGCCTGTACGCTGTTTAATATCGGCCACTTTTGAAAAATAAGTGGAGGTATGCTGTGAAACAGCAGTAGCAGACTGGCATTTTTATCCTGTTCTCATTTTCCGCCCTTGCTCTCAGTGGTGGAGTTACCTTTGCATCGCTCGCTGTTGGAGAATGACCTATTAATACCAGTCCCCTCAGAGCTGCCAAAGCAGTTATGTAGTGCCATTCCCATCAAAACGACTTTTCAGAAGCAGTTAGATATTTCACGGGATGCTACTGTTCTACAGATCACGGACAAACTGGTAAATAGAGTTTGTTAAGATGTTATTAAATCTTCATACCCATAGCACAAGAAGTGATGTGCCTTTGGCTCGCAAGGTGCTCTTGTTGCTGATCAGGAATCACAGAAACCACACTGGGCAGTGTTAGGGCAAACCCAGATCTACTGCTTTTCCTGCAGAGGTAGTTGGCATAGTATTGGGGTGTTTCAGAAGGGATGTGGGGGCTCAGGATGAAACGCATATCTGGAAAGTTTCCTTCTGTTGTTTGTTCCTAGCCCTGAACTTGGAGAAGGGGTCTTTTCTGCAAGTGAGTTATATCTACAAGTTTGCAGAGCTGCTGCCGATGGTGAAGGGGGCACTGTGTCAGGAAGGGTTGCGCAGCCTCTTGAGTCCCTTCCATGAACTGGTATTGCAGGAACTTCCAAAATAGTCTCTCTCTCCAAACCTGTATTGTGGCTGTTCAGTATGGAGAATGCGCTTGTTAAAACAAACTCCTTAGTGGTGAGTAGCTTTCTCAGACATTTCTAACTGGAAATCTGCGCTCTCGAAATCTATTAATAAACTACAAATAATAACGATCTCTGCCAGCTTTGAGGCCTATTTTATATCATCTCGGGTAAAACTGATGCTTAGAGGAATGGGGAGAACTCTGAGATTTCTTGTCAAAGGTTATCTGCTAGTTGAACAGCTAGCTGGAGTTAGAAGGGTTTGCAGGTCAAGCTGCTTGTGAGAAATAAGGCATTAGAAATTAATCCTCTTTCCTTTACAGCTTGGAGGGTGCTGTTTGAGTTCTCATTTACCTCCTTTGTTTTCTTTGCCTTTTAGAAATAAACCAGAGGCAGTAGAAGTCACATTTGCAGGTAAGCTCCACAGCTCTCTTGACTTCTCTGAAAAAAGGGTTGGCTCGAATGGTCTGCCTGCGGTTATGCCCGGTGTGCCCAAATTCACCCAGCACCGCTGCCGGTGGAGGAGAGCCACGCAGGGGCAGACAGTGTGGGTACCCTGCAGCATCCCCAGAGCTGGGGCTTTGTTGACTGCCCCACTATTTTCTCTGTCTGTCTGCCTTCCCTGAGACTTTCCCCACAGCAGTGAGTTCAGTGGTGGCAGCGCTTTGTTTGGTGTGTGCATGCTACATAGCTCTTTTACCTTGCCCGTTCTCCAGTCCTGCCCTTGATGCTAGTTGATATTAGGTCTTTAGCACCATCTGTTTTGGGTTGTTAGAAAGCTGGCTCAGGGTGACAGGCAAGATGAATTCATCGCCTGAAGTTGGCTCTCCAGCATGAGAAGTGCCAAGGAAGTTCAAGTGTTCATTCAGCAACTGATTTTTATTTTTTTCTTCTGCTTCTGTTATCAAGAATCTGTAAGCTGCAGAGCTCCGCAGGGAAGTGGAGCTTGCTAGGTAGCTGGAGGGTTGCCTTTCCCTGCCTCCTGCCCTCCCTGCCCGTTCTGCAGTGAACTGGATGGAAGCTGTCTCAGCAGGCAGCAGCTGAGCTGCCTTTGCTGGCAGAGATGTTTTCTCCTCAAGGCTGCAGCTCTGGCCTGGTGGGCATGTCAGTCACTTTCTGTGCTGGCCAACCAGAAGGCTCTCGTCTCTGTGTGTTTGTATCCTCATGCGTTGAGCACAAGCAGATTTGCCAGGGATGCTAAATGACACTGACTAAAGCTTTCTGTGATGGACAGGTGTCAAAACTGTTTCAGCCCTGTGAATGATAAGAGGTCTCCCTACATGACATTACCACTTTCCTTAATTATGGGTTTGTCTCTTGGTGTATGTGTAAGGGCTGGAGCAGAGGGAACAGTGTCACTTTATGCAGTTCCTAGAACATATAGGGAAAACCTTCCTCAGAAATAGGAACTGGTTCCAGTTCCCTCATGTTTCTCTCACTTGCTTCATAGATTTTGATGGAGTCCTTTACCATATTTCAAACCCCAACGGAGACAAGACAAAAGTGATGGTCAGTATTTCTCTGAAATTCTACAAGGAACTCCAGGAACATGGTGCTGATGAGGTGAGTGAGCATCTCTGGGCCTTGAACCTACAAATACTGTCTTAGCATGGGCAATGTCCTTGTGATGTTGATGGCTCTAACGTCTAACCCTTAGAGAAGCATCTGTACTCCCATCTCACGCTGGCCAAAGGAGCAGCCCTGTGCCAACAAGGAGTCCCACTTTGCTGGAAGACAAGGGCAGAGTGTCTTCACACTCCCTCATGAATAAGAAGTCATCTTATAAGACCCTGCAGTCTGAAAGGCAAAAGGCACCACTAATTCTGAAAGTCCAAATGAGTGTGAAGCCTGACCGTATAGAAATAGTTTCCCTGACTAATGTGCTCAGCTTGCAGGTTAAGGGAGGTGCCAAGACAAATCCAGAGCCCCATGGCACTGCTCTTCTGACTCTAACCACACTTGAGAGTGAGTGATGGGCTCCTGCTGTGTGTGCAGACCTTGATCTGCAGACTGTCTGGTTCCCTTTCTGCTGCTGCTGTGTGAAGTAGCAGGTTCAGTTCCTGTTGAATGGGCCAGGGCTGTGGAGGGCCATTTATGGTAGAAAGAAGGAGCCTCTCTGAGCTGTGGTTGGGTGGCGAGGCAGGAAGTGTGACTCAGTTCCTGAGTCAGTTTTCAAATCTCCGCGTAGTAGCAAATGGGGTTCACCCAAGGCTCTTCAGCCGGCTTTTGCCTCTGAGTGTCTGTCCTTGGAGGAAAACAAGGAAACTGCTCCACGAGTTTATTGTGGATCTGACAGAAAACAGACGATTTGAACCCAATGTGAGTTCCTGCAAGTTGCTGCGAGACCTACCAAAGTCAGAATAAATATGACTGAGTGTCCTGCTTTCCTGGTTCCTGTATGCAGAGCTTTCTAGGGGCAGCGTTGCCTGCTACTGAAAGTACTGCTGGTGGCAAAACAGTCAAGCAGCCCAAATGGTGGAGCTGTCCCAGCACATTTAGCGAGGATCAGTACGGTGTGTGATCCCAAGAGAACCGCTGTGGTAAGCGAGTGGCTGATACCACTGTGATCCAGCAGCCACCACAGTGGTGGTGGAAGGCAGCTTACCAGGCTTTTAAAGGAAAATGTGATCTCTGTAGGATTGCCTTGGGAGTGCTGACTAAATAGAAATTACATTTTAAATTGCCAGTTAGCAAACTGTTGCTTTCTGTGCTTCCCTGGAGATGATGGAGCTTGTTTCTGCTCCATCTTTCATGAAACCCCACTGTGAAGAGCACAAAGTGGGGTTCCTGCTAAGACAGAGCATCTCCCTGGGCTGCTGCAGGCAGGCTCTCTGCTGAGAGGAGGTTTTGGCGTGCAGAGAGCCTGTGCATCCTGTCTGCATGGTAGTGGGTGTCATCCCAGGAAGGCCAGTTCTGCCACAGCGTTGTTGTGTTCTTCTCTGTGAAATACCTCCTGTTCCCAGCCCCCTCATTGACACAGAGCTATGGCTTAGTTGAAAATTGCCATTGATGTAAAATTCAGCAGTGATTATGTTTGAAGAAAGGTTTTTGCTGTGCTGTAGGCGGCTCTGCTTCTGGGAGGCGTCCAAGCTGCCTGGCAGTCTCCTCTCCATCCCCATCTGTCCCATGCAATAAGCTGAGACAGGGCAGGCGACCACCCGGCCACACTGCACCTGACCCCTGTTCTGCGCTTGCCTTCCCACAAGGAGAGGGACAGTGCACACTTTGCATCTGCCTTTGAACAGGAAGAAGGGTTGTAGCCCTCAGATCTGTTGTGTCAAGCTCTGCTGACAGTTCTTCTTTGAAGGTATGGGTTGTATGGAAGGGGTTTTCTTCCCCACACAAGTTCAGGACTAGCAAGAACTTTAAAAAGTTCCAGTTTTGAGTCCTGTCCTGCAGTACATCCCCTTTCAGCGGAGTTCAGGGAGCTCTGCCGAGAGCAGGAACAGCCAGTAATACTAGAAGCCAATTACTTAATATTTGTCCAAGTTCACTTAGACTACGGGAGGCAGATGCTGTAATTTGATGTTTCTAAATGAAGACTGAACATGCCCTGGGCTGTGCAGGAGGAAGCAACTCTGATAGCTTGTGCTCTCAATGTTTAATTTCTTTCCTAGGTATTGAAGAAAGTCTATGGAAACTACTTGGTAAATCCTGAATCAGGTAACCCTGCGATAACATTTACTCTGTGTGTGTGTGAGTGCAATTCCAAAATTACTTAAGTCGCCTCAGAAATGCTCAAATGAAAGCTGCACTTCAAAAACTTGATAGCCAGGGCTCTCTGTACAATGAATGGCAATTTAAAAGGTGGCTCAGGTACGTCAGGGCTGAAGTAGCTTGCAGCACAAGCTGTAATTCTTAATGCAGCCCTCCTCCAGGAAGCCTCTGTTCCTCAGGGTTGGAGTCTTTGTTCTTCGCAAAGACGTTTTGTGAGACACAGGAAAACCATGGTTACCTGTGACAGCATCTCTTCCTACTCACTGCGAAAACTTGGGAGCAGCTCAGCCAGCACGTGTCTGGGAGCTCAGGAAGGAGCCCCGGGAGTGTTGCCACGGCCACGTGCCAAGTTCAGGCATGGCTTCTGGCAGTGCTTGGAGTGGGAAGCACTCACCCCTGGGGCTTCTGGGATGGCTTAAGGCAAAGGTGGGACCGTAGGTGTCTCTCTTCTCTGGCTTCATTAAGGCCCTGCATAGATGATTAAGGTTAGTGGTTGTCCCTCCCCAGGTTATAATGTCTCTTTGCTGTACGACCTGGAGAACCTTCCTGCAGACAAGGACGCTATCGTGCACCAAGCCGGCATGCTGAAGCGCAACTGCTTTGCTTCAGTCTTTGAGAAGTATTTCAAATTCCAGGAAGAGGGCAAAGAAGGAGAAAAAAGAGCAGTCATCCACTACAGGGACGATGAGACAATGTAAGTCTTCAAACCAAGCAGCATGGGAGTCGGACAGCTGTCAGTACGCTCTACTCCGGCTCACAGCTGTAGGTTGTGGTGGAAAGTCAGGAAATCCTACTGCTCTGTGTTTTGGCAGGGTAATAAGGGCCTGTCCTAGGCTGGCAAAAGTATCCATTGAGGGTAGTGCTCATCCCTCGGGCTGCAGGGATGTTACACAAGAGTGTCTGTTAGTAGCAGCACTTGTGGCTGCATGCAGGAGAGGAACTGGCCACTCCCAACAGAAATGTTTTGCTCCCTGTAAATACTGTCTCGAGGGAGGGGAAATTTTCAGCAGCCAGGCCTGTGAATGGTTGTTGAATCTACTTGACCTTGTCACATGGTTGCTTCCTCATCCAGTTGTACTGCTTGGCTGCTGTTCACAGCTGGGTTCTCCTCTCTCACCCACCTGCAGGTATGTCGAGGCAAAAAAGGACCGCGTCACAGTTGTGTTCAGCACGGTATTTAAGGATGACGATGATGTGGTGATCGGAAAGGTGTTTATGCAGGTATGGAAACTGCGTTACAGGGAAAGGGGCTGGTCTTCAATTCGGACGCCTTCCTGCTTGAAGCAGCATTGCCAAACAAGCAGATGTTAGGCTGAAGTGAGCCCACAGGCGGTTCAGTGCACGTAAATACTTTGCAGGGCTGCAGGGTTCACTGGGATGGAAGAGCCATGTTAACAGACGTAGGTGGTGTATTTTTTTTTAATCCAGGCTCTTGCATCAGCATCTTTAGTATCGATGGTCTTGCTTGTATGGACAATCAAACGTACTGTATGTTACAGATGAGGAACACCACAGTGAATATATCCACCTTCAGGGCCCTGTAGCGCGGCTAGCTGTGGTGTAAGGATCGCCAGCCAGCTGAGGAGCTGAGCGTGGTGGGGAGGTTGTAGAGGAAGAAGGGGGTGAGGCGATGTCCGTGCCTGGCATGCTGCTGAGAGTTGTCTTCATCTCAAAGTTTGTTCCTGCTATTGCGCAAATGCTGCAGAGAGACTCAGCGGCTCGGTGTGGCTGTTCTCACGTGCTGTGATGGGCTCTTGAATTTGAGCTTTTCAAAGCTATGAATTTGCTTAGTTTGCCGGCTTGAATCAATCATCATAATGCCAAGTACTTCTGGACTCAGCTACCCTTTGCAACTGCCACTTAGCTGGGAAGCATTCAGAGGCCTGTAGTAAATACTTTGCGTGTCTGTTAGCAACTGTGTGCAGCCTGTGGAGATTAAGACATTTGCTTACAGCTGGGAAGGCTCAGTGCATGCTGATATGTGTGTTCATCTGTGTCGCTGGCCCACCTAGCACACCTTGTGTCTGCTGAAGCACCTGGGGAGGCTCCTGCGCAGGTATGGCCGTGGAGCAGCACCGTGCAGGGTTTCCGGGGTTAGAGGAGCTTTAGCCCATCTGTTCAGGGGTGTTAGGCCATGCTTTGACAGTCTTATGGGCAGCAAGTTACTGGCCCAGTTTGCTAGGTACCAGTTTACCTGTGTTTGAGGTCCTTAGAACAGAGTCTGTTGTGATAAGAGTCTTGCCTCGCAGCTCTGCTGTCTGTGTTCTTTAGCTACGGGCAGGACTTTCTCACCAGCATATCCCACAGCCTGGAATTCAGCTTTAAAATGGGGAGGGAGGTGTGAGATGAACAAAACAGGGTCTGTGAGGCTCCCGGGGAGGTGGCAGGGCTTCAAGGCAGCAGATGTCCCAGAGTCTCCATGTCCCAAGTTCTTGGTTTTCACAACAGCAAACCCTGCTCCTGCTCAGCCACAAGAATTTCCACTCTGAGTCACACTGGCTCCTTCCCTCCAGCTATTGCTCTTGCATAATGCAGCCCAGTCTGGCATGGTGGCTGCTCATCTGGGCTCTCATGGAGAAAATCTGACCATTAACTAACCAGTGAAGCTGTTTGAACCATTTCACCCTCTGGCATAAGCAGGCGGAAGTGCAAGCTGAGCATTTCATTAAGAAAACCCCAGTGAACTCCTCTGTTCTCTAAAAGGGGCACAGATGCTTCTGCCCCTCCCGGGGTGAGCTGTGCTCAAAAGGGAGGAGAGGCCGAGGGTGGCTGATAATGTGTAGGTTGGGCTGGGGGTCAGAGAGGCAGAGGGGAGGCTGCCCTTCCTGAGGCAGTGGAAGGGTGCCTGGACTTTGCCAGCCCTGCGTAGGGACAGTCCCGTAACTCCTGAAATGCAGAGCTAGTTCATTTCACGTGAGGTGGGGGTCATGCTGCTGTCAGAGAGATTCCCTGGCGGAAGGGATCTCCCTGCCTGGAGGTATTGTTTAAAGACATAGAGAAGCGTTAGGAGGAGCAGGCTTCACACGCAAGCTTCACATCCTGTAGATGCCTCTTAGTGGCAAAGACTCCTGGTGGGAGATGCTTTCTCAAAGAGCAGAGCCTTTACGCTGGGTGCAACGGAGACCTTGCAGCCCTTTCTGAGCATTTCTCTTCCTCTGCGGTGATGGGCGCTGCCTGCTTTCACTGGAAGCATTGATGGTGTTGACTTTCTGGCAGGAGCTATGCTGTCTCATTTTCTTGCTCAGAGGCATCACTTCCACAAACACCCATGGCAATAAATGTGACGCTGAAAGCCACCCCAGCTGAGGGGCTGCGCTAGGGACAACTGTGCATTTTAGTCTGGTTTTGCTGGGAAAAAGGATTGTTTTACAGAGGTTTGGCCTGATGGATTTGCCCATGCAAGGAAAGGTGGGAAACCTCCTGCTTGATTGCCCTGTGGGTGTGGAGACACCCCATTTGCTTTCCTGAAGTGTTGCAGTGGGACTAACCTTCACTTTGTCTTGCTTAGGAGTTCAAGGAGGGTCGCCGGGCCAGTCACACAGCCCCACAGGTGCTCTTCAGCCACAGGGAGCCACCCTTGGAGCTGAAAGACACAGACGCAGCCGTCGGCGACAATATTGGCTACATCACCTTTGGTAAGCAGGCAGCTCTGCAGCCTGGGGACATTCAGGGAGGAGAGAGGCTCCTGCTGCTGCATGAAAAACGAGAAGGAATTCACCTTCCCTGAGGATTCAAGTGGGTTACTGGGGGCTGAAGGGACTCTGGAGTCACGTTCTGCATCATCTGCCCCCTCAGCTTCAGCTTTGCTCACCTCAGCTCTACTTTGGGCAAGAAGGCATAGAAGTGTAGTGTTTGATCAAATACCTGTGTAGTGTTTGATCAGTAGAGGCAACCAAAGGGCAGGAGCAGGGCAGCAAGTTCTGCTTCTCTGTCTGCCTCTTTGCTCTGGGCCAAACACTTCCATCTCTGATGAGCCACTTTCCCCTGCCTGCAGAGGTGCTGGCCGGCAGAGTCACCGCTGCCTCCTGGGCAGCTGTGCTGATGGCTGAGTTGAGGAGTCCAAAGCCTGTCCTGTTCAAAGGGAAGGGGCTCTTCCAGAGAAATTGGGGGTCATGGTTGGATCTGCTTTTAGGGTCTCTCTCAGGCTGGCATTCCTGCATTTCAGAGGTGGAGCACAGCCTTGCAGGGGAAGGCGAAGTTAGCACTGCCCTCCTCCCATGCTGGGAATGGTGCCCTGAGGTTAGGGCAGCTCCTCAGCTGTGGGCGGGCTGTCTAATGGCAGGTCTGGGACTGCTAGCAAGACTTCATTCTTGTCGAGGTGCAATTTCCCTGTTATCTGATCTGACAGTCCCAGGTGAGATCATCACCCAGACAAAAAGGTCTTTCATGGATCTGGGACGCTTAGTACAGCACCAGCCTGTGGAAGGAGCAAGCCACTGGACCCCTGCAGTAACCACCTCTGGCTCTGTCACAGCGCTGGCAGGCTGTCGGCAGGGATCCACAACTGATTTCAAGATCTAAGGGCAGACTGGATCTTGAGATCAGCTGAGCAGCCTGGCTGCCCTTGTCTGCCTCCCAGCTTGCTCCTCTGTTCTGCTTCTCCCAAGCACTGAAGTAACATCATGGAGTTTCCTAAAGTTCTGTCATCTCTGGGTGCTTGGCCTTACCTGCGTCCTCCAGAGTGCACAGCTGTGTCCAGGCTGCTGCAGAAAAAACGTGGAAAAGTGCTGCTAAGCACTGTGTTTAAAATCCCAAGTGCTGCTTAATCTTGATGTGTGTCACAGTAAAGGGCTCTTTGTAGATAGTGTAGTAGCTGTTTGGAGCAGCAAACCCTGAAGCCTCCAGCACTGGAGGAACCTGAAGCCCTTTGATAACCTCAGGAGGCACTAACGGTTTGTGTCACCCTCTTCTTTCAGTGCTGTTCCCCCGTCACACCAATGCTGCTGCCAGAGACAACACCATAAACCTGATCCACACATTCCGGGACTACCTGCACTATCACATTAAGTGCTCGAAGGTACGGAGGGGACTGGGCTGGGAAATACAGGGTAGCTTCAGCCTGTCTAACCTGGGTGCGNCCCCCCCCCCCCCCCCGCCCCGAGAACTCGCTAAGGTCTGGCATTGCCCTCCCCAGTCACACAGGGTTGGCAAATGTTGCATCATCACCTTCTCCCTGTTCTTTGGCACAGACAGGGCCCGTTTTCTCCCTATCCTAGCAGTGAAGTAGGGGGTTTTTTTCTTCCCCTTTTGAATCTGCTTTTCGTTCTGGGAACAGAAATAAGGATAATTGTTCAATGAGACCTGGCTTTGACCAGGGCTTAGGTGGTAATTTTCGCTGTTGTCTCCTGAACTCCCCTCATAGTACTGTGGCTGTGCAGAGCTAGGTGCTTTCCCAAGAAGGAGCAGAAAGATAGCTTCCACCCTGTGTCCTGAAATCTCAGCTACGAAGGCAGGATCCTGACATATCCCTGTTTTGTCCCAATGAAACGCAGGCCTATATTCACACGCGTATGAGGGCGAAAACATCAGATTTCCTCAAGGTGCTGAATCGTGCCCGTCCAGATGCAGAGAAGAAAGAAATGAAAACAATCACGTGAGTAACAAAGTGGGGCCTGGTTGTCCATGCTTCCCTGCCAGCCACAAGCTTGCTCCTTCCCAGCTTGGCATACTCTGGTCCAGGGAGGACTGGGATGCTGTGGGAGTAACCGGACCAGAGCCTGATGTGCTGGGACCCCATCTGAGAGAGAAAGGGGGTGTTTCATAGTGAGGTCCATGCCTGGGTGCCTTGAGGTGAAAGACACTTGCTTACTGCCTCGCATGTCCTTCGCAGGAGCCATGGGGTCTGTGGCACACCCTGTGCCAGCAGGTCCTTTGCAAAAGAAAGTCTATACACAGCTCTTTAAGCCCTGGTGTCTCCACTGTCCTGTCCCCTCCACGACCGTGGTGGCATTCGTGGGACTTTTACCCCATTGTATTAAAGCTGGCTGATCAGCTCTGGGGGCAGCTCCAGCTCATGGGGGAGAGCGGCCACAATCTTCCCCCGGGGGTTGTGGGCACTAGAGTGGGATTGTGCCTTCCAGTGGACTACAGCTTCTTGGACCCCTTGGCCAGTAGATGGCTGGGGCCAGCAGCACTCCCAGACCACCGTGCTGGCTGGCTCCCTCTTGTGAATAAAGCAGCCCAGAGGGATGTCGGTGGAGACCAGTTGTGTGAATATGTTTGCCTTGTGTCCTTTACCCTCTGCTGATCCTAGACCCCCTTGGGGTCCTCTTTCTTTGCATCCTGGCATGTCCCCTTTGCGTTCTGCTCCAGGGCAGCAGGGTTGTCCCCTCTTCAAAAGCCAGCCCCTCCCCACAGTCCCATGACCCGGTTCTGCAGCTACAAACACCTGTAAGCTCCAAACCAGCGGTGCCTGCCTGGCTTTGAGAGCTCAGTGCAAGCCTGTGCCCCCAAAAAGCCCCGTAGCCACCCTGGGGCACCCCAGAACAGTGCCGGGGGCTGCGCTGACCTCTCTTTGCATCCTTTCAGGGGGAAGACATTCACAACCCGTTAACACCAGGGTCACCGAGGCTGCCGTGGAGGATGAAGGTTGGGGCACTTGCTACCCGATAATCGTAGCTTTTAATGTTGCACCTCTGTGGGCTCATAAGGAATTCAAGCAATCGGGGGTCTGTTTGTACGACAGTTTGGGGAGTAATCTGCAGAAACGAGCTGTGCTTGCGAGGACTCGATCGTTCCAAGAAACAAAACCTTAATTCCAGTTTGATTGACTTATTTTCTTTTCTTTTTTAATTTTTTTTTCTTTTCAAGCTGTTTCGCTTTGCAATATGTTACCAGAAATAAGTTGCAGTATTTCTTATGAGAATAATGCAATATTAACTTGTTTTCTTCTGAGTATTTGAGTTCAAAACTCCTGTATCTGAAGAAATACTGTTGGGGTTCATTAATAAAGGAGATCTTTCTATCTTAAGGGGCTGTGGGGCTTTGGCTTGTCAATGCATGTGGCCTTGCCCTGCCAGGGGTGTCTGGAGTCACAGGCGCAAGGGGGGGTAATTACTGTATCTCAGAGCAAGTTACTTCTGGTGCTCTGTGTCCTGGGGGCTGATGTGGGGGTGCTGTGCCCAGGCCCAGGAGTGAGTATCCTGTGGTGTTATGGAACTCCTGGGCTGCACAGAGCAGGATTCTCCTACCCTCCGTGAGCAATCTGCACCCCTCCCTCCTACCCTGACCCCCCTAGTTCCCTCTAACAGGGAGAGGTAGGCTTGGGGGCTCTGCCAGAATAAAACTATCTGCCATTGACCCTCAGGCCATGGCTGGATGCTGGGGAGATCCCTGAGGAGGGAGGGAGCACAGCTCCCCAGGTCCTGTTCCCCCCAACAAGCAGAGTGGATGGCATCCAGTTAAGTGAAATAATTTATATAATTATAAGACATTTTCATACAAAACCCCAGGCTTGGTTCCCAGATGGTGGGGGCAAAGTGGGGCAGTCTGGAAAATTACAAAGCACACACGGGAAGAAGGGTGGTGGGACCCATTTCCCTCATCCCTCTGTACACGAGCCACCTGGCAGAGCCAGGACACCATCCCGCAGCACAGTTCCTAGCGATCGGGGCGCTGGACGCAGAACACTTTGGCTTGGTGGTCGCCAGAGGTCGTCACCACAATGGAGGCGTCCCTGGGGCGGGAGACAAAGCTCAGAGATGGGGCTGGGGGCTTCAGGCATCCCACACCCCTGGCCCAGCTCTGATTTGCTCCACTCCGCCTGGAGACTCTCAAGACTCAGCACAGACCAAGTCTGTCATCCCCTCTCCTCACCCAACCTCCCAGTGGCATCTGAAGGAGAGACAGTATGTTCCTGAGGCTGGGGGGCCCTGCCACCCCTGGTCCCTCCACCCAACAGCCTTTGGGAGGAAGGGGTCTGGGGGTTCCCTTCTCACTTGTTGACGGCGAAGTCGAGGATTTCGGCTGAGTGCCCTCGGTACTCGCTGATCATCTTCCCCAGGCGGGCGTCCCAGAGCCGCACGGCCCCGTCCAGGCTGCAGGTGTACACCACGGCCGAGCTCTCCTCCCACAGCAACTGCACGATCCCCGACTGGGGCACACGGAAGCCATGCAGTGAGCGCTGGGGACGGCACAGCACAGTCCCAGCCTCCTCCATGTGCCCCCCCGCAGTGTTCTCTGCCATCCCACAAATAGGAGAGCCAGCCCCCAGGGCCAAGCTACAGGGCATGTTCTCTGTGTAAGGACTGTGGCTGCCTTTGAGGAAGCCCAAGGGGCTGAGGGAGAAGCACAAATTGGGAACTGGCTCCAGGAAATCCCCTGGGCTCCAGGGGAGGTCTTGGATGGGCCCAGAGACATCCCCCCCTTGCCCCAGGCCTGGGGAGATGGGGGAGGGCAGTACCTCATGTTGGCACTTATGCCTCAAGCTCTGTGTGGAGAGGTCATAGATAGCCAGTGTGCCATCCAGGTAGCCCACAGCAGCCAGTGGCATCCTGCAGAGAGGGGAACAGGCATTACATGGGCCTGGGGGAAGCAGGGATGGAACCATGAAAAGGTTGAAGGCAAAGCACATTGAGAAGATGAGGGACGCTCCAATGACCAGAGCCATGAAAAAACTCAGTTCAGGAAACCAACAGGACAGCAAGAACCAGCAAGGGGCCCGAGGTTCACAAGAGAGAAGATAATTTCCTGGTAGGAATGATCCCAAGCAGGTATGTCTGGAGGGTATCCCAGCCAAACAGTGGTCCATTGGGCTAGCTAGAGACGCAACAGGTTGGGGGGAGCAGCTGGTGTCCCTTGTCCTCCCTGTCGCACACAAGTGACCCGGGCTACCCACAGCCAGCTGGGGAGGACGGGGGGGTGAGAGCAGAACAAGCATGAGGTGTGCAAAGGGGTGTGTTAGTAACATCCCCCCAGTAAGGTCTGGCACTGGAGAGGGGCTGTCATGCCACGCGTCCCTGCACTCACACGTTACAGAAGCCCAGCGACTCCACCGAGTTGGACTCGGCCTCCTCACCCTCGCCGGCGGGGACCTTGGGGGCCATGCTCTCCATCTTGAACACGCACACCACCTGGGTGGAGGGAGGCCAACTAGTCCCCAAGGGGAGGGGAAGGGAACCCCCCCGGTCACACCGAGGTCCCCTTCCTTACCCGGGATCGAGCCCACACCCCCTGGACACCAAGGCCCGACCCCAAAACCTCAGCTCTTCAGAGAAAACAAGGGGGGAACTTTCTACGAGCAGGACCACCCAGCTACCGGTCTCACCAGCAGCCGGGAGGAAGCAGCTGTGTTGGCCAAGGGCGCCTCCTGCTGGCCACCGGTGGCCACCACAGGCTGCTCGAAGCCGGCAGATCCCTGAACTACCCGGGGACACGGGGCCTGGCCCAGGACAAGGACTTGGGAGGCCCGTCCCCCGTCCCCAGGCGGACGGACCCCCCGTCCACACGGACCCACCTTTCCCGTGGCGGAGTTGACCAGCTTGGCCTGACAGTCCACAGAGCCCGTCATGATCAAACTGCCGTCCTGGTTGCTGGCCACACATGTCAAGGGATCCTGGTGGCCATCCTGGCCTGGGGGATGAACAGGAGAGGCATGAGCTCCACCTGCCCCCCCTGCAGAGGCCTCAAAACCCACCCTCCTGCAGCCTCCACCTTGCCCAGCTCTGCCAGCACCCTGGTGGCAAGGAGCAGCCACCTGTGGGGACAGGGAAACCCAGCGCCAGGCTCCCTCCATCAGCCCCTGTCCTCGGGGAGTGCCACCTCTCCACCTAGGCTGTCAGAGCCCCACTGGAAAGGGCCGCTCCCCAGTTAGGTAGCACCCCAGGTGATTAACCTCTTCCCCACCTTTCAGGACGTGCAGCGAGGTTCCCTGCTTCAGGTCCCAGATGCGCATGGTCCCGTCCTCGTACCCCACCACCGCTTGCTTCCCTGGGCGAGACAAAGCCAGTGGCTAGAGCCAGAGCTCCCCTTGCCCCTCCACC
>VZSZ01003122.1:0-14743 GCA_013398815.1 Ibidorhyncha struthersii | reverse complement strand
GCTGCCTGTCTGCATGCCCCTGATGTTGCAGCTGCACAGCTAAGCTGGACATAAGGAAAGAAAAACCAAAGCAAGTTTTTGTTCACAAACAGAGGCAGTATGAAAGTAAATAATTTTTTAATTATTATTATGTATTAATAACAATATTTGTTCCATATATGAGTGTCATGTCTTTCTTCTCGGTCTCTTTGTTCTTCAAGTTTTTGTCTCCTCAGTAGATTGAATAGGAATTTATTTGGCTGTCATGCTTGGAGGTCACAAACTGATGCTTTATGTAGGGCATATTAATTGAACTTTGGGCCTTTGCTATCATTGCCATCATTTGGAGACTTTTTTTACTCTCAGTTACTGAGTAGTAGCTCTTAATATGTAGGCCAGGGAATGTCTTCAAAAATGTGAAGGTCATATCAGGCAGATATGAATCCTTTTGTAGCTGTACGCTGCAGTTCATCGGCTGAATACTTTCTCACTCTAAAGTCTCTGTGGTTTCAGATAATAAATTTTCTGAAGGTTGTGCCACAGGTACTGCTAGAGACATAAAGAAAACTCAACTAAAACTCATGGAACATTGTTTTGCCTGTAGTACAAGTATAAAGAAGGCTATCGCAAGCAGCTTGGCCACCATATTGGAGCCCGTAACATAGAGGATGATCCGAAGATGGTGTGGTCGATGCACGTAGCCAAGATCCAGAGTGACAGGGAGTACAAGAAAGCCTTTGAGAAGTCCAAGACACACTTCAGTAGCCCAGTGGACATGCTGGGAATTGTGTTGGCCAAGAAATGTCAAGGGTTGGTCAGCGACATTGATTATCGCCACTATCTGCATCAGTGGATCTGCCTGCCGGACCAGAATGATGTTATCCATGCTAAGAAGGCCTATGATCTACAGAGTGATGTGAGTACTTGCTGATAAGTGTTGGAGTTCCAAGGTATATGTAATTTCCTTGGTATGTAAACTATGGAAGCTGCTTGAACTGTCTGTCTCATATAGTTGTTTTTCACATTGTGTTTCTCTTTACCTGTTCCAAGCAAGGTCATAAGTCTTTTAGGAGTGAATGAGTCTGTGTATAAGGAAGGTTAACTGTTATGTAAGTTTATATACAGCTAATCAGTTAGCTGAATAGTAGAATTAGCTGCATATAATCCTTCATAATAGACAATCTTAATACTTTTATGTGCAGATTAATTGGTATAAAGAGGAAATGCCTAGTGTGACCTTTTTTTTTTAGTTGCATGAATTCCTTTGTTCTATGGTGGAGAAAATGTTTTAAATTAAGACCCACTGTTCTTAGTGAGTGACCATTTATTTGCTGGGAATAAATGTTACAGGAAAAGTTTATACTGACTTTCAGGGTTTTGTTTTAGCCCCGTTACTCTTTGGCCGTTCCCCAACATCTTTTTGGGTGAATGATATCTCTTGAAGACAGATATGGGGTCTGAATATAGGTTGCTAACAGAGATTGTTTTGCAGATTCAACTAGGAGGAAGGCAACTTATAGAAAGTAAGCATTAATTGCATGCTATATATGAAATATTTAACTGGCAATATTAATGAGATGGCTGTCTTTGTATTTTGTAATAGAACTGCTACAAGTCTGACCTTGAATGGTTGCGGGGCATTGGTTGGGTCCCAATTGGTTCCTTGGACGTTGAAAAAGCCAAGAAGGCAGGGGAGATCTTGAGTGATAAAATATACCGTCAGCCTCCAGACACGATCAAGTTTACCAGCGTCACTGATTCTCTAGGGATGGTCTTAGCCAAGCAGAATGCAGAGACAATGAATAAGGTGAGTCTTGATTTGTTTAAGTAACATGTCAGCAATCTCCACCTAAACCCTTGGAGACAGGACTAGAAACACAGATGTGTGGTTGCTGTGTGAGATTTCAGCACAGCGAGGCTTTAAAAGTGTAAGTTACCTTCTTGGTAATCAACAGGTAGCTTATTTCCAGCAAGTGCTAATTTAATAATATCTGCCAAGTTACCAAGATAAATTGGAATTATCAGTTGTGAGTCTTTACACATACTCTACTGTATATCTAGTAACGTGTTACCTAACTTACATCTAATTTTTAATATAGTGATTTTTCTAATAAATCTAATAATTTATCAAGTTTATCTAGTAACCTAGTAATTAATAAACTACTTGTTTTAGGGCAGTCTTTGAAATATCCGTATTTTAAACAATTCAGCGTAGTACTTGAAATGTAAGAATCTTTCTGAATCTGTGGCCCTGATCTCAATTTTATTTATGTCAGTAAAACCATTTCCTCTTTCAAACAGGCCTTGTTCTTAGGATTTAGATCTCTGTGTGTCTGATTAGCATTCTGTGCATTGCTCTAAACATTTTTTTTAACAGAATTCTTTCTAGGTTACTAATTCTTAACCTGGACATTAAGTATCTAGAGAAGTAGATATAAAATCTTATTTCTATATAAGGAATAAGGGTGTTTTCGACTTAACTTGGGAGTACAGATCTGTAATTCTTATGTTTTAGGAGATCTCCAAGTAGTTACCATTTCCCCCACCCCCCTTTAACGTATGTTATTTCTCCTGCAGCGTTTATATACTGAGGCCTGGGATAAAGACAAGACACAAATCCACATAATGCCTGACACACCTGAAATCACACTGGCAAAACAGAACATGCAAAACTACAGTGTGGTGAGTGCGTTAGTTCTCCAAATGTAACTAGTCTGTTTCATGGCTGGATCATCAGTATTCTGATAAGCCTTACATAGATGATACCATCGGTTTCTTTAAGTAACCCCCAATATTTATCCTCAAAATTGTGACTTTAAAAACATTGTTTGCATATTTGTACAGTAGTGTGTACATACATCAGTGAGCACTATTGAGATTAAATTCCATGAGAAGTTGTGTGTCTCCAGTGAATTTCTGGGAGTCATTTCTGCCAGTGTGCATACTGTTGGGAAGGCACAAAATTAATTCTAACATTGGAAATATCAAAAAGGTAATTTCCAGCACTGTTCTGAAGAGCAGTGATCCCACTGTTCGATGTTAGTTTAGGCACATAAATTCACATCACTAAGAGCTGTCTTTACTGGAGTTTTACTCCACCTGTCCAGAAGATTAGTTATCTCTAAAAGTGTAGTCAATGTTATGTTATTTAAAGTATTGAAAGAAAGAAATTATTAGCTAATGTATTTAGCAAAGGTCTTCCTTTGATATGAATTTATATCAGCTACTGATCTGGGGATTTGAGTTACGAAAGTTAGATAAAACTGGGTTAGCATAAATCTTAACACAGTTTTTAAAATCTACTCTACTTACAAGCAGTTTGTTTTGCACAGAATGTAATATATGGAATGAACTTATATGAATTCCCTTCTTTAATTCTTCACCTAGAAACTCTACAAACAGGCCATGGAGGAAGAAAAAAAGAAAGGCTATGATTTGAGAAGTGATGCTATCCCTATTCAAGCTGCCAAAGCATCCCGGCAAATTGCCAGTGATGTAAGAAGCTACTTTTTTGTACCTTTGTGTGGTGACATCTGATCTCTGCAACCTGAAAGTTACCGACTGGATTCTATAAAAGGCGTTTCAATTAATCTGTGATCTCAAATAATAGCTTTTTGGAAGCAAATTATTAGATATATTTGAAGACTTAATTGTAAAAATTAAATGTTAAGAATTTATAAGGACAATATAATGCTGCTATTGTAATAATTTCATAGCTCATAAGCCTGTATCTTTAATTAAATCTGAACAGTATGTATATTATTATATTTAATAAGGATTAAATACATTTAATAGTGAGAGAATTATTTCTCACTAATATTAGTGAAGAGTGTTTTTTCAAAAAAACTTACTGAAAAGTCTCTATTTAGGGTTCTAACTCAAATCTCAAAAATTTAATGTGAGAATCCATGTTGTTAGCCCCAGAATTGCTTTGACAGTTTGGGGGGTTTTGACTGTAGGTTATAGAGAAATTTGGAGAATTTATTATTAGAAATATTTAATATGGGTAACTGGTATTTAGAGGGATATAGAAATGTAATATCTTGATTTATATTCCAGTACAAATACAAAGAAGGCTATCGCAAGCAGCTTGGCCACCATATTGGAGCCCGTAACATAGAGGATGATCCGAAGATGATGTGGTCGATGCATGTAGCCAAGATCCAGAGTGACAGGGAGTACAAGAAAGCCTTTGAGAAGACCAAGACACACTTCAGTAGCCCAGTGGACATGCTGGGAATTGTGTTGGCCAAGAAATGTCAAGGGTTGGTCAGCGACATTGATTATCGCCACTATCTGCATCAGTGGATCTGCCTGCCGGACCAGAATGATGTTATCCATGCTAAGAAGGCCTATGATCTACAGAGTGATGTAAGTTCTTTTTGATTCAATTTTTGATGAGGAATGTATTTGATATTTTACATAGGTGGACCAGGCCATCACATACTAATGTGGTGAAACCAAATTCTTATTTTTAAGTTTTATCAAGTTTTATTTTTAAGATCTCCAATAGGATAGGTTAACTAATTGGTATTTAAATTAAATTCTGTAATTCCAAAATTTGGGCTACTTACATTTTGCCATAAAACACAGGGGTTTTTTTAAGATTTTCATTAGTCTTTCAAATTTATTTGAATTGGAAGTTGATAGGAAGGTTACTTAACTGTGAAAAATGCACTGTGTAAATTGCATTATTATTACTAAAATAACCTGTGAATTTTTTTTGTAATAGAACTGCTACAAGTCTGACCTTGAATGGTTGCGGGGCATTGGTTGGGTCCCAATTGGTTCCTTGGACGTTGAAAAAGCCAAGAAGGCAGGGGAGATCTTGAGTGATAAAATATACCGTCAGCCTCCAGACACGATCAAGTTTACCAGCGTCACTGATTCTCTAGGGATGGTCTTAGCCAAGCAGAATGCAGAGACAATGAATAAGGTGAGTCTTGATTTGTTTAAGTAACATGTCAGCAGTCTCCACCTAAACCCTGGAGACAGGACTAGAAATATAATCACAAGTAATGCTGAAGTTCAGAAGTAATGTATTTTCAAATACTGGGATCTCTTTGTTTCAGTCAAAACTACTAGGGCATGTGATGGAAGACTCAATTTTTTCATGATATTCTGCATATTACATTTTAATCTTTTCTTTGATGTGTCTGTGCAGTGAGCAGTAGTAATGCTTTGTTTTTTCATTATTCTTAAGTAATGTGGCAATTTTCTAAGTGTTGTTAAATTTCCTTAGATAAATTCTCTTTTTAAAAATGGTATCTCTACCTGATTAAATACATAACTGTTTATCCATGTTATATTTCCTATATTTTTACCTAGTATACATTTTACCTGAGTAATGAGGTATTAAGTTGTTTTGTTATTCAATACTAATCTCCTCTTTTCTTCTTTCTTAGCGTTTATACACTGAAGCATGGAATAAAGATAAGACCATGGTTCATGTCATGCCTGACACACCAGAAATCCTGCTAGCTAAACAAAACCAACTAAACTACAGTCAGGTGAGTGAAACTGAAGAGTTAAGATAATTAAAGGATTTCTGACAAGTAAAATTTTGTCATCTCTGCCTTTTAATTAATACTGTTATATTGTTGAGTTGTGTAGTTTCACAATTTGCCAGAACCACTGCTAAAATCAGAGTCGTTTTTTCACTGGAATTTGCCTCCTGGGTATGTAATTGGGATTTTAAAATATATTATCTGCCATAAACAAGGAATCATTTCTATAGCAAGGTATGGAAATAAATAATGTAACTTTTAGAATATTCCTTTCTTTGCCTTCCCTAAATGATTTCCAGTTTCCAAGCATCTACAACACAAATGCAAGATCTTTAAAATCTGCATTTTTTTATTTTCTAGAGAAGATAGAGCTGTGTTCAGATATTTAAGTTGTCTGAACATTAACAGTATTCTTTAGGGACTTAATTTATTTTATTACACAGATCTGCTAACTGAAGTGTGAAGTTGTTTTTGAAACAAAAATGTGAATATTTTTCTCACAGAAAATGTACAAACTAGCTTTGGAGGAATCGAAGAAGAAGGGTCACGATTTGCGTTTTGATGCCATTCCTATCCAAGCTGCCAGAGCATCCAGAGAGATTGCCAGTGATGTAAGCAGTGTTTTTTTATCATGTCTGTATGGATTTGGTAATGGAAAAGAATCAGAACGTTTCTTCCATTGTTTGTTAACATAATACCTTAAGTATATGCCTTTAGTACATGAAAGGAATGGATAGGCAGTATTTTCATGCATGAGGTATATATCACAGTAATAAATAAATAAAATAATGTGAAGATTATTTCTATCCTCCCTATAACGGTCCCACTGATGTCCATGGATGTTCAAATAGGATGATCAGTAAGGTGTACGAATCTATGCTGGAGTTAGATTAATTTATGATTCAAAAATAGGAAATATTTTAAAACCTCTCCCCAAAATAGATATATTAGTAAATCAGTTCTAAAAGTTCTAAAGTGTTGTCTTTACCTGAAGAAAAAATAGTTCTGTTGAAGTGTCATATTGAAATTCGAGATGTCTAAATACAAAAAACAGTAAAAAAAAATGCAATGACCGTGACAGGTTTTTCTTCTGGGATAAGGAAACATCACTAAGAGACATAACAGTTTTTCATGCTCCTTGTTTTTCTATCAAGATTGATATTTAAACTGTTAGTATTAAAACCAACTCAGACTGTCTTCATCAAGGTGTTTTGTAATAAGTTTTTAAAATACGTTAATCTTTACATTTTGATCTTAATATTAAAAGAATGTGGAATATCAAACTTTTTAGTAAGTATGTATGTGACATTAAATGTTTAGGTAATTGAAAGTGTGATATAGTTATGTAAAAAATCAGACATGATATCTGTAATAAAAATCCTTTTTATGTGAAAATTAATAAAACAATAGAAAGACCTGAACCATATTTTTTTCCAAACAAAATATTAATGGTTATGTTAAACTGTGTGAATTATTTATTAATTTAAAAGTATACCATGTGAATATGAATATACTTTATTTCAGTACAAATACAAAGAAGGCTATCGCAAGCAGCTTGGCCACCATATTGGAGCCCGTAACATAGAGGATGATCCGAAGATGATGTGGTCAATGCATGTAGCCAAGATCCAGAGTGACAGGGAGTACAAGAAAGCCTTTGAGAAGACCAAGACACACTTCAGTAGCCCAGTGGACATGCTGGGAATTGTGTTGGCCAAGAAATGTCAAGGGTTGGTCAGCGACATTGATTATCGCCACTATCTGCATCAGTGGATCTGCCTGCCGGACCAGAATGATGTTATCCATGCTAAGAAGGCCTATGATCTACAGAGTGATGTGTGTAAATTGTTACATTTGTTATACATAATCAAATATACTGGGTCTTGTACAATATAATTTTAAAAAGATATATAATATGCCTTAGTCGCTTGCACCAGACATGTTGATAGAGGTTAAATGTTTAATATTCTATCATCAAATTTATGTTTAATCCTATTTTCTCAGTCCTTAGCTTGAGGCATAATCTATGTGTAACTCTGGTATTTGTGGAGGTCCTCAATAACTCTATTCCTTTTGATATTTAATAATTATTTTACTAAATCTTAAAAAATACTGATTGTTTTCAAAAGCGTATCTTGCTACTATGCAGAAATACATACATTTTTTCATATAGACTTGAATAAGCTTATGTATCATTATTTTCATATTTGGTCACATCTGCACACATATGATGAACTTTCAAATTTTTTCAGGCTGTCTACAAATCAGACCTGGAATGGCTAAGAGGTATTGGATGGGTTCCTATTGGTTCCATGGATGTTGAGAAAGCTAAGAAAGCTGGAGAAATCCTAAGTGAAAGGAAGTATCGTCAACCAGTAGACCAAATTAAATTTACTAGCGTGACAGATTCCTTGCCCATGGTCTTAGCCAAGCAAAATGCTGAGATAATGAACAAGGTGAGATTTGTGTTGTGTTTGGGTTTTTTTTCTCAAAATCACCAGCGTTCATGAGGTGAAAAATACAAAATACAAAGTAAGACTAAACATTTGTGTTGTGGACTTAGAGAAACTGAATGTCTAAATTCAGCCTTTGCACAGGAAAACTGTTATCTCAGGGCTCTGTATGAACTGAACACTTAATAAAAATGTCCAGAAAAAAAAAATCACCTAAATCACATATTTTTCAAGAGTAATACTAAAAATTTGGTGAATTTCCCTCTTCTCCCATCCCAGCTGAACTTCTGTTTTTAAATGTTTGTTTGGTATGTTTGTTCTATTTTGTTAATGCTACTTCTCTATACAAAGCTTATCTCTGACAGAACAGGCTAAATTCTTTGCAGTTCTTAGGCAATACTGTGAAATCTGCAGAAACAATGTTCCAGCGAGGTGTTAGGGTATGTCCAGCACTGGTGGTGCCATGACCATGCTATAAAATAGGATGTAGTAGAATATTTGGCTCTTACTACAGCTTCTATAGTAATGTATTTTTGACTGAATATCATAACTGTATGATGAACAAGTTACGAGGAAATAGTTTATGTTCTCTGGAAGTGAAGCTTCTGCAATTTATCTCAGACTTGGAGGATGAAAGTCACAAAGTACCTACTCCTCTTTAATAAGAAACATCAAACAACTCATACAGATACGGCAGAATAATGAATATAGTTTTCCTCCTACAGCAATCCTAAATCAATCTATTGCTCTGCCAACTTAACCTGAGAAATGATGAGGAAGGACAAAGTTTCCTTCCTGAGCTGTTCAAAGAGAAGCTTTGCTTTGTCAGGGTATTTAAAGCTTGCTTGAACTACCCCCTGCAGTTCGTGAAATACTTTCTTTGGACAAATGTATTAGTTTTGTTGTATATGTCTTGTTCTGCTACAAGATTACTTTTCTTTTATATCATGGATATATTTTTGTTAACTATTGCTCTCGAACTAGCACTCTTTCCATCATGACATACATAAAGAAACTTTTTAAAGTACTGTGTTTTCCTCTCTCCTAGCGTTTATACACAGAAGCCTGGGATGCAGACAAAACGTCAATTCACGTCATGCCTGACACACCGACAATTTTGTTAGCGAAGGCCAATGCAGCTAATGTTAGCCATGTAAGAACATTTAAACATATACTGAAGTAATGGTAATTCAGAAATTAACTAAGCATTTCTTTAACCATAATGATCTTCTAAAATATGCATTCATGAAAATTTTAAGAAAAAATTATTAAATGTAGAAATTCCGTCTTTCAGAATACTGAGAAGCCATTTTCTGTCTTCTTTTGTGTAGAAACTTTATATACAAGCCTGGGAAGATGCCAAAAAGAAGGGTTATGACATGAGAGCTGATGCAATTCCAATACGAAGTGCAAAGGCATCAAGAGATATTGCGAGTGATGTATGTTCTTCCTTTACATTTATTTTCAGTCAGCTTGAGAAACAAGAAGGAAGTAGTAAGCTATGTACAACAGAAAAATCCATGGTATTTCAGATTCATCTTGAAAGCCTACTGAAAAAAATTCACTGCAGGGAGAAAATGGTCAACATTTTCCAAAAGGAACATTGAATTATAAATCCTGACGTTAAGCATATATTAAAAAATAAAAGCTACAATGAAAATAAACAAGTCGTGGAGCAAGAATGTGTTATGCATTTCTAAACTCTAAATGAGTATATTTCATAACATTAAAAATATATTTGTGATCAGTAGCAATATGAAATTATGGGAAATTCGTCCTGCATTCACTATGTCTTTTAATACTTCTTTTTGCATTTCTAGTACAAGTACAAAGAAACACATGAGAAGGAGAAAGGCCACTACATTGGGTGCCGAACTGCTCAGGAGGATCCCAAACTGTCATGGGCTGCGCGTGCCATGAAGCTGCAGAATGACCGAATTTACAGGAAGGCGTACCATGACTCAAAGGCCCAGGTCCACATACCAGTCGATGCGATGTCAGTGCAGGCAGCCAAGGAGTGCCAGACGCTAGTCAGTGATGTTGACTACCGCCATTACCTTCACCAGTGGACCTGTCTGCCTGACCAGAATGACGTGATCCATGCAAGGAAGGCCTACGACCTACAGAGTGATGTGAGTGAGAGTAACTGTAGACGAGCTTTATGGCGGGCGTGTGAGGCTCTGTTTGTTAGTGACTGGACAACTGTCCTTTCAAATGCACATTCGTGAGCNTTGCAGATTATGCCACTGGTCTGTGTGTAGCAAGTACCTTCAAAAGACCAGTACTTTCCTTGCTGTGCAAATGAGCTGCGTGTGGGAAGGATCTGGTACGCCACAGTCTCATTGACTGCCTGTTGCGTAACTGTATGAGAAGGACCGCGGGGAAAGCCTTGTACATAACGTCTCTGTGCATAGAGTTGTCTCTTGGATGTCAGTAACCCTTGGTTTATTTGTAGAATGTGTACAAGTCAGACCTGGAATGGTTGCGCGGCATTGGCTGGTTGACAGAAGGTTCTGTGGATGTGGTCAAAGCAAAGAAAGCCCAGGAACTCCTGAATGAGAGGTTGTACCGCACGCGGCCAGATGAGATGAAATTCACTAGCATTACCGACGCGCCAGACGTTGTCCAGGCTAAGATCAATGCTT
This sequence comes from Ibidorhyncha struthersii, assembly GCA_013398815.1. Lineage (NCBI taxonomy): Eukaryota > Metazoa > Chordata > Aves > Charadriiformes > Charadriidae > Ibidorhyncha > Ibidorhyncha struthersii. The sequence goes on along the minus strand of VZSZ01003122.1, from coordinate 4,159 downwards.
TGCAACTGAGCGATGTAAGCTTGCCTTCCACTTACCTTTCATTTATGTGATGACATTTCCTTTTTTCGTGGTGGAGAGTAGAACTTCTACCGTGGGAATGACTAATTGGAAACCAGTTGAGATCAGAGTTACCAAAGAATTCTGGTTGGTGGGTTTTTCTTGGTTGTCAGACCGTAGTGAAATGTCATTCTGTTTCCTTTCTCCTTAGCGTCTGTATCGTGAGGCCTGGGATAGAGACAAGACGCAGATTTCCATACCTTCTGATACTCCTGTAATGCTGCAGTCCAAAGTCAATGCTCTCAACATCAGCAACGTAAGAGAATGAAATCATTAAGCATGTGAACTGTTAGAAAATTAAGAGTATGACAATTGCTCTTCCAGTGTTTGGCCTCTGTCTTTTGCTGTAAATGCTGGTCTACTAATGCCTCCTTATAATGGGCTTGTATTGTAAACAGTAGGTTACATATAGGGGCTTTTTCGGCAGAGTGTGTTGTTGATGAACTATCGAGCACTGTTTATGGACCAGACATTCATTATACAAGGAGGTCTGATGTGTTGATGCAGAATCCATGCTGTTGTATTCTCCCTCAGTCCATGTGAATGTGAAATTGATGGAACTGCTTCCATGGAATGTGCCAGCAATGATGTCTTTCACACTAAACTGTGCAGATTCCTGAGGGAGTGACTCATGGAGTTGCCTGCCTTGCTTGATAAGTTATGTGGTCGTGAGCAAACTCCAAAGTTCGGTGTGCAATTCCACACAACTCTTCCTTCCTTTTACAAAAGCTGGCAAATACTTCCCATGGAGTTATTGTTGGAGTCTGTAGAGTCGTCAACCCTGACATGTTTTGCAGATTTCTGTTGTTTCACTCACTGGTTTTATGGGATTAACATACTGGAGATTCTGTTAAAGCTGAAACCATTTCCCATTTTGTATTTTCAGCAGGACTTGTCTGGGGCTTTGCCTGGAAACTCTATTTACTCCCAGCCTTTCTTGATACTGATAGTATGTTAAATATTTTTCAAAAGTAGCTGATGTGATTGAATTGGGCGTGAAATATTTCAAGTGTTATTGCAACAGGCATTTCACTTCTCCTGGTTTTGTCTTGCTTATGCTTTGATTACTTTTTTTTCTGAGCTCCTTATAGTCTGGCCTGCAATAGCATTCAGTTTCTGAATTTTCAATGTCATCAAAAACAAACTAAAAAGCGTGTCATGTACCCACCTGTACTAATGGTAAAGTTGCCTGCTGGGCTGACCAGGTTTGTGTGGACGGAGATGCCGCGAAAGAAGGAGCTCTCATGTTCTTGGGCTTGATGTCCTGGACAGGTTGGATGTGTCTAGACACATGAAGGCAGTTTGATTTCTGTTCAGTCTCATAAATGGACTGAGCCCCTCTGCCTACACTCGCTTTCTTTATAGAACTAAATAAGTTTGGTAAAGAAAAGTCTCTAGCAGCTGTCAGGGGGCTTTATAACTTAAGTAGGGTCTGGATACGTCTTGTCAGTAGAACAAATGATTTGGCTCTAGTAGCTATGACCCTGCAATCAGGTGTGTGTGAGCAGAACCTCTGACTGTTGTAGGGTAATACAGAATTCAGTGGTGGTCATGGAGGTGTACACTCTGTCAGCTGGACTTCCCATTTGGGGCCTGTGTTGTGAGCTCATGCATGTGGTTAACAGTAGTCTGTTAGAGGGGACCTTATCATGTGTTTTCAGGAATATTTGAGCTGCCTCTTTGTGTTTTGCATTTTGCACCTGCTTTAAGTCATGAGTTTTCTGTTAAGACACTTGCCAGGATCATTATTGTAACCCTGCCAGTTACAGCAGGCCAACAGAGCACCCAAGCTGTTAATTACAAGACAGTAGGTTTTAAGAGAAGGCATCGGTATCAGAGAGTCTTGACTGCATGTAACATGAGTGATTAATTTTCTTTGCAGAAACATTATCAGAAGGCCTGGGATGAGGCCAAGGCGAAAAGCTATGACATGAGAGCTGATGCCATTCCCATCAAACACGCCAAGGCTTCCAGAGACATTGCTAGTGAGGTACTGTCTTCTCTTAATGTGGTTGCTGCGTCTCTCTTCCTGTGTCCACCTCAGTAGAACTGAGTGAAGTTCAGTTCAGCTAGAAGCGATATATGGTCTTATGTCCCTGTGTTATTTTAAAGCCTGTTGCAAACACTTCTTTCTTTCTAAATCTTGAAGCTGCCTATTGGTAAGCGCTCTGTGAATAGGAGGACATGTCATATGCTTCTGAGATTGCTCAGTGTTGTGTAACACAGTGTGAATTTTCTGACACCAAGAAACACTAAAGCAGGTTAGGGCAGGGGCTGCAGTTGCGATTGTTGCTGAATTCTTGCAGTTACTGTAATCACCACTATCAAATACTTTCTCTCTAAACATGTGAATTGTGGCTGGTGCTCAGGGTGATCTTACAGAGTGCACAAGTGTCTGCTTCAGTGCCATTTTTCATTGTTTATGAGTGTTAAGAAAAGCCAGAGATACTTTAAAAAATCGTGGGTGATGTGGGGAATGGCTTTTTTGTGAGGCTGAGGGCCTGGCTCTTGAAGGGACCGGAGCTTTGTGTGTGCTGAGGCAGAACCTCTGGGAAGTGCGTCAAAGGGTTAACAATTTAAGAACCAGAAAGCCTTTTGTTTGTTAGTCACATACAGGTGAGAAATATGTGGCTACTTACATTGTTTCTGCATTTCTAGTACAAGTACAAAGAAACACATGAGAAGGAGAAAGGCCACTACATTGGGTGCCGAACTGCTCAGGAGGATCCCAAACTGTCGTGGGCTGCGCGTGCCATGAAGCTGCAGAATGACCGAATTTACAGGAAGGCGTACCATGACTCAAAGGCCCAGGTCCACATACCAGTCGATGCGATGTCAGTGAAGGCAGCCAAGGAGTGCCAGACGCTAGTCAGTGATGTTGACTACCGCCATTACCTTCACCAGTGGACCTGTCTGCCTGACCAGAATGACGTGATCCATGCAAGGAAGGCCTACGACCTACAGAGTGATGTGAGTGAGAGTAACTGTAGACGAGCTTTATGGCGGGCGTGTGAGGCTCTGTTTGTTAGTGACTGGACAACTGTCCTTTCAAATGCACATTCATGAGCCTGCAGTCAGTCCTGGTATGTTTACTTTAATCCATCTGGATGATCCTTTCCAAATCAGTAGTGTTTTCAGCTTGGGGGCCAGAAGTATTGCAGGCAGTTCATAAGGAAGCCATGGTGTTTTGGTCCCCTGTAAAATGCTGGTTTGCAGTTTGCTTGCAGATTGCTTGCAGATTATGCCACTGGTCTGTGTGTAGCAAGTACCTTCAAAAGACCAGTACTTTCCTTGCTGTGCAAATGAGCTGCGTGTGGGAAGGATCTGGTACGCCACAGTCTCATTGACTGCCTGTTGCGTAACTGTATGAGAAGGACCGCGGGGAAAGCCTTGTACATAACGTCTCTGTGCATAGAGTTGTCTCTTGGATGTCAGTAACCCTTGGTTTATTTGTAGAATGTGTACAAGTCAGACCTGGAATGGTTGCGCGGCATTGGCTGGTTGACAGAAGGTTCTGTGGATGTGGTCAAAGCAAAGAAAGCCCAGGAACTCCTGAATGAGAGGTTGTACCGCACGCGGCCAGATGAGATGAAATTCACTAGCATTACCGACGCGCCAGACGTTGTCCAGGCTAAGATCAATGCTTTGCAACTGAGCGATGTAAGCTTGCCTTCCACTTACCTTTCATTTATGTGATGACATTTCCTTTTTTCGTGGTGGAGAGTAGAACTTCTACCGTGGGAATGACTAATTGGAAACCAGTTGAGATCAGAGTTACCAAAGAATTCTGGTTGGTGGGTTTTTCTTGGTTGTCAGACCGTAGTGAAATGTCATTCTGTTTCCTTTCTCCTTAGCGTCTGTATCGTGAGGCCTGGGATAGAGACAAGACGCAGATTTCCATACCTTCTGATACTCCTGTAATGCTGCAGTCCAAAGTCAATGCTCTCAACATCAGCAACGTAAGAGAATGAAATCATTAAGCATGTGAACTGTTAGAAAATTAAGAGTATGACAATTGCTCTTCCAGAGTAGGTTTTAAGAAAAGGTATTGGTATCGGAGGGTCTTGACTGCATGTAACATGAGTGATTAATTTTCTTTGCA
>VZSZ01003120.1:10256-31490 GCA_013398815.1 Ibidorhyncha struthersii | reverse complement strand
ACTTGTGCTCCAGACCCCTCACCAGTTCCGTTGCCCTTCTCTGGACATGCAGGAGGTGTGTGGAGGTCCCAAGGTTTGGAGATGGTGGGCATGAGTGAAGAAGTGAGCGAAAGTCAAGTGATGTTTCCCCAAGATGTGCTTGGTGGGAAGGTGGTAGTCCCAGCATCTCTGCCGCAAGTGATGGGGAGGTGCCGGTGCTGGTTTAGTGATGCCACAGAGGTCTGGGTGTGGAAACAGCATCTCTGCAACCAGCCAGTGGTTTCTTGCTCTTCCTGCCCATCAAATCTGGAAAAGTTCCATCAAAATCATCAGCTGGTCTCCAAAATACGAGCGGTCTGTGAAGTTGTGATGTGGAGCAGTGTACTGCAGCGTGCAATGTGTCGCTAACTGGGCTTTGCTAGAAGCAATAATGGGGAAAATGAGGGTGGTGAGCCCCCAGCGCAGGTTGCCCAGAGAGGTGGTGGCTGCCCCATCCCTGGAGGTGTTCAAGGCCAGGCTGGACGGGGCTCGGAGCAACTTGATCTAGTTGAGGATGTCCCTGCCCATGGCAGGAGGTTGCACTAGATGGCCTTTAGAGGTCCCTTCCCCCCCAAACCATTCTGTGGTTCTATGAAAAAACAGCAGAGACATCGTTGAACATGAGAATTTTATCACTTGGTTGCTGTAAAGTACGAAGAATGAAAATACTAATGATCCGTGCTGACCTGACTCTTCAAGTTAGAAGCGAAAGTCTCTTATCCCATTACCCTTGCCATGAGCCGCCCGTTTTCTGTAGTTGTTCCACTTCATTTAAAATGAGTAATTTTTCCCACCAGGGGCATTAATTTCCTGAGTCGTTTGGGAGTGGTTTATACGCCCAAGGACGCGCCATGGTGTTTAACGGCATCTGCTACTGCAAACCAGGGGAAGGCACCAACCCGACAGCTCAGTGTTGGAGTCGGGGGGATGTTTGGGCCTTGCGCTGGGCAAATCGCTTAAATTTCGGTAACTGTTCTTTCCCTTTCTGCAAGATTCAGATAATTGCTATCTGCTTGAACAAAGATTTTGAGGGGATCAGCTGGTTTATATCAGCCCAGCGCTTTGAACACTAAAGCGCTCAGCGTTGTGTATTACGCACCGCATGCCCGTTATGTGGGTGCTGAAATGAGATTAGAACAGTAATATCTTTAATTAAAGGCGATTGGCTTCGTCCTCATGCTGTTTCATAACTTTCCAAAGGTTGTGCAGAAAAGAAACAAGATTTGTTTTTTTTTTTAATTGGGCTGAAACAGGGGCAGGTTGCCCCGTTTTCACCCGTACCGATGCTGATATTAGAGATGTGAGTGGATCCTCATCTCAAATATTAGCAAAGCTAAACTTTGCTGAATTTGGGTTCTCACCTGGTCTTTGCGGGGTTAGGGGATGGGCTGCAGGTGTCTCCTTTTCCCCCAAACATTTTTCCACTAGGTAACAGTGCCCAAGACCTGCTGCTGGTTTCATGTCGTTCTCTTTGAAATAATACAATTTATATTAAAATGGCGCAGCTCTGTGGAGTGCCAACCCTGGTTATGAAACTTTCATTAATCAAATTCTGGGTGATTTGAGGTGATATTTAGGAGACTGTCTATCCCATCGGTTAATTGGATATTTCTAGATTACAGGTGGTAGGAATCCTTTCCTTTCGGGACTTGTTTTTCATTTTACAGGAAAGCAAGGGCAAATTTTACTATTAAATATTAGCACACTATTATACTACACTAACAGTATTAGTTTAATTACCATGGTGCTATATATACTGTTATATGTTATACGTATGAAACAGTAAAGAACCATCGGCATACGGAGATCTGGGCACCATCTAGGTGGGGGGTTTTTTTTGTTCAAAAAAATTACTTTCAGCCCCCCGAACTGAGATCTATGGTTTTAAAGAAACCTCTGTGCAGATTAGCTGTCTTCAAGGAAATAATCCTCCTTTAACTAATGAATCCTTCTGGAGTCCGTGATATACAGGAGCTTGGTATTGTATAAGGTGCTCTTTTGTTATTAAGCCAGGCTCCTGCTCCTTCAAGAGCCGCTGTGGGATTGTGCACACAAATTCAGAAATATATCACCGTCAGCGCATTGTTTGCAGGGTCGGACTTGCCCTTCGCACCCCGCTGAGGATGGAGTCTTTGCGGAGAAATTTCAGCAATGCATAATTCTCCTCCGTAAGCGGATTAAGACCCGAGTGGGTCTCAGGGAGCCTGGCACACCGACAGCGGCAGCGCTAAGCTTTTTTTTTCCTTGAGATCATTCAAGCTCTTCACACGGGGGGGGGGAAGGGCTTAGCTCCTTGGTTTGGGTTTTCTGGCGTGAAAATGCGAACAGAGCCGTTGAAACGCTGGGTAGAGGGGTGGTTTGCCTTTACTCCGAGTTCTCCGAAGGGGCTCTGGGTATCAATCTGCACGTGAGGTATGGGGGTTGCCTCTGGAAAACTGCAGCTCTTTGGCAACGTTAGTGGGGGGTGAGAAAACCATGGGTTCAACCATGCCATTCTTCCCGTGACACTGTGTGAGAAGCGCTCTCACCCTTCCTGCCACCTGATTCCTTTGGCACAGAATTGGGGTAGAAAGTTGGGAATCTGTACTGACTGTTGGGTAGAACAACTCCCTTGAGTGCCTGGTGTAGGTCATTCCCTCTTGGAGAATGTGCCTGGAAGAGAAGCTAGCTGACACGCGCAGCAACACATCACCCAAAGCCAGTAGCTGTTGAGTTTGACTACGCAATGTTTCCTACGTAAAGATTCAACCTGTTCTTTTCTGGTGTTGGGGAAGAAAGAGAGCTCGTCATCAAGACCGCAAAGAGAGCTCATCATCGTATGTGACGCCCTCACACGTGCACGTCGTTTACTAGCGATGCACCGTATCGGCCAACTCTACTGAGGTGGTGATGGACAGTGCTGTTCTACAAAGGTGGTCCTCTTCTGCTGTAACAAATAATTCAATGTCAGGTCTGGCATTTGTTTTATAAGAACCGAATGATTTGTAGGGTAAAGGCTTGGGGGTAAAACTTCAGGGCGATTTCGTGAGGAATGAGCAATAACCGTGTGGATGAGGCTTTTGAGTTGGGTCCTGGAAAGGTCCTCTGGAAAGGAAAGAGGAGTGATGCTTTCTAGTTCATCTCCAAGCCTTATGTGTTGCTTTGACTGCTGATGCTAGTCCTGGAAGATGAAGGTCTGGTCTCCAACATAGGGGTATTTTCTGGAGGAAAATGTGGCTCAAATAGTCTCTTCAACTGATCCTGATAAACTGGAAGCAGAAGTGGTGGCTAATTCATCGTGGCTCAAGTAAAAAATGGACTCTGCATGTGATTTTAGTAATCAAAATAGATGGGAAGGGGGATTTCTAACTCCGCAAAGGGCTCTTCAGTGCATCTCCATGTGTCTGCCATAGACTACTTGCCTAACCAAAAGTATGGAGGATGTCAGTAGGAAAGGAAGACAGTTACAGGATCATGGAACGGTTTGGGTTGGAAGGGACCTTGAAGATCATTGAGTTCCAACCCCCCTGCCCTGGGCAGGGACACCTCCCCCCAGCCCAGGTTGCTCCGAGCCCCGTCCAACCTGGCCTTGAACACCTCCAGGGATGGGGCAGCCACAGCTTCTCAGGGCAATTTGCGCCAGGGGCTCACCACCTTCAAAGTGAAAAATTTCTTCTAATATCTAATCTAAATCTACCTTTTTCCAATTTGAAGCCGTTCCCCCTCATCCTATCACTACACGCCCTTGGAAAAAATCCCTCCCCAGCTCTCCTGTAGCCCCTTTAGGGACTGGAAGGTCCATAAGGTGTCCCCAGAGCCTTCTCTTCTCCAGGCTGAACAACCCCAACTCTCTCAGCCTCACCTCATAGGAGAAGCGATCCAACCCTGTGATCATCTTTATGGCCTCCTCTGGCCCCGCTCCACCAGGTCTGTGTCTTTCCTATGATGAGGGCTCCAGAGCTGGATGCAGTACTCCAGGTGGGGTCTCACCAGAGCAGAGTAGAGGGGCAGAATCCCCCCCCTCGCCCTGCTGGCCACACTTCTGATGCAGCCCAGGATGGGGTTGGCCTTCTGGGCTGTGATTGTGCATTTCCGTCTCACGTTGAGCTTCTCGTCAATCAGTACCCCCAGGTCCTTCTCCTCGGGGCTGCTCTCCATCCATTCTCTGCTGAGCAGCAACTGTAATTAAATCTGTGTTCATATGCACGTCCACGCCCCGTACCCATATAACATCTTAAACAAGAAACATAAAGTGATTCTGTGAGACTGTGTGTTTGCTGTCCCCTGTAGGCTCCCTACTACCAAGAGAAGTGGTGCCATCTTTCTTCCTCTTCTCTTACCAAAAAAGCAAGAGGGAGGAGGGCTTAAAGAAGATCCAGAAAAACGTCTCCAAGTGTTTGTTATTTATAATAGAAAAGAAAGGGAAAATCCAAGGGCTGGATTGAACTCTGAGCTACAGAGATGTTGGTTGAAGGGAACCACCCAGGTCATCTCGCCCCCCTGCCCACTCAGAGCAGGATATTGCCGGCACAGGATCAGGTGAGCCATGGCTCGCTCTAACCAATTCCTGAAGTCCTCCAAGGATGGAGAGCCACCACCTCTCCAGGCAACCTGTGCCAATGTTGCGTTATCTTCTTGATGAAGAAGTTTCTTCCTACCGTCCCGTGTGAGCCTCCCAACTTGTGGCCATCGCCCTTATTGAGGAACGCTGAAATCGAGCAAACCCAAGGGCTGGGAATACCCCCATAACCGAGTAATAATTAACTAGCAGGTTCTGCCATGCTGTTGTTTAAAATGAAATAGGGTTGTGTATCTGTCCTGTCTTAAATTACAACTCTGAATGTTTTGGAAGTACTCAAGATGTTAATAGGCATTTTTGTTGGTTATCTGAGACTGGTGTCCCAAATCTGGGTTCTTCACCCGGTGTGCTAAGCCAATAACACCCAGAGCAGAGGTGTTGCCAAGTTTATTCCATTAATGCGCAGAAATGCGGTGCTCATCCCAAAACGGGAGCACACCTTAGTTTCAAAAATCCCCACTTTCATACATTGATTATTACATGTTCAAACAATTAATACATACTCATTGTTATTCTCTTTAATGATTGGTCAAGATTTCTTCACTTCCCATGTAAATTAGCGTGCAGACTCTGTCTTCTTCTTCCATTGTTCTCTTTTGAGTAGGTGGTATCGTCTGGGTTGGTGGTCAGTGAGTCGGTGGTCGTGGTCTCCCCCTGCCGGAATTACCTTTTACCTACTTCTCCTCTGATCTTGGCAGTTCCAAGTGGTTTTCTCGGTTTGCTGACCAGGCCCACAGTTCATCACTCTCTTGACAGGAATTATCAGTGCTACATTGTCTGGTGGTTAGTTCCTTAACTGAATCGTAGATAAATCATGTCTAGTTACTATTTCTCTATCTTAATATAAGGTAAGTAATTAAATAGGGTTGGGGCAGTACAGAGGACTTGAGCAGCAGCGGGTTTCCTTGGTTGCTTCAATTACATTTCACGTTTCTTTTTCCTTGTTTATGTCAATTTTACTACAAGACGACCTGTAAAGGTTTGACATTTGGGAAGAGAAATGGGAGAAGGCCACAGAGGAGCTGCAGAGCGTGAGGAGATGAGCCTGTGGGGGACGAGGGCAGTGCTCGAGCTCGTTACCTTTGGGGTGGTGTGGCAGTAGAGGGAGATGAGAGTGAGGAGGTCACTGCAGGTGAAAGCTGACTCTGGGGAAATGGTCACTGCAAGGAGAAGAGGAGATCCCAGCTGAGGACAGGGGGAGTTGGCACGTGCACGTGGGGGAGCAAGTCCATGGACGCATCCAGCAGATCATCTGCGCCCTTCCAGTGCAGGTGGTTTGGCTTTAGGGAATATTTTGTTCTGTCTCTGACCTCCTTTTCTTCCTCCAGCTGCCTCCTACACAGACAGCTCTGACGATGAGACCTCCCCCCGAGACAAGCAGCAGAAGAACTCCAAAGGCAGCAGCGATTTCTGTGTGAAAAACATAAAGCAGGCAGAATTTGGGCGCCGAGAGATTGAAATTGCTGAACAAGGTAAATGGGGCGCGTTCCTCCAGCTCCACGTCCTCCTAGGCTGTCTTGTGGGGCTCTTCCTTCCCCCAAATCCTTGTCTCGCAAGGTTCAGTACATCGGTGATTTCTTGACACCGTAACTGTTAGAGATGGGAAAACTTTTTGGGGATTTTGCAGGATGGGAAGGAGTTACGGGGTTGCGCTGTGTAGCTCCAACCAACCAACTACTGAAGGACTGCTCTCTACTCAAATGTGTTTTGTTAAAATCAGTAGAAAAGATGAAATCCATCAAATAAATTAGACAACTTTGGTTTAGCGTGATTGTCTCCAAAGATCCGTAGCAAAGGCCGTGCGGTGTTCAGGTAGTTGGAGGGATGTTGGAGAGGCTGATCGGAGCAGCGAGTCCCAAATCCTCCTCAGCCTGAAGTAGATTTTCCTCCGGCCTCACCTGGGCATTCGCGGGTAGAAATTGGAAAATGTGGTGATGCCGCGTCCTGAATAGTAGGGAAAGACCTCTGAGGGTTACTGGGTCCTTTTCAGCCGTGCCATGACTCATTTCATCCCTGCTCTCAAGGGGTTTTGCTGTTTTTGGAGCTGCCACGGCTGCACAAATTCATAAGTGTGCCACACAGCAGGGCAAAAAGTGGCACCGGCTGTTCCTTACGTGTTCCTCCCTCTTTCCGTCGCACTGATGGACTACTTTTTTTTTATTTATTATTTATTTTGCCTTTCAGAAATGCCTGCGCTCATGGCTTTGAGGAAGAGAGCTCAGGGAGAGAAGCCGCTGGCCGGGGCCAAGATCGTGGGCTGCACGCACATTACAGCGCAGACAGCTGTAAGACCCCGTCAACAAACTCTAGACAGGGATTTTCCACTGCTTAGCCTCTAAAATAGACCCTGAGCTGTTAAAATATATATAAATATGTATAAAATATATATTAAAAAATATATATACACACATACCCACACACATATATATGCTGCATATGTAATATACTTTGAAGTTCTTATTTTCATCTATTTTAAATTGTAGGAAAAAAAAAAAGGAACTGCAAAATTGTTTTCTGCGCAGCTCTCTAACGACCCTGAAGCTGCTTAAAACCACCTTCAGATACCCCCCCAGAAGCTTTCCCGTAAATAGTAAATAAAAATCCTGGTTGTCTGTTGCTCTTTGCATTGTATAAAGCTCTTTGCATTGCTCCTTCTGATTTTTTTTTTTTTCAATCCAGGTCCTAATGGAGACTCTTGGTGCGTTGGGTGCGCAGTGCCGATGGGCTGCGTGCAACATCTACTCTACTCTTAATGAAGTGGCCGCTGCCCTTGCTGAGAGCGGTAGGGAAACTTCACCCTCTTTGCTCTTTCTGGTTTTAAAAAGGTTTCGTACTGCCCCGTCATGTTTAGCTCATTTACTTCACGTCTTACAGTTTTTTCCTTCATGCTCTTCAATTTTGAATAAACCTATAAGAGGGAAACAGCACAAGATCAGTCCCTTCTCTTGCTCTGAAAATCTTTGAATGATTTTTCTCCGGGGTGTAATATTACGTAGTACAACTGACGGTGGCGCACATTATTAGCCATCAAAGCTGCGTGAACCTGAAAGTTGCTTTGCTAAGGGAAACAAAGCTAAATTTGATTTCAGTTCCATACGGTCAAGTCATGACTTTGGCTAAAAGGGGTGAAAGAGGGAATTTTGTGGGGGGATATAATTCACAAAACGTAAGCTGTCCATGTTGCTGCTCAACTGGGAGATGCCTTAATTCAAATCCTGTTTTACCTGGGTAAGGCCAGGGGTTTTACCGTGAGAGTCGGGAGGCCCAGAAGAAGCCAAACCCACCGGCTTGCTCCTTACCTGGTCTTGCTCGCTGAAGCTGAAGGATAATTGCTCATGAGTCAGACTACATTCGAGTAAATCTGTGGCTAACGTGCCCTAACAGGAAGGTAGGACATCTAACTCGCAGCCAAAGCTTGATTTTACAAAAAAATGTTAATGTAGAGAGCATGTTCCCCTCTCGTCTGGTGGCTAGAGCTTTTTCTTGGGGGAGGGGAAGGAATTAGGAAGGATAAAGCTGACTCCGACCTGCTGCCTTCAGTGTGTGTCTTAAGTGTGTATCTCTGAAGCTTCTTCTAGAAGGTAGATGTTGAAAAGTCAGACTGCAAGCAAGACTGCAGTGGTGTCGGGAGCCCCGTTCGTCACGCGTGGACGTAGGGAGAGCCAATCCCCAAGGGATTTGCTAAGGCTGTGTTAGCACCCGTCTCCCTCTCTGTGCCAGGGTTCCCCGTCTTCGCCTGGAAGGGAGAATCCGAAGACGACTTCTGGTGGTGCATCGATCGCTGCGTCAACGTCGAAGGATGGCAGCCCAACATGGTGAGACAGGGCCGACTGTAAAACGCTCGGCGCGTGTTGGAGCGTGGGTAGCTCTCATGTAGAGAGAAGGAGGAGGGTTTGGTGCTGGTCTGCGTTTCCCTCCCGGATTTAGAGCTGACTTAGCAGTGAAGGCTTGGCGCTAACGCAGCACCTGCCTTCCAAGGGCTTCACAATTAACTCCGCCATGCGGGAAATGAGCTTATCTCAGTCTCACAGGTGTAAAGTCCGGGGGAAGGTGGGTTGAGTGACTTCTGCACGCGTATCTCACCTACCAAGCAAGGTTTTGCGTAACCATTTTCTAAACCAGCATGGCTGCGTTAGTGCAAAGTTTATCAGGTGCTTAGTTTGCTTCTAGAGTCGCTCGTTAGAGTTTAAACCAAACTCGTTTAATCTAGCCGGTAAAAAAGGACTCAAAATCAGTATGTTCTGAAAAGGGCTTGCGTCCGTTTTACCATATTTGATTCAATTCACGGCTTTGGTTGATGTGATGTTTCTTACCTAGGCAAGGCTTCTGTCTCAGAACAGAAATCAGATTTTAGGTGATGTCCTCACTGTACGAACACGAAACCTCAGGTAGCCCAAATCCATACTTTGCTGGTTTATTCTGCCCTTGTTTCTAGGGAAAGCAGAGAAGCCTGAACTAGGTGAGCGGAATAATTTGCAGCTGTCAAATGTGCTGTTTTCATCATACTTCCCGACAGGTTTTAAGCCCTGGAGCTTATGATCTAAATTAGATGAAAAGTAATCAAAAGCGGAAGATAGGTGTGTATCTGAATTGTCTGTTTGCCAATATCAGCTTGTTTGAGGTAGGTTTTTTGTCCCTTCCAGTCTACAGCTGCGCACTTCCTCGCTGTCACCTTTAAAAAGAATTGTGAACGTCAAAAAAATCCACCCGCAAGCTACGCATCTGAGTCTAGACACGATAGCTGCTTTCTTCTTCTTTTTGAGGAATAATTTCCCATCGAAAATGCCAGTAATTGAAGAAGTCAACGTCCCAGAATATGCATATTATGCTTCCCTAGGATCTCATCAGACCTCTTAGATTCTGTGATTCTGTGATTCTGTGTCTCTATCCGTCAGTGGATTTTCAGACCCGCTTCTGGAGCACGGAAGTTATTGCTGGGGAGCACCAAATGCCTCGGATCTAGCGGTTCCCAAAGGTTTTCACGCTGGATTTTGGAGGTCCAGTTTTTAAGAGATAAGAAATAGAACACCAGACACTGGGTGCAGAGTGGGCAGGGAAAGGATCTTCTTCATATGATTATTTCAGAAGAGATGAGCTGGCAAACTTGGCCAAAGAAGCAAGACAAAAGTAGCCTCTCCAGTCCTTCCAGTCTCAGGGCTGAAGCAAGATGGACCTACTCTGCTCCCTGTGCTGATGGCGACTTTTCAGCATGTGCATTGTATTCTTCTCTTCTGTCCTCGAGACTGAGCATTTCCCCTGATATCCTGAATCGAGGAGATACGTCCCCAGGTTGTAGGACTGAGCCTGAGCTGCCTGTTTCTAACCTGCTGCTCCTGGCAGCCCGTCACCTTTGTATAAATCCAAATCTAACCTCTGTTCATAGAGTCACACAATGGTTTAGGTTGGAAGGGGCCTTAAAGATCATCCAGTTCCACCCCCTGCCCTGGGCAGGGACACCTCCCCCCAGCCCAGGGTGCTCCCAGCCCCGTCCAACCTGGCCTTGAACACCTCCAGGGATGGGGCAGCCACAGCTTCTCGGGGCAACCTGCCCCAGGGGCTCACCGCTCCCAGAGTCAAGAATTGTCTCTTGTCTTTTCTTCTCTTCCCATCAACAAAATACCAACGGTACTTTTCAGTGTCGATGATTATTAGTGGCCGTGCCGTGCTTTGAAGATATTCGGTGCGGTGCTACGTGCCACAGTGTGATCAAATGGGAAATTCTTTCTCCATGAAAAGTGACTTAGTAACACACCTATCTCTGTCCAGCAAGAAATAATCCATCCAGACTCTTACAAAGCGTGGAGTAATTCAGAGCGTGAGTATCCAGCTGGTGCCTTGTTGACCCATCCAACTTGTGTTTGTTGATCCAAGACAAAAACAACATAGAAACGCATCTCCGTTTCTGGGCTTCTACATCTTTAAGCTCAATAAAGAGAAGTGCAATCTCTGTTTCTACCTAAGTGAAAGCAAAATGGGTCAAAGTAGCTCAGCTCTAAGCCACGCTGACTTAATATCAGGGCTGGAAATACATCCCAGGTCCTGTTTAGTGTTGCTTTGCTGGCCCCCACCTGTCCCGTGTCCAGGTAGGCACTGTGAGGCAGGATGGAGCTGACCTTGTACATCCCATGCAAATAAACAGGGATGTCTTTCAGCCCCAAAATCTGAATATTCAATGTTTGGGCTTCTACGTGGCACTACTCCATGGGAACAGTTAGCCACAAATACAAAGAGTCTCCAAAAAAGGACGCATTGGGTTTTCTGATGGGAATAGCAGACCTGTAGAGGAGTGCTCTGTCTGGACAGGAATGGCTCAGAGGGGTTTTTCTTTCTGAAAAATACTGAATCTGCAGCGCTGGGAGTTTGGTTTCCTTTGCAGCATAAAGTGATGTAGGACCACGCTGCCGCTGGGGCGTTTCAGTGCCGCCTCCGACTGTGCCTTCCTGCCATCTCCTCACGGTTTCAGCAGTCACTTTCTGTAGTGTGTTATCTTCAGTCGTGTTGTTGAGATGATCCTTGCTAATTTTAATCAGCTTGCTCTTGGCGAGATCAGCCCCACGGTAGCGGCTGTTGCCCCAACAGAGTTGGAAGGGGGGAGAAGGTGAGACATTTGGTGGCAGCGGGATCTCAGATGGCCTTAAAGAGGTTGTAAAATGGCACCCTGAGACACCAATTCCTTTCATGGAAGAGCCAAAGATTTTCTGCCGGAGAAAACATGAAATGGGAGGACTGAGGGAGTGAGAAGTCACAGCCCTTCTGTGCAGACAGCAGTGTGAAATTGGTTACTTGGAGAGAAAAGCACTGCGAGAGAAACACCTACCAATGGGAAACGGATACCCCAAATCAGTCAAAAATCATAAAAATTCAGGGTGAGTACTGCTGTGGAGGAGCAGGACTAGGTATCTCCCAGGGCCTGGATGAGAGGATGGTCCCAACTCCAAAGAGACGGTCCCATCTCCCTGCAGGCACGGGGTGATGGGAAGATGTTTTTTACAGGCGTGACCACTCCAGCACGCCCTGCTCCGAGGAGGAAGTGCCAAAATCAGGAGGGAGGTTGACAAACCGCAGCCGGGAGCATCGCTTTGCAGATCGTGCCTCTCGGTGGGCGTCAGGCAGCAGCAGCGAGAGGCAGAGCGAGGCTCACATCTACAACGGGCTGGTTTTCTGTACAAAAAATTCTTTGCGCATCAAATAAAGGCTTTTTTTTTTTTTCTTTTCCTCCCCGGAAAAAATCTACCTGGGAAGAATATGAATGAAGGGCAGATAACCTGCGTAAAGCTGTGAAAACTGCGGGAATACGGGGCACGTACCGCGGGCTTTGCCGTTGGCCGTTGGGGCTGCTACGCAGAGGTGACCTTCCATCAGAAACCAGTTCCTTCATTGATTTGGTTTGGGTTTTGTTTTTTGTCATCTCCTGCCCTGCTAGGAAAGAGGAAACCGCCAACCCCCAGAATTCTCTCTCAGAAAGAGGATTATGTGCCCTATTAAATGGGGATTAATGAAACGAAGACGTCCTGGGAGCCAGGCTGCTGAATTCCTACCTCGGCTGGCCCAGG
This sequence comes from Ibidorhyncha struthersii, assembly GCA_013398815.1. Taxonomy (NCBI): domain Eukaryota; kingdom Metazoa; phylum Chordata; class Aves; order Charadriiformes; family Charadriidae; genus Ibidorhyncha; species Ibidorhyncha struthersii. The sequence continues at coordinate 19,361 of VZSZ01003120.1, read as the reverse complement.
AGAGCTTCTCAACCCACTTAACCCTTACCCGCCTCCGCTTTCCAACCTGGGAATGGGAGGTGGATCTGGGGGTTCCCTGGAGACACAAGGGCTGCGTCTGCGTGGAAGACTCTGGTAGGACACCACGTGCTTCCCAGACACTCGTGGAGGAGCAGCTGCTACCCACAGCGTTCACCTTCAGTGGAAAACCCTGCAATTTAGAGAGAAAAAGGTTGTGATAGTAGGGAGCGTTTCCAAGCCACTCTTTGCCCATGGGTGTCAAGAGTGGTGGCTCCGTGCAGCCGCCACGTCGTGTTGTGACAAAGCTCAGGAACGTCATCTTTGTGGCTGCAATGGGGCTTCTGCCGCAGGAGCTTGGTGGGAGCGTTCAGTTTTTCTGGGAGAGCGGCAGACGCCTGCGGCAGAGGGTACCTGCTGGGCTCCACCACCGGCCAACGAGCTTCTCCCCAGGCTCGACATTTGCATTTTAGGCCACCTGCACGCCACACCAGTGGGTTAATGCGGGCTGGCTTGGCAGTCAGAAGTCTTGAACGTCGGTGTAGGGAACGCGCAAAGAGGAGGAGGAGGAGGCAGTCAGAAGTCTTTGACGTTGGCATAGGGAATATGCAAAGAGGAGGGTGATGCAGTCAGAACTCTTAGACTTCGGTGTAGGGGACACGCAAAGATGAGGACGATAGGGAACGTGCAAAGACGAGGATGATTATGATGATAGGGAACATGCAAAGAGGAGGAGGGTGATGATGCAGTCAGAAGTCTTTGACGTTGGTGGAGGGAACGTGCAAACAGGATGATGAGGATGATAATAATAAATAACAATAATAAGATGGGGCAATGTGCTCTCAGCCAGCCCAGCTGGCACAGGTCCTCGGCACTTCACCTGCCACTTCGTGAAATCTGCTCCCTGTTTTTTCGTGAGTCTGAGTCTAATGGGGGTTGTCACACTTCCCACCTTGCTCGGGCACTGCTTGGGCCACCTGAGGCCACCAGCGTGGCAGGAGGACTCGGGGAAATGCACATGTTCGGGTTTTTTTCTTTTCTGGTATCTTTTGTTCTGTCCCAGACACCTCTTTGTGGTGCCCTCATGGGTCCCTCTTTGAAGCATTTCGAGCTCAGCACTCTCCTTGGGTTTGGCTGTGTGTTGAGATGTAGCAGGGGATGACGCAAAGAGGTTGGGACTGGGGCCACGTTCATCATGAGGAAAGTGTGTAGGGCACAACCAACGAGTTGCTTAATAAATTCCCCTGGCTATCATGAGCAGGGACATACAGAATATCTGTAGTTATCAGAGGTTCTGTACTTACAGAGGTCAAGATTAAGCCTTGCCTTAAAGTCTTTGATTATCCTGGCGACGCTATAGCACGTCACAAAAATACCGGAATAACATCAACCCCTGCAAAGGGGTGTCTGGATGTACGTGTTCGACTTTTAGCAGTCTTATGACTTCCATGTCCAAAGCTGTTACCAGGTATTTCCGCATGCTGGATGATTATAACACCAGCAGAGAATAGTCGAGCTCTTAGTCATTTCTTTTCACTGCAATTTTTAGATTTCTGTGACCAAATTGTTTTCATGTCTGTCCTTTCCACGGCAGTTTTTCAAAGGGCACCTTTACTTGCTCATCTTTAGTGTTTTTATTAAAGCAGTAAGTCTCTGGCTTTCTCCACCGCCCTGAAAGGTGTCATTAGGAGGAAACGGGTGGCTCGGGAGCCTTGTGATCCCATCAAGAAGAGTTTTGTTCTTCTGAGTTTGAGGCTCAAAGCCAGATGAAATGGGCAGAGACCCAAAGTTGTTGTCTAAAAGAGGTTCACTATTTTTAATACGCAGTGCTTCATGATGCAGTTGCATTATAATTGGCGCTAGTGGCTCTGCACCCTCCTCCGCCTCTTCCGTCCTCCTCCATCCTCCTCCTCTATCCTCCTCCTCCTCCATCATCATCCTCCTCCATCATCCTCCTCCTGCATCCTCCTTCTCCATTCTCCTCCTTCTCCTTGCTCCTTCTCCACCCTCCTCCTCCTCCATCCTCCTCCTTCTCCATCTTCCTCCTTCTCCATCCTCCTCCTCCTCCCTCCTCCATTAGCAGTCATATTAGAAAAGCTGACGACTGTGTACGGTTCAAAGGCTTTTCCATCTGTGTTTCTGGGAGATGGGGAGAGAGGAGCTTCCACGGCACTTTTCCATGTTTCCCCTGGTCTCCGAAACATCAAGGTCTGTCATGTTTGTCTGACCTATTGCCCTTCCAGCGCAGTATCGATGAAGCAGAACTCCTGCGCAGAATAGTCAATAGTCTCACCTAAGCTGGCAAGATGTGGTATTTGAGATGCCGAAACACGGGCTTGATTAGGAATGGTTTGAGCACATGATTTATCCCTTGCACCTTTTGGGGGTCAGCAGGCCTTACTGCATCTTCAGAGCGGTGACTTTGTGGTTATTTTTATTACAGATCTTGGATGACGGAGGAGATCTGACTCACTGGATTTACAAGAAATATCCCAACATGTTTAAGAAGATCAAGGGGATCGTAGAGGAGAGCGTGACGGGTGTCCACAGGTAACAGGACAGGCTGGACTGTGAGCACGGAGATGTTGGATCTTCTGCCTCAGGACGCTGGTAGTAAAAGATCCCCAAGCTGTCAGACGCCACAGACTCGGTGAATGTTGAACCTCCTGTATGTGGTCTGTGGTTTTCCTTCACAGCTTGGGCTTGGCTTTTCCATAAGAGCTGTTTTAAATCTCTCATCTAGCGAAAGCAGCTTGGAACTATTGCTCTGAATTTCAGACGAGGGGTAGAAGCACCCACCGACCATTGCGCCGGTGGAAGAAGTGCGCAAAGTCTTGTTTCTCCACCTGTGGAATAGGGGTGATGGTTATCTCTCCTCATTTTGCAGATGAAAAAAGGAAGGGGTGAGGGTGTTGCACAAGAAGGGTTGGGCTTTGGAGAAAGCCAAAAGCGTAGTCCCTAAACTAAATCTACGGGAAGAAGTGAGATTCGGGAAGAGGAAATGAGTCTCTGGTTGGGGTGGGAGCCCAGAAAGGGAGAACTACAGAGATGCAGCCGTATGATTGAGTGGCCTCCATCGGTCTACAGTGGCAGCAGGATTGGGACGGGAGAAATGGCTCCCAGGGTCAGCAGAGGTGTCAGAGGTGCTTTTCCAGTGGCGTTCGTGGTATCACAGGTGACAGAAAATAGGGGACTGAGGAGACGAGCAGCCTCTGCTTATTTCTTTATTTTTGCAGGGAGAAAGGCTTGGCCACAGCTCTTGGAGCTGGCTGAGAGTTTGGCCAGAGGTGCAGGCAGCCCTCGAAACAGGGAAACGGAATATTTGAAACAAGGAAGCGATGGATTCAGGTTTGCCGCGGTGGGGTCAAGAAGAGGACCTGATTGTATTTTTAGCATCGGGAATGGTTCCAAGTACGGGCAAAAGAGATGTGCAAGAACAAAGCGATGTTAAAAACTGTCCCCCGCAGGCTCATGCCAGGAGCGAGGTTGTTTTCTGAGGCCGGTGGTATCGATGCACGCGTGCGGGGAGCGCGTGGCCCTTACCTCCAGGGGACTGGCAACGGGGAGACCGAGGCTCCCCACATGACAAAGCGAGTGTGAGGAGAAATCTGGAGGTGGTCTGTAGAGGCTGACTGAGGGAGCAGGTTCTCCTTCCCAAGGTCTGGAGCAGGCAGATGGTCTTCAGATTCTCTTCATAGCTGTAGTGTAGTGTTTGGATTGATTTTTAGGGTTTTTGCTGCTGCTGGGCGTCGAGTCTGCTCTCAGAAGTAGGAGGGCGGGTTGATGTCTTCCCCAGCCTGGTTGCTTCTCGTACTACATCTCGGTGATTACGCTCTTACTGCTGTTCAAATGGGTGTTCTGCTCAGGTGTTGATCGCAGCAGCTTCACATGTCTGTGGATGTTACTCTTCTGTGGCCATTCCTATTTGTCTTGAGCTGTAAGAGCTTGAGGAATTACAGGAGCTCTCATCTTATATTATCTGAAGGAGGATTTGGGGGCTTTGTCCTTTTGAAGACATCAGAGGATGGTTGTAGTATCAACAGTTATGAGGCACGTGGAGTCTAGAGCACCTTCTGATCTCCTCTTTGATGTTTTTCTGAAATGCCTCTTCCAACCTGGTAGTTCTTCAGTAGAGGAGGAAGATGGGTATAAACGTCTGTGGAAGGAAGAGTGCTATTTCTCCTCTTGAAATGAGGAGCTCCTGTTAAGAGGTTATTTTGACCCTCCAGATGTCTACTGCTCACTCCAGCGAGACAAGGACCTTGAGAGCACGCAACAGTAGAGCGTAGGGCAATATTTTTCCACTGATCACCTGTTTCTTCCTGTACTCATAACAGGCTGTACCAGTTGTCCAAAGCAGGGAAGCTCTGCGTCCCAGCCATGAATGTCAACGACTCGGTCACAAAGCAGAAGTTTGACAACCTGTACTGCTGCAGAGAGTCCATCCTGGACGGGTAGGTACACGGCCACCCAAAGGGGGCTGCGTCCCTTGCCTGGGTTGTGTCGGACCCAACAGGGAACTGGGTCCATGTGTCTGTCCTACCTGCCAGTGTAGATCATTTTAGATCAGCTGATGCATCAGAGGAGAGCAAAGACCCTTTATTACCCCTGGTCCATCCTGTTTGTATGATAGATGGGAATCCGCAAGGCATTTTGGAATGGCAGCTGTGTCTCTACAGGTCAGAAGGTCCTAAGACTTATTTGTACAGTTGTATGTAAAGCTCTACAAACATGCCCACCAGAAAACAAACTTTGAATTTTGTGTTTGTAGGAGAATGATCTTGCAGCAAAGACGTTAGCATCTCTGGAAGTCTGGATTCAATGTCTTTAACCCAGCGACATGTATGAATGGGGCACGTCACTTAAATTCTGCTTCTGCTCCACTTGCGGAAAGTGCCTTTTCTCTTTTCCCAGAGTGTCTGGAAGACACGTCAAGACATTTTATTAGCCATAGTGATACAAGGCACTTCTCAGCACCCTTCAAGGGAGCTTGCTGAGCCTTTGTGCTCTCAGGGTGACATTGCCCTTCCATGTGTGTAGGTGACTCGCGTGCATTTTCCCTTCTTGGTGAGCGTGACTGGAGCTGTGTTCAAGCCCTGCAGCTCCTCGTACTCCTGCGTGAGGACTTCAGAAGTCCTCACATATGGCTACAATACTCCTTCCCGTCCCTCTTTACCTTTGTGGCATCAGGATAAAACCCATCTGTGTCTGTTGCCTGTGGGTGAGTCAACCAGCTGCTTCATCACATTATTTTTTGCCTTCCTAGTTTTTTTTTTATCCCCTCCTGTGAATATACAGTAAACAGAAAGAAAGAAAACAGAAGAGGGTGTGGTGGACCAAGACTTTATCCAGTTAACAGTTGCATTTTGTCCTGGTTTGAGGACACATGTCCAAAGTGTAGACTTGAGTCTGAGGATTAAACACTGTCCTTCAGCTGAGCGTAATAAACAGGTGCAGAAGGTGGGAGTGACGAGGGCTGACGACTGCTTTGTCCACCTCTCCCCCCTTCTGGTCCTGCAGGATTTACAGCCGCATGCCATGCAAGCGAGCCAGGAGAGTGTTTGCTTCCCTCTGTGCTCCCTCCCTCCCTCCAAAATCCCCGCAGGCAGACCATGGGACTGGGACCAGCTCTGCAGCATCCTGATGGCGCTGTACTTTTTAGGATCGGACAGGAATCAGTCGCTGGGGGATACGTGGGCACCGGGAACACGATGTATCTTCTGAGACTGTTGGTCTTGAGATGCAGTGCAAAATACTTGAAGTTGTGATCTAGAGAGGGTGTAAATCTCAGTGATCTTTTTTTTTTCCTCTCTCCCTCTCTTTTTTTTTTCTCTTTTTCTGATGGAATTGGGTGTCCATGTCCCCACCACCACCACCATCAAATTTTGTCAAAGCCGAGTGAGATTAGGACAAGTTTTATTCTTACAGCCGATGGGTGGACTGTGACATATTACATCTGGTAGTGGTCCCAGCAGACAAGTAAGCACAGAAGCAAGGGCAAATTTGACTTTCCGGACTGGCATTCATGCTGATGACTAGCAGAGAAAAGATCGCCTGCTCTGTGCCAGGTAGCTGTGGTGTGGAGGAGGAACCCTCCGTGGAGAAGACAGCCTGCTTCAAGAGAAAAGACTTTTTGTCATGTTGATAACTTGGTATGGCTTAAAGTTTAAACAAGTCTCAAGATCCACGGTTCACAGTTCCTAGCCGACGTAGAAATGTCTCCTTCTGTTTAATCAAAGTCCATCTGGCAGAGCTATTGGTGTTCAGCTGTGCTACCGCTGCCTTCAATCTGGTAGCACCAGAAGTTCTCAGAGACCCAAAGCAGGCTTCCCTGTTGGTCATGGAGTCTGCTCTAACATCTTTTTCCCAAATCTTTCTGGGATTTGAAGTAGAGTGCCTCATTCGTCACCTCAGCTTTGAAGTGGTCTTCCTGGTCATCTTGACCAGGAGAAGTGAAGAAGTCCATAAAACCTGTGTGTCCAAATACAGGGCAGGAAGATGATCTTTAAAATGTGTCCAAATGCCATATTGTAGAATCATAAAATGGTTTAGGTTGGAAGGGACCTTGAAGATCATTCAGTTCCACCCCCCTGCCCTGGGCAGGGACACCTCCCCCCAGCCCAGGGTGCTCCCAGCCCCGTCCAACCTGGCCTTGAACACCTCCAGGGATGGAGCAGCCACAGCTTCTCGGGGCACCCTGCCCCAGGGGCTCACCACCCCCAAATCAAGAATTTCTTCCTTCTATCTCATCTAAATCTCCCCTCTTCCGGTTTGAAGCCATTCCTCCTCATCCTATCACTACATGCCCTTGTAAAACGTCCCCCCCCAGCTCTCCCGGAGCCCCTTTAGGCACTGGAAGGGGCTCTGAGGTCTCCCCGGAGCCTTCTCTTCTCCACGCTGAACCCCCCCAACTCTCTCAGCCTGTCCTCCCAGCAGAGGTGCCCCAGCCCTCGCAGCATCTTCATGGCCCTCCTGGTGTGAGTTAGGGAAGCACCGAAAGTGCTTTCATGGGTGATCTGGTACATGTGCAGTTTCTTCCCCACATTTCCATCATGTGTTGTTCTAAAAGACTAAATTTTGGGCTCCTTGTCAAGTCCAGCGGTGATGGTATCTGGCTCTTCTTCCCTGCCCTGATGTTTTATGACATGAGCCACAAGCTGCCACTGGAGACTACCAGTGGTTTCTTGCCCTTCCTGCCCATCAAAACTGGAAAAAAGTTCAATTAAAATCATCAACTGGTCTCGGAAATACGTACAGTCTGCCAAGTTGAGATGTGGAGCAGTATGCTCCAACATGCAATGCGTCTCTAACTGGGCTTTGCTAAAGCAATAATGGGAAAAATGAGGGTGGTGAGCCCCTGGCGCAGGCTGCCCCGAGAAGCTGTGGCTGCCCCATCCCTGGAGGTGTTCAGGGCCAGGTTGGACGGGGCTGGGAGCACCCTGGGCTGGGGGGAGGTGTCCCTGCCCAGGGCAGGGGGGTGGAACTAGATGGCCTTTAACGGTCCCTTCCAGCCCAAACTGTTCTCTGATTCTATGAAAACACCTTGCTGAAGCAATTCTAATTAAGTAGCCCTTCCTTCTTTGCTATGGCCACGTCTCTGCTCTGTGGTCACAGGGTCAGGACACACACGGCACCCTCTGTCGTGGGGGCTGGCTGCCCCCTGAAGAGTGGCCCCCAAATTTTGAGTGTCCGAGGACACAACTTTAGCTCCACGTGTAGTGGATGCTGTCAGTGGCTGAGAAATGTTAAAATCTTTAAAATCTCCTTTATCTTGTTGTCTTCAGTCGTGATGGATGATGGACCTCGTGGGGAGGTGGGATTTGAGCTAAGTCTGGCCCAGGCATCTAAAACTGGGCCAAGGCAAATCTGAGCAGAGGCGCAATTAAATCTGCTGTGGTTTTTGTCTGAATTCTTTTGGAAATGTGAGGGAATTTCACCTTCCCTGCACTGCTAACCTATTTACTCGCGTGCTAAAAATAGCCCATAATGTAGGACACTCTTAGGGAGAAACCAGAAGGAAACAGAGTGGAAGGGAGAGCTTTATTGGTGGAGAGCACTGGGATTCTGGCAACGAATTACCACTTTTTGGCTCCTTCCATAGTTATTTCTATGGGGTATTTTGACTTTAAAAAAAAAAAAAAAAGGATTAATAAAAAACATATTTTTGGAAACGATTTTAAATATTTCTGGAGTACCAAAACAAAGGGATCCACAAAAAAAACAGCAAAAAAGGGATCCAAATCCCAAATCCTTCCTCTTTGTTGCATTTCCCTGGTGGCACCCACCCTTACCAAAGGAAAAAGTCATTTTTTAGGTGCCCTTTGGGTCCTCTCCGCACCCAGAATTGCTGTGTGTCCGTCCTCCGGGCTACAGAGACAACCGTGGTGCGTAGGAGGATGTCGTGGTTTAGGAGGACCAATGTCCTCCACAGCATCGTCAGTGGAACAGAGCATACTGCTGGTCTTTAATTATGTTTTTTCTTTTTCTTTAGCCTTAAAAGGACAACGGACATGATGTTTGGAGGAAAGCAAGTAGTGGTCTGTGGCTACGGGGAGGTAAGGGGCTCATGTTTTACGTGCGGGTGCTGCATGTAGAATCAGCACATCCTTTGCATGGCTTTACCCGACGGGGTTTTTCCGTCCTCGGGGCTTTTCTCTGCATCTGCAGGTACCTTCAAACCTGACGGGTTTGCTAAAACTGGAGATTTTCCTGATTTCCAGTATAGTTCCTGAGTGTTAAACAGATACCAAACCTGAATCTTAAAATAAATGAGCATTAAGTATTCTGAATATCTTTAATATTGAAATATCCAGATAGTCATATATTCTATATTATAATTATATTTTTGTATTTTATATTCTGTTATATTTAATATGATAGTAAAACGGTCAGAGGCTGGGTTCTGCAGATGTCTCGTGCAGCCGCAGCGTTGCATGCTGAAGCATGGTCAAGAAAGAGAAGTTAATCATGACTTACCCCTGTGCTTTCACCCCCAAACGGAGGAATCCTCTCTCGAGGCGAGACTGGGATATTCGCCCTTCGGCGGTTCTTGTCGGGACCAGTTGACACCAGTTATGGTGGGCTGCGCTGTGGGCACTGTACCGCAAA
>VZSZ01003116.1:373892-384282 GCA_013398815.1 Ibidorhyncha struthersii | reverse complement strand
GACGGGGACGACCCCCTCCGCCCGGGGAACCTCCGGGAGCCAGAGAAGCGGCGACGGAACGGAGAGCAGGGACTCGCTTTTAACAAGCCCTCGCCTGAGCTCCCAGCCCGGTGATTAAATTACTCTCCTCCAGCGAACCCGTTACTTTANACCGCCCCCCCGACAGCTCCGTGATTAATGAGCCACCCGCCCGGGGAAGGGGCGGTCGCTGCCGCCGGGGCTGGCGGGGGGGTGGGGGGGGAGAGCCCGGCGGCCCGGTACCACCCGGCCCCGCCGCAACCACCGGCAGCCCCGGGTTATAAACGGCGCCGCGGGGACGGGACGGGACGGGACGGGACGGGAGAAGAAGGGGCTGCGCGGGGCAGACCCGCACCGCACCGCACCGCTCCGCTGCGGGCGGGAAGGGTAAGTTCATCCCCGGGCCGGGGACCGCGGGGTATGTTCGTTAAGGGTTACCGGAGTTAGGCAAAGGGCAAGGTCTTTTTAAAAACGAAGCAAAATAATCTCGAATCACTATGGTTTGGTTGGGTTGGGTTGGGGTTTTTGCCACACACACACACACCCCCCTCCAGGAACAACTGAAAAGGCTGCGAACAAGTTTTATGTGAGGTTTCCACCTATTTCTTCCCAGTTTGCGTACTCCGCTCTGGCGTTTTCCATCTTTTCCTTCTCCATTTGGGCAGACTGCCCGTTTCATTCACATGGAATATAGGACTAAAATAACTGCTACGCTCTTTTATTTGATAAACTAATTCGATTTTGAACCGACTGTGTCTTTGTAACGCCATGTGAAAACACGAATGCATCTGCCTGCATTAGAAATGCTGCAATAGAAATGCTTTAGAAATAATGTAAATATTTTGACTTTCACACCCCCGTTTCCAGGTCTCTTCACGCACCAGGCAGTGAGAGGGTGTTTGCAAAAAAATATACCAATTATCTTAAAAAAAAACAACCAAACAAAACTCTTTCTTGTAAAATTTTCAAGGAGATGACATGGAAACCGCCTGTTGCCCGGAGGCATTTTATTTACTTTAGTTTTTAGCAACGGTTTTTGGGACCACAAGGTTTGGGTGGCTCCTGGCTTTACAGAGAGCGCAGCACCGAGAGCGTGCACACTGATGGCACCAGTGTGACGAGTCACCCTGACCAGCCCCAGCTCGTAGCAAACCCCATCCTGCCCGGGAGCCACCACGTTTCGGCTACGCGCATGGACATACCTACAGTAGATCCTGTGTTTCTGCGTCACGAACTTTCCCAGGATGTTGGGTATTGCTGCATGTACTTGATGGGAAAATCTAATAGTGAAGGAACTAATTCAGAGTGAAATCTCTCATCTCCACAGCTGCAAATTTGCCTTTTTTTTTCCCCTGCAGGCCCAGGATTCAAGCCAATGTAGATGTGAAGCTCCTCAAACAGAAACTTCTACTTCAAAGGGCGCCCAAGGAAATGAGGTTTTTAGGTACGTGTGTTTCTATATACTCAAATCATTCTAGTGCTAAATTTGGTTATATACCAGCACAGCAAAATCAAAACTGCGTGTAAACTGGCCTCGCTCCTGTGCTTCAGTGGATGAGCAGGTATTTATAATGACCCAGTCTGTCTGTATCTGTGGGTAATTCGGACTTTTCTGGTAATCAGGGAAGAATTCCTCGTTTCAGTGGGATTTCGATGGGATGGCAGGTGAGAAACCCTGCTGATAAACCTGAAACGGTAGGCTCGTCTGCTGTATTTCATGACTGTATTGACTCTGCAGTGGCAATAGAGATGATTTTTTTGGGCGACTAAAATGCATGTAGATCCAACTGTGACTAAACACGGTGAGAAAATACCGAGAGAAAAAGCACATGGGACCTTTGCTTTAAGTTAAATGAAATAGGCAATTTAAAGACCATTTTTCAGCCCTCACTCAAGACAAGCTCATGTAGACTTAATGTGAGTTTTATTTTGTATAGGTCATAATTATCACATTAAAAAAGAATAATGAGATTTTTTTCCTTTGGTTTCCGGTTATAACACACACAGAGTACTTCACAAATAATTTCAGTCTAAACTGTACTACTGTTTAAGAGAACATTACCTCATAAAACTCCATCAGATTACCAGCAAATTAATCAAAATAAAACACTCAAAATAATAATGTCTTCTAAATACCATCAAATTAGAGCATTGCAAAAAAAAGACTGTTTAGAAACCTTTCCTCTTCTCTGCTATAAATCTGTGACCTCCTTTATTGTCTTGGGTTTTTTTTTGCCATTATCAGCCACAGTTGCACAGGGACATCAGTGGGACTTCAGCGTGCGGCTGAAGTGCTTTGCAAAATAAGGCCGAATTTTTGTAAATGTAGATTTCACGTCATTCACCTGCACCAGTTTTATTTAAATTTCTTAAATGACACTGTGTTTGGATGCAATTAAAAGTCTTAATAACTTGTTTTTGCCCTTGTTGTGCAGCTGGGCCATCACAGGAACAGCCGCTGCCAGCGCGTGAAAGCCGGGATCTGGGTGAGAGGCGTAGAAGGGCTGCTTGACCAGGGACAACAGGGACAGGTATTCTTCCAGCTAAGAAGTGCTGCTCTTCGGGGAGTATTGGTTGAATTACATTTTTACCGTGGAACTGAGTGCATTAAAGGACCGTGGGTTTTATTACAGGCAGAGCTGACTGACCGTCTTTTCTGAAAGTTGGGAAAAGACCTTGCCGTCAGTATTTTCAGCTTTGCTCAAAAAAAGCTTTTTGCTGTTGTTTTCAAAGGGTTCTTTTGCCCCCCAATGGCCAAAATCCAGTTTACAAGATGCTTTTTACATTTGAAAACGTAGAAGCTAGAGGGTAAGCAGGGAGATTCCTGAGTACCCTTAGGGGTGGGAGGACAGAAGTCAGTTCTCGATCCTTTAAAACAGTGGACCAAGCTTTGTCCTTCAAAACCTCAGTACGGGGCTCTGTGGCTCCATTCACCACTGCGTCAGAAAATGGTATTTTTCTTTCTGCTCACTTAAAAGACCGTCAATAAAATGATGGCAGGTAAATAGAAAATATACACACAGCCCCACATCCCAAATTATACAGCTAATGTGTTTTTTTTAAAAAAATAAATCATTTAGCCTAATTTTTAGTTTGGTTGTAAATGGAAACTACTGTGGCAGTGCTGCTCAGCGTTGGCCCCCGGCAGGGTTTTCTCAGAAGAGCCAGGTGATCTTTGGGCTACGAGCGATTCAAAGAAATTGCTCTGTGTGTAATACTGTCGCAAAGAAATTAATCTTTATGAAGAGTTTAACTTCTGTGTGTGATACCAAATTTATAAGCAGCGAGCAGAAAAGCCGCTCGCAGAGCTGCGCAGCGGCACCCTGGCTTTTCCTGGCAGGGGCAGCACTTGCATTTCCGATAATCTCTGTTTTTAGAAAGCGTTGGCTTCGGCACAGCACGGCGGCAGCTGGCTTTAGAGATGCTCTTGTCGGTTGCAGGTCCCTCTCTGCCGGGGAAGTCACCAATGGACTGTGGACACTTAGCTGAGAGCAGCGAGGAGATCTCCAGCCCTGGCGCAGACCCCGATTCCCTGCTGCCTTCTGCTGCCGGCGGCAATTCCTGCCCGCCCTCCGTGGCTGGGCAGCGGGCTGGGGCACCTCCGGGCAGACCCGCCGCCGCTAACGCCGCTCGAGAGCGCAGCCGGGTTCAAACCCTGCGCCATGCCTTCCTCGAGCTGCAGAAGACTCTCCCCTCTGTGCCGCCCGACACCAAGCTCTCCAAGCTGGATGTGCTTCTCCTGGCCACCACCTACATCGCGCACCTCACTCGCAGCCTTCAGGATGAGGAAGAGCCACCGGGAGAGGGCTTGGGTACCCTCCGAGGGGATGGGTACCTCCACCCTGTCAAGGTAGGATGGCTGAGGAGCAGCTACCACCTTCTCTCAGTGAGGAAGTAAATAGGTGTTCAAGATACTTAGATGAAACTAAAGATTTTAAGCTTATTTACCTTGCCAGAGTTAATACAAGAAAAGACTGCCTAGACTAACCATTGTTTCTAGGTGCTAGTGGCCTGATGGAAATGTCCTGGAGCTCTGTCCCTCCAGCTTCAGGGATGTAGCGCAAAAACAGTAAATATAGCATATGTCCAAACCTAGTGGGACTTGGTCCCTTGGAAGGGAAGGCAGAGGGCAGCACCACAGGAGAACCAGCACCTCCTCAGTCCCCGTGTGGAAACCTTGGTGATCCCCCACCAAACCCATCAGAACCGGCTGTAGGAGATGGATGTGGTTGAGGTGATGCGCTGTCCCACAGCGCCGACCTCAGCCACCGCTGGGCCTGCTTTGGTTCTCCTGCTGAGGCAGTGGCGACGTTCATTACTGGCCATGTGTTAATTCCTTCTATGAAAGTGCTTTTCTGATTCATTCATTTCGTCTAGTTGGTACACGCCGTTGTTGCTCTTTCCTTCGTGGAAAAAAAAATAAGTCACAGCGATGCAGAGGGGATGTGGAGGGGGAGCTGCTCTTGGAGGGGACCCGGGGTGGAAACGGTTCTCAAGTGCATTGCTCACTGCCTGATGGGACTCAAATACCACGGCGTATTTTCTTTGGCTCTGGTCTCAGGGAGTGAGTTAGAGCTCTGGGGTGTTTTCTTTTTTCTTTTTTTTTTTTTTTTTCCTTAAGAGTCTGATGAGTTCAGAATGATCTTAATTAAGATTAATTTGTGAAGTAACCTCTAGTTTCTGTAAAGTGGCTAATTCACAGAGAGCTTCTTGTTCACAGTGTTGGTCGCTGTAAAAAGCGTGATGTGAATGTAGGCTTCTGAGGCCATTTAAATGATTAGCTCAGGCTCATTAAGAAAGCAAAACCTTTATATCAATTAGAAGATGGCTATAATTTAAGAAAAAAAAAGTTGTGTTATATTTCAAAATAAGTCTGAAGTAGCTTCTGTTAGTTCCCGTGGTCAGAGTGAAAGGACACAGGTCTCTTATGGTACTTTTTATCAGCTGCCAAATATTACTGGCAGAAAAATACTTTTTCATAGTTACTACAGCAGTTAAATGATCCAGATGCGCGTTTCCCGGGCTACTGGAATACAGCAATACTGGATTCATCTAGCAATTATTTTTTTGTATAATCTTAATTATGTGCCATTTACCTGTATTTAGTTTTGTAAAGAGTCGATGAGTCTAACCAATCTTTCTAATATTCCTGGTAGTAAATTAATTTTTTAGTTGGCACTAGAACAAAAGTGTCACAGATAAATCATAGTACATGCTTCAAAAACCCCCACCGTGCAGGATACTGGACAACCAGTACAGATAAGGACTTTACGCTCACATATCAAGCACAGTAAATACAAATAGTGAGGAGAGAAACACATCCAAGTACACCAAACAAAAATACAGTTAATGACTTAACTCAGATGTCTTATTGGTGACAAATTCATAACATCACACTTGAAATAAAAATACTGAATGAGATCATGTGGTCTTTCCAAGTGAGAATATGCTGCTTCTTTATGTCTTTAAATAGAAGAGCTGAGATTTAACTGCAGTATCAAGCTCCTCTAGTTTTTAGAGCTCTCTTTCGTTACCCAGCCTGTTCCCAAAAGTGTCTTAAAAAAAAGTTGTATTCTTTTGGAACAATACGCTTGGCTGTGTTTCAGGTATTTTTGCATACGATGTGTACGACAAGTTGTCTTTTCAAACATCCACCTCTCTCATAATGAACTCAGCACATCAGACTGGAGCTGAATGCTTCCTCCCAAGAGAAGGGCACTCAGCTGCAGTCACCCCGCAGTCACTGCAGGGCTGTCAGCAGTAACTAAATTGCTCGGGTTAAGAAACTGGAGCATTAAGAATAAGTATTTAACACTGATGTGCATCTGATTATTCCATTAATCAGTGAATGGAAAGATGAATTGTCTCATCTGAAATGGCTGGAGCTGACAAAGAACAAGAAGTTGTCAGTGCTGAAGCCCACGAAGGAACAATTATATTAAATTCCCCCCAACACACGGTCTTTCGCAGCCCTGGTGCTGTGGTCAGTATTGTGGGGGGTGATCTCTGCAGGCGTTGGTGTGTCCCCGTAGTATCCCTGGCATCGTAAAGAGGAGGAATGTTTTGTTTTATTTTAGCAGCAGAGCATTTCCTGTACAGACGGTGGTACGGTGGCTGCTCAGCCTGCCCCTGTCTGTCGGCTCCCGGGGGGAGTGGGAGCGCTACCTCATGATTAATTACCAAAGGAGATACCCAGGCTGAGGTTCCCTTACTTGGCTTCCAACAACATTTTCCAACAAATGACAAAATGGGAACTTTGTGGCGATAGCAACAGTTTCCTATTTTCTCATATTGTAATTCCAACACCATGTAGAGCTTTGCCGAGAGCCGCATTCAGACTGCAAAGATGCCGGGTATCTCAGCGCTCTCCTCGTCTCTTCTCTTGCAGAAGTGGCCAATGCGTTCCAGGCTGTACATTGGAGCTACAGGACAGTTTTTGACTCACTCAGCACAAGGAGACGGTGCAAACCAAGGAGAAACATCAACTTCACAAATCTAATATCCCTTCTCGCTTAAAAAAAAAAAAGTTATTTATTACACCTTATATATATTTAAGTTAAAAAATAGTATCTACAGACAAACTATAATTCCTGAAATAGTTTGTAGAAGAGAAGGAGTTGATTCTTAAATGTAATTAATACCTCATGAAGTTAATGTGACGCATGCTCGGTTTCTATCATAGAGGACATTGCTGGGGTCTGAATTGGGGGATGAGGAGAAGGTGATGGGGGTCAGCAGCAGCGGCAGAGCGACGAGCAGGACAGGCCACCTCCTCCCCGCTGCAGAGGTGCACTGGGGGACAGGGGGAGAAGGAGCGGCGCAGCCGTGGCTGGGTACAGTGCAGCACGGGCTGGGGTGGGAAGCAAAGGGCAAGTCTAAAAATCGCAATCAAAACAACCCTGTGCACTTTCTTGACTGCACGAAGCCAAAGGCAGAAATCCCACTGACCGCAGCCGCCAGGTCAAGGCTTCATCCTTCAGGTAGTCTACACTGTGTGATGTTATTCCCAAAAACGCGGTTGCATGTTCACCTCGAGTAGAAACGCTCCAAAACCTGTCCTGCGTAGACACGGCGCTATGAACCCCCAACACAAACCGCTCTGTACGTGGTGTTCTTGTGTTGATCCATATGACTGTGTTGCATGTTACGGGGTTTACAACATGTTTGTTACCCCCATGCAGGTACTCGTCTGCTCCAGGTGCCAACACTCCTTTATCGTCTCTTTTAGCGGGTTCGTGCATTCAAGCAAAAGAGCCCAAAGAGTTGTCTTGTTCGTGGCATGTTTTTCACTTAAACCGCTTCTATATTTAGGCAAGAAAAACTGAAATGACATGCACAAATGCCATCTGATGTATCCGTTCTGTAAAACACTGTGCTTCTCATATAGTTTGTTATTGCTGAGGTAAACGTTTTATTAAATATTATCCAGTCTATTTATTGAGTTGCAAATTCTGCATCAGTTTCTCACTCTACAGGACTGATAGTTTCTATTAGTAATATTCTGCATTTATAGTGATTTCTTTCTGAAGACTTCACAGTTTAAGTTTTAAAATGACATTCGGGGAAAAGGAAAACAAAAATACTAGCAAGACCAACCTTTTAAAAAAAAAAAAATTCATCTTATTTCTTTCAATCTTGAGTCAAACTTGTGATGTCTTTCAGAGGTGCTGAGCACATCATCACATCTCACTGCAAGCTGAGTGTCCGGTGTCACAGAACATCAGGCCTCCGGTATAAAAGAGTCATTTAGAAAGAGTTGGACAAACCATCTAGGACATGTCAGAGATGTAAAATATGGTAAAATCTGGAGCTCTCCACCACTCCTGCAGCATTCTGAGCTTTTAGCGAGATTATTTTAAATAGTAAACATACTTGAAATGCTTTAAATACCTTTAATATATATTTATTTTAGGCATGTATTTCTTATTTACAATTGTAGTGGTTTAATAAAAGATGATAATTATATATCCAGAGCACCATTCAACACAGGAGCTACTGCATTGTGTGAAAAAATACCTAGAAAAGGGCAGTTTGGCACAGACAGGTATCTACTCATAAATAAGAGTCTGGCTTTTTAAAGAACTGTACTTACTGTCCCTAGGAGTAAAAAGGGGGGAAGCACAACTTCTTATTCTTGGGATACCTGTTTGTATTCAGAGTTATTAATGAGGACAAGCTGAGGTGATGACAGTTAAGTAAGATGGAAGAGTGAGACAACTGTGAGGGTTTCCAGGAGTACTTAAGACACAGATTACAGGTCAGACTGATAAAATGCCACGTAGAAGCACAGAGAATTGAGGGTAGTTTTGTAACTGAGATCTAAACGAATGCCATCAGGTGCGGGGAAAAAGGGCAAGTGAAATCTCAGCCAGAAGTCAACACCAAACCTCGAGCTGCTCCTGTGCAGCAGCCGTCTGATAATAAAACCAAAACATATGAATCATGCACACAAAATGGCATGGGGAAAGCACAAAATGTGGTGATGTTTTTCATCAATTGTGTGCGCTTACTTAGCATAGAGGTGCTGGTCAGTTCACAGGCTCCAATAATACACCTGGAAAGGACAGAATTCAAAAAAGAGAGAAAGAAAAGGAAAAAAAAGAAAAAAGAAAAAACAAAACCAAAAGAAAAAAAAAGATAACGAAAAAAAATTAAAAAAGCCCTTTCAGTTTCTAAAGGCTTCTTCTATTAAATGTAATTGAAAGACTCTGTCTGCTTCTTCATGAAGTAAGCTGGAAAATTGGATGGAAATAAGGGCTAGAAACGTGGAAAGTTACGCACGGATGGCCTGGAGAAAAGAGCTCTACACAGAGTTTTACTGCAATAAAGGTGGTGTATTTACAACGCTCAGAAGTCAGACAGTGAAAACGCGCAGCAAACACAGGAGTCACTTTGCACCCACGTTTGTATAATTGTGGCCACGTACATGACAATGCAAAGACCTTCACAGCATTTTATAAATGTACTAAAGGGCAGTAAGTATATGCAGAGTTACAACAGCAGGTTTTTACTTGAGAACAACTCCCCGTGTATATGGGTTGGGATTTTTTTTTTTTTTTTCCTGAGACAGATTATTCTGCATCAGCTGCAAATTTTTTATGACTTTTCTTCCAGAGCCCAGACACCAGGTTTGGCAATCCACTTCCTCTGATCAGTGCAAGAGCTCGTCTTCCAGAAATTTACACCATGATCAGAACAGATCCTCTGAACCTCTTTGCTTTAAACCTGACGTCTGGATCAAACGTTACATTTCTTAGGAACAGTTTGTATCCTTGTATACTGAAACATAACAGTTTGGCATTTGGCACTGGAAATACATGTTTAGGATTACAATTATACAATGTTCACATATTGCTACCAAAAGGAATGTTTTTTCACAGAGTAATTTAAAGATCTTCGCAAACCTGTTATTGTCATCACAGCTTTTCCTTCAGAGGGATGGGACTGCTAAACTTCATACGGCCGTACACAAACAACCGGCCTATGCAAAAGCTGCCGCATACACACCTTTTTTTCCCCTCATACACAGCTGTAACTACAATACCGTGCCCTCCAGCCATGTATCGCTTCCTCTTAACATGTACCCTGCCAATCACTCCTTTTTCCCTTAGAGACCTTTAGGACAAAGTAGTCATTGTGCTTGTGTAAAGGGTAACACCAAAAAGATGAATTTTCCATGGCTTTGACTTCTAGAAGACTTCCTATTCAGTGAGAATGGAAGCATTTTAAGGTTGAAAACACCGGGTTTTATTAATACTGCTGCATATAAGACACACCAAAATCAAAGCAGACGCGCTTCCATCTCCGGTAGTCTTGTTTACGCTCTTAACCCACCTACAATAAATTCCGCCGTTTTCTCGGTGAAACCGCGACCCCATAAACTGTCCCACAAATGCAGACCGGCGCGCTGGCTGCCGGTTGCCCAAGGCCCGGGCCGGCCCCGGGGGGTGCGGCAGGAGGCAGCCCCGGGCCCGGCGCTCCCCTCAGCGGCGGCGCCACCCCCAGCCCTTCACCGCTCCCCTTCCGCACCAACGAGCCGCTGCGGATTTCCCGCTGCCTAAACCACACTCCGGGTCTCCCGCCCGAATTCCGGCGAAAGCTGTGACAGGATTCCCGCGGCCGCCGGCCCCAACGGGCCGGGCCGCCCCTCAGCCCTGCCAGGGCCGGGGACCAGCGCTGCCGCGGCAGCCTGAGGGCGGCTGCCCGGGCGCGGGGACGCAGCCAGGACGGGGTCCCCCTCCTCCGCACCGGACTCCGAGATGCTGCGGCCACGCCGGGGACCGACACCGGAACCCACCCGCAACTGCAACTGCCGCCACCCGCAACTGCCGCCACCCGCGCATGCGCGCGCAGCCCCACCCCACGCAGGCAC
>VZSZ01003116.1:327517-373757 GCA_013398815.1 Ibidorhyncha struthersii | reverse complement strand
GCTGCCGGTGGCGCCGTGGCTCGTGAGGCGCTCGGCGCGTGCCTCGGACCCGCTGCGGCGGGGCGGCCGTGCGGGCCCTCCGGCATCCCGGTTCGCCCGAGCCGCGGCCTGCAGCCGCCGCCGCCGGGAGGGGAGCGGCTCCGCTCGTCGGTCCGAGCACGTGCTGGTCTGAACAGCAGAGCGATTCCTCACGTTCGCTTTTCGGCGGAATCGGAAATAATCCTGTGCTGTTTAATGTAAGGAATCCAATTCAGACGGTCCAAAGCGACGTATGTAATCTCAAGAAGCGAAGGGATGGCGTGCGGGTGCTGTGTCCGAAGCGGCGTAAGCCGTCGCTTGAAAGACGAGCGATTGTTGCGCTGTTGTAGCTGTGACACGGTTCCAGTTGCCGCGTACTGACACCGGAGTTAGTCTGGGTGCTGGAGGTGGTTAGTTCAAGCGGACGCTTGCTGGCCACGCAGGCTTTCCGGGGACCTGCGTATGTCTCGTGAGACAAAGATGGGCCTAATTGGTATGTGCCACGCCACTGGCAAGCAGTGGTAGTTACTTTGGGTTATGTCTTTGTTCGTCAAGCCTTCACGGTAATGACAGGTTGGACATCCAGAGAGATTTGGGTGTGCTGATAAATCACTTTCATCGGCAAATGCATGTCCTAATTCCAAAGATAAATTACCTTATTTTCCTTTGGGGAATTTGCAATTGTTGTATGGTGACCCTGACCATGCCCTCTTTGGGTTGTCGGCACAGATCTGCAATGGTGGGTTCCGCAGGGACAGGACCCCAGGGGTCTCGGTGGTCTCCGTGGCAGTGCTGTCCTGCCAAGACCATGGCCTGAGTGTTGACCTCAGTTCAACTGATAGGAAAACGCGTCAGCAATTTCCCCGGAGCGCGGCATGTGAACGAGGGTTAAAGGCTGTACCTTGCTGGGGTACTCTTCTCCCCAGAAACGGCTGTTCGTTAGGAGCAGCATATTAGCCCTGCAATCAATCTTTCTCCATACTGGAGCTTGCTTTGGGTAAAATGGTCATGCCTCTCTAACCTTGACCTCAGGTGATGCTGCCTGTAGTTTTCTCCCCAGGGAATGATGAAGCCAGCAGTGAGGTTGCCCAGTAGGCTATTTCTTTTTCTGGGTTACTTTCCCCAAGGAAGTGTTGATGTCTGCTGCTGCTGGCTCAGCAGTGGACTTCTCCAAATCAGACATCTTTTATCTCTTTTGTTTCAGGCAGCAAGTGAAGTTGAGAGATGAGTTTGTTGCTGGCTTTGGGGATCTTCAGTCTGGACTCTGCCATGCTGTTACCTTGCAAGCAGGAAGGTGTCACGTGAATTCTGGAGCTACAGAAGTAATTATTTCTTACTGTACTTAAAAACGTGGGGGAAAGCATCCTAAGGTCTAGATCTCTAAAGCTGTTTTATGGCTTTTAAGTTCTCTTACAGGTGGAACAAGGAGGATTATGGTAGTTTGCATGCAGTGTTGAGGTTGCAATTCTAACAAAAGGTATTATGACAGTATAAAACCTCTTAAGACTCTGCTCCCCAGAACAAAGGAGGTGCAATCCCAGAATCCCAAAGGAATCAGAGGGGAGAGGTTTCTAACGGTATCAGAGCATCTAGTTTTTAACTGGGGGGAGAACCAAGACTTCTGCTTTGAGGAATTAACAGAAGTGAGAGGTGAGAGACTAAAGTGAAGAACAGCGTGTTCAGATTGCCATCCCTGCTGGCACTTAGCCGTAACAGTCCGTTGGGATATATTCCAAAGGGAAAGGTGACCATGGCAGTGAACGTCACATCTAGAAAGATACTTGTCATCTGGGGCTTGAATATAACAACAGGGAGGGACCTACGTTTTTGTGCCCAAAGAGAGGTTTTGTCTCTTGTTCCTGGCTATACTGAACCCATTCTGTGCTTAACAAACAGGGTTCTACCTCACTTCATAGAGGTGCACTTCTTGAGACAAACTTAACAAATCCGCTTGTGTTTGATCCTGGAAAAAATTACACCAGTCTTACAACAGACAGGAAACTGTTTGCTGGCATTATGATGATAACTCTTTGCCGTTTACCCAACTGAATTTTTTTTGTGATGAGCAATGTTGTATCTGATGTGCCAGCTAATTAGTAGGATTTTACCAGTCTGATTTGCTAGCATCATTTCTGATTTTATTTATTTTTTTAAAGGTGCTATGACATCTAGTGACCTTCTCCACTGTCTTTGAGCCTTGTGTACACACATACAGCCAACAGTAGACTCCATCCACTTCTAGAAGTTTGGGTGTTTAAGAAGGTGAGTTGCTTTTTTACTGTGATACTACAGTACTGGGGCTCCAGTAAGCTGTACTGCTAGCTGGGGAAGGCCTGTACTGGCTGCGCTTGCTGCTGTCCGGAGCTGTGCTGGCGTAACATCAGATGAAGGTGTGGCCTGTTAAGTCAAGGATGCTTTTGGACTACGGACTGACTGCTGTCCTTTACTTGTTGTACTGCTACTAGTCTTGTAATTTTTGCTTAAAAAATCATGGGAGAAGCTGGGGAGAGTAAGGATAAAAACTTGCACTCTTTTTGCAGGATTTTTTGCTTTCCTAAGGATGTATATGCCTTAATAGGCTTGTCAAAAATAGTGATTTTAAAGGAATTCTATTTAAGTCTATTCTAGAACTAATCTTGCTGGCATAATGATGAAATCTTTGCCGTTTACCCGTCTGACTTTTTTGATGTGTATCTTTGAATCTGAAATGCTGGTAGAGTTGTTAACTTAGTTTTCTGAATGCTTAATCTTA
This sequence comes from Ibidorhyncha struthersii, assembly GCA_013398815.1. Lineage (NCBI taxonomy): Eukaryota > Metazoa > Chordata > Aves > Charadriiformes > Charadriidae > Ibidorhyncha > Ibidorhyncha struthersii. Next base: position 370,987 of record VZSZ01003116.1, on the reverse strand, counting down.
TACGGACTAACTTTGAAGTTTTGTTTTGTTTTCAGCTTGAAAACAGCAGCCTGAAAAATGGAGTTTTAATGCACTTGGAAATGCTTTCATGGCCCTTCCTGCTCCTCAGAAATACTACTTGATTCAATAGTAAGGCAGAGGAGTAGCTGTTTAATGAAAATGTGTGAATAATCCTCAGTGACATTCAGGTGAGAGCGTTACTTTAGAAAGGGAAGTGGCCTTGTGCACAGTTAGAACTTAGTATGAATATTTAAGCGTACTAAATAAATTGATCAAAATTGAATAAATCAAGGGTTAAAACATGTAGGGAAAACTTGTGTGTTATCCTGTCTAAATCAGAGTGTTTACAGTGTAAATGGTGGCAGCTTTTCTGCTTATCTTCAAGGCATTGTGTATGTGAATAAAATCTTGGATTTCTGTTTTCAGTGACTGTAGTTTTTTTGTTGAGGCTATGTGAGCAGTAGCACCATGATCATGCTGGATGACATCCTGGGTAGGAGTCACACCAGGTTGTTGGTATTCAGCTTATCCAGATTTTACCAGAAGTCTGTACAATTTTTCTGCCTTTTTTTTTTTTTTTAACACGGACCTCTTGGATGTAAAACTTGCTCAGTATTATGTCTACTGCCATCCTTACCAGAAACATAAAATACACTATGCTGTTCTGACTATGGACTTGTATCTCGGACACTATCTACCATACCATTCTTTACACTTGTTTTTGCAGTGGTCTAGAGTTGAACTCCCTAAGCTGCCTACCTACCAAGTTGTCTAATAAGTTTTTTCACTTTCATGCAGGGCTCTACTGTCCTCTGCACTCCATGTAAAAGTAATGTGGAAATACTGGCAGGGTTTGGTTGGGTGTTTTTTTCAGATTGCAGGAGCATGCTGGCATCCTGGTCTAATATTACATTTCTGTGATGTAAAACAAAGACATAGAACATCAAACAGTATGGTGATACTTTACTTTTATACATTTTAAAATTTATAGAATATGAGTAAAAATTAAGGAAAGCTGTCTCACACTAGAAAAACGTTTTAATGTGCTTAAAACTATTTAACCCTCAGTGGGTGACACATCTGAAAAGAAGCAACAAGAAAAACTACAGATATTTCATGTAGTTGAAATGAAGCATTAGATTCTAAACTCCTGGTTAAACTGTTAGTTGTAGTCTTATTAAAAACCTTGCTTTACTCCTGTCACTTAACTGGATGAACAGTGGTAGTCAGGAAGAGGAGTTCAGGCTGTGGCTTTATTCTGAAGCCATAGCCTCCCAGGATGAAGACATCATTCCTGCCTTTAAAAAACACTGTCGCAAAACTTGTAATTCAATCCTGTCAGCCATGCTCTACTCCTTAGCAAAACGTCACTGAACTGTCTTAACAAAAATATTAAAAGCCTTATTAGTTGTCTGTTTCTAAATGCAGTTTCTCAAAAAGCTAAAGTTGGAGCCTCGGGCTTTACTTACAGAGTGGAGTTTTCACTCTTCATTAGTGTTAATGTGAATTCCTGGGCTGTATGCAACAATAAATTTCAGCAGTTGATGGTGACACTGCATGAGGTAACTATCTCTCTGTTGCAGGGAGTGTTCATCACGGAGGTCAAATGGAAATAGAGGATTTGGTGCTACGCATAATGCAGACGTGCCTAAGCAAAGAAAAAAAGTCAAGACTTATGCTAGAGGACTGATAACTTTTGCCAGGACTTTGAAGGAAAAAAGCTGTGACACAAATTACTCAGTGATGCAATCTTGTATGTTACTGTTTGTTATACCATAATTCTTGTCTCAGTGCCAAATTTGTGTGTGAACAAATGTGACTGTAATGTTAGATTAAAGAAAACCACCAAAGCCAACCCTTGTCTTCTCTTTCCCCAGGGAAAGAAATCTGTCTTTAGTTTAACCTGGACCAATATTAGGGGAGTGATGCTTCAAATAAGCCAGCATAGGGGATGGAGGCTGGGGGCTGGCCTGTGGCCTCAGGGCATACAGCACTGAGACTCTTTGCGGGAAAATCAAATGAAAGACTTTTCTTGTATCAGCATTCAACGGTGGAAAGTCACAACTTTGATTTGCAAAGAACTGTTACTGCAATCAATTCATACAAAGTTTTTCCAAACTGACAAAATATGAAAACAATGTTCCAAAGACTGAGTTACATGAATTACCGTGTTTTAGGGTAAGAGATGATTCAAGTAACAAGATGGCAATCAATGCATCTTCCTCAAGTACTATCTTTCTTAAACTTAGTTTAGTATGAGCCTTAGACAGTGAAATCCTAAGAGATTAATACAAGCATGTCATAAGTAAAAAGTATTGCAGACATGAATACAATATATATTGCCCTGTTTCAAGCAATTCTGTAAATCGGAAATTAAGTCTGGAGTGGGTTTTTTCTGTATTTCAGGTGTGTAAACTTCCCACAAATACTGTGTAGTTACTCTTGTCACTGACAGAGTACATACTATTATGCACGACTCGTGCTATGAAAGCAGTGGAACTTGGCATATTATCTATTATTAATACTTTTTTTGCTTGTGTAATACAAAGCTGTGATAATTTAAATCTCAGTTTTGTTTTTCTAGATAGCTTTAATAATGATAATTGTTTCTTAAATCACTGGGTTTTGCATGGCGAAGTTCTTCACACTTTTTCCCAACATCAATGTAGAAAATAAGTGGTATTAATAAATGGTAAGTAAGATTCTTTATGCTTGAACTTCTCAAAACTTAAGTCTTGTCTAGATTTTTAACAAGCTCTTGAGCAGGTCAGCACAATTTCTATTTGAAATGTAGGTCTGTTTCCTTTACTTTGAAAAGTAGAACATACAGAATTTTTAATGCAGATGCTGATAATGTTGATCCATGAATAGAATCTCTTCTCACTCTGCGACTTGCAACATAGTAGCCCTGAATGAGGTTTTCTGCTTCCGGACTCAGTTCAACATGAAGATTCTTAGCAAACAAAATAAACTAGGGAAAGCGTATACATTTTAAATATTTAACTGGAAAATAATTTACATTTTTCACACATTTCAATGTACCAGTGGCATAGTGATACAGTTTGGACAATATATTCTACCACTAGTTTTTATAAAGACATCTGTCACTATTCAGTTTTGCAGATACTAAACAATAATTTGTTAATTATGCTAGAGATATTGACAGCTTATTTAGAATGGAATATAAACTTTTACTACCAATTGTAAACTATTGTGGTCAAAAGTAAGTATTGGAGATCTGTTCAAATATAAATGTTAACCTAGTGTGTTTTTTCAGAAATAAAATCAAACTGAATTTACTATGCTGGCTCTTCTGAAGAACTTAATTTTATCAATGATCCTTTTAGTGCTAGTGAAAACACGGTGGTGGGAAGGGTTAGGAAGTGAGTATTGACAGGTTGAAAAGTAAGCAATCAGAATGTGCAGAGAGAACCTTCTGATTCCAGAAATAGTATGATATTCCCAAGTATAATGCATTTCTAAATTATTGGGTAGTATCTGTTACCTCTTCATAATCCTGCATTCTGAACTGCTGTGAGACTTTATACAGTGTGGCTTTAGGATTAATGGCTTTTTTCAAGATATGGTGTATAACAGGAGAAGACAGTTGACAAGAAGGAAACTCATTGTATATCAGAAGCCCAAAAACATCTAGAAGGTTAGGTGGAATCAAACTCACATCCTAAAGAGAAGACCAAGAGAAAGAAAACCATTACTTTATTTTGGCCTTTTGACTTCTAGAAACATGGCATTTTTTTCAGTCTGAAATGCACAATATCAATATCTACTGAGTCCTACCAGATTATCTAATGAATTACCTATAATATATGCAGTAAAATTTTGTTGCAATAGTAGCTGTCAGAAGCTATTCTAAATAAAATAAACGATACGTACTTTGGGGAAAGCTAGCTTATTTTAGAAGATACTTGATTTAAAGTCACTAAGTTGTGACTTTTTGGGAATTACTAACAGATTTGATTGTTTTCATTATTTTATAAGTTAAAATAACCATAAACACAAATGATTGCTATAGTACAGTTACTATCATAACAAGGCATGTGCTTTACCATCTGTCCAATTAAAAAATTATCCTTTTGTATATGTTTCTTTGAGGAAGAACCCACATCTACAAAAGACCAAAAATTGGTCTGAATTGAAACGGTAACTTGTTGGTCAGCCTCTTCTCCATACTTCTTCCCAGGAATGAACACCGTTGTTGTTCTGCTGTCTAGCACTAGGACAGGACAAAGTACAATCAATCAATACACAATCAATCTAGTTTAACTATAAATTCACCCCCCCACACACCCCCCCCAACTATCTGAAACCAGTCATGATTATGTATTTCAGTGAAATGTCATGATCAATGGCTCTCTGTAGTGGAACCTGTGTAGCAAATGTAAACTTACAGGACCTTGGCTCTTTTGCCCCTGTTTCTTATGCAGACTGATTAAAAATAGCTTATAGGTTTTCCCAGCATTTGAGGGCCATAAGTTGGGGAACAAACCTAGCCGTGAATTTGCATGTTTGTTCTGTCCCCTCATTTGTTAGTAGGTGTGAGATTACCGGACTGTAGAAGTTCAAGTTTATCCTTTTTATATGAAGATAAGTCTCCTAAGTAACAGATACCACCCTTAGCCAGCACAGCGCTGCAAGCGTGAATACTAGCACTTCCAGTTCCGTGTTTATCTTTGGACACAGAAGGAAAAATTTCACTAGAAGGTGGGTGTCGTATACCATGAGGCAGAAGGCATATGCTGTAATTCAGAAGCCTAAAGGATTAAATAATTCTGTCAGTCATAAGTTGTTAAAGTATTGTTCAGTTTTTAAAAACTTTAATAACTTGATACTATACTTACTACTTTATACTGGTGTTTATATATATTCAGACTTACTTATAAACAACACCACACACCCCCAACATAAAATCAGTGTCAAAACTGAATATTTAAAGTAACTTTGAATACAAAGGTAGAAGTCCAAGCTGTCTCACCAACAGGACTGTATTTCTTATGGATTTAACATGAGGCAAACAATGGTTTGCAATAGAAGTAACTCCTAGGAATTCAAAGAAGTCTCATAATTTAACCCCATATTGTTAACACCTATTCCTATTCTAGAGAAACTTTTCCAGTGATTTAAAAGGGTAGAGGATTAGCAATCCTGGCCACCTGGGAAAAATGAAAAGGCTGGGAATTTGCAAGCTCTGTCTGCCTGGGTTAATCCACCCCCACCCCTCCCCAGTTCTTTTTGAGAAAGCGGGTATAGAATTTCTTTTTCATCCCCTGTACTATATTCCTTGGCACAAAGAAGTTGCAAATTGTCTGTCTGTTTCCACCATCAAAGGCTGCTAATGATTTTAAGATGTTGGAGCACGATTTATCCTACTATTAATAATGGAGAACATTATTAATTAAAAGTAATAAGTATTAATAAATAGCTATCATACCAATAGAAATATGATGTAGGACATGCCTACTTTGATAGGCTACTGACAATAAAATACTACATGCACATGCAGACAGTACACATGACAGCACTGACCAAGATTTACAGTGTGCAACTGTTTTAATATTAACCAGATGTTTTGATTCTCAAAACACTCTGGGTTCCTATGTTTTCTCTTATGAAATCTTACTCTTAACCCGGGGAAAAAAATTCTGCAGCCCACATTTTTTTCAAATTTGAACTTATTTCTACAGCTAAATTTTGAAATGGGTAAAGCATTTTTTTTTCCACAAGAAAAAACCACTAATGAATTTGTTGAAGAACTTTCAAATGAAAATAAAATTATTTTTCAAAAATAAAAGATCTTTTTCAAATATAAAAATGAAGCCCTGCTTTGAGTTGGGGAAGGAGAAAGTATTTTTTTTTTAAAGTTAAGGTAAATTTAAAGCTGACCATATTGTATTTTTCTGCAGTGTATGTGAAAATGTGTGAACAATTTATAGTTGTGTGAAGGGGTAAATACACAAAATACGTAAATACAGAAAAACATTCTGTTAAAGGCAACAACAGCTGGATTTATGACCTACGTGTAAAGATGTACCTGATTTTTATACCTTATCAGGATAGCTTTTATGAAAAAGAGTTATAAAGATGTAAGTATCTATTTACACACTGCTTATTAACTGAAAATACTGATAGCTGGGAAGTGGTGATGAAAAGGCTTACAGTGACACAAGATTTGAAAAGTAGAGCCATTTGCTTTCATCATTACCAGCTTCTGGGACAGTCTTCAGTTTTGGTTTTCAAACAGTGTTTTGTCTGAGTTCTGCTAAACAGTGCTAGTGTTAAAATCTTATCGAGATCGTTATGAGAGTGTTAAAAAGGTTTTATTATAAGTGAAGTCCTGATCTAGATTTATCACTTCAGAGAAACAAAAGTGTCCCAGGGATAAAAATTGGGTATTTTTACTAAGGTGGACCCCGGATATAATTTTAATATATAGTCTCTTTTGCCTTTCATGTAAGACCAATCCTATTATAATCTTTAAAAATACACATTTTTAATTCTAATTTATGTGAAAAATAAGGAATCTCTTTACCTGTCAATTACTAGCGTGTCACTTGTCACAATCAACAGATCCAGATAATTTGCATTTTCTTTTTCACCTGTCTGTACAAGACTCAGCAATATTGCAAGTTTAAGAGTATTGTAAGTGCCTGGTGGGACAACTTGAGAAGCAAAGATATTGGCAAGGACGGCAGTAAACCTCCAGTATGAACTTGAAGTCAGTGAGAGCAGATACTTAAAATTGTCACCAACAAAAGATGGACCTAATTAAAACAAAGTACAGGTTTAAAAACACTTCATAAGAGAGCTATGCAGACATATTAGAACAAATCACCATTCTAGTTGTGATACAAAGCTTACAAAGAACAAACATGTTTAAGCACAAATTCAGAATGTAAACATTGACACTTAATTTTATTACTAAAAAGGTAGCAGACCTGATCTGCTAAAGCTGATAGAATAAGAAAGGAATAACAAACAAAAATCCCAGGTTCATTTAATGTATGATTTCAAAGTGCCTTCCAATGGATAGGAGAAGTTGGAACGAGAAGATGAAGAATGGCAATAATTATGTAGTTTCCCAACGGATGGAAACTGGGCAAAAGAATATATTCTCAAATAACAGTAAACATACATTTCAGACTGTAAGAGGAAAGTCCCAGAGTGGTTTCATAATCTGGACCTCTAAATAATAGAAAACTGTACCAATTCTCAAGATTTTATTCTAGAAGGTTTTCCAACTTTTTTTAGTCAGTTTTAAATGGAATTTTCTTACCATTTGGTTTACAGAGCTGTACACTATTGACTTCTATACATGCTGTAGCTTGTAAGCCATTTTGTACACAAGCTGGAATTCCTATAATCTTGTAGTGGTTTCCTATTTTCATTTTATTGGCCAGTTCATCTAGAAATTAAAAAAAAAAAAAAAAAAGGTGGCGCAGGGGGGAGACAGGAACCTACAGATGTGTTGGGGCATAAAAGCAATTTTAAAGACATGGTCAGAAAACTTTTATTCACATTCTGAACAGTTCGATTTTATTATTTAATTGCAGAAAACAACAGTTGGATGACAGGTTCACCATAATGGACTAGAATAAAAATGAAGCATACAATTCTAATTAATTAATGCAAAAAGTAAGGAAGGCACACTAGGTGAGGAAAAGTAGATTCCTGATAAAGAAAATGGATGATGCATTTAGTTCTGCATTGAACAGAAAACGGGCAGTTGTTTGCAAGTATGTGTTCCTACCCTGAAACTTGTAGTGACACCATTATCAGTTACTGTCCTATAAAATGTCAGAGAAAAAAAAAAACACAAAAGAACCCACAATAAAAAGGAGATGCAAACTAAACAGATATCAGAGAGACACACAAATAGCTTTGGGAACCTTTGTATTTCTCTGCATTTTTTTTTTTTTTTAAAAGCACATTTATTTTTTGGAAATGAGAGTTAGGTCCAACCAAATATGAATCTCAGCTGTGAGACCCTTTCTAACCTCATTGATCACTGAAGCCAGTGGAAATTTAGTGCATGCATAACTCATAGATTCTGTTTTATAACAATACACTCATAGTCCTAGTTTTTAAGTGTTTCTCATTATCTTGGAGCTCTTTAGTTTTCAAGAAATGAACCATGAAATTCCATCGACTTTTGGAATGGTAGGGTTTTTGTTTTGTTTGGTTTTGTTTTTTTGTTTTAAGGTTGTTTTTTTTTTTAAAGAGCATTAATGGAAGCGTGTTGGTAAGTTGTGATTTTAGTTGGACAGTCACATTATAAATCACATAATGTGTGCAGGGGAAGGTAGTGGTAGTAGAAGCCAAACATCCTGATGGAATGCGGAAAACAGCTAGATTGAGGAAGGATGTTAAAAAGGCATGAAGTTAGTACAAAACAGTGTGACCAAAGGAAGTAGAAAGGAGGAAAAAACAAGCTACAGTTAGAATGGGATACTGCAGAGCTGGCCAGGGGATTTTATTTAAATGGAAGTATAAAAGTGAACACAACAGTTTTGCCATGCATTTGCTTCAATCACCTGTGTATACTGTTTAGTCACCTAGCTAATTTTATGTATTTTTCTCCCAATTTTATTAAAGAACTGCAACATAAATTATGACTTTCACAATTTTATCCAGAGAAATGGACATATAAGGAAAATGCAAGGGATTATTACAGTTCAATTCTAAAACATTTTTGACAAATCTCTAGGATTCAGCTTACCTCTTAAGAAAACTGTAAACGTCTGAATCCTAAAGTGTGATTTATCACTGGAATATCCTTTCAAAGCATTGAGAACTTTTGCATCAATCATTTCAACTATTTGTTTATCTTTCAAAATAAAGGCAAAGAAAAGGTTAGTTCTCTTGAAAACAGTACATGATTTTTTTTTTTAAATGACTGGTGTATTTTAAAGCTTTTTCCACTTAACCATTTTGTTTACTTATTATGTAAAAGAAGCAGAAACGTAATAGATCTAAAAATAAAGCTACATAGATCCTACCACCAAGTACTCTAAATTTCATGTCTTCCTGCAGTGGAGAAGAACACGAACTACACACAAAATCATTCCTCACTGTGGCAGATTCTGTGGCTCCAGGCATATGCACTCTTATGTACCTAAACCCTAAAAAAAAAAAAAAAAAATTTACGAAACATTTAAAATGTGTACATGGCTTTCATTTTAAATTTCCCATTAAGAATAAAAATGATTAAAATACTGGACAGTGAAACTCCAAATTTATCGTGCATTTCTTGAGATGAGCATACGTTCCTATACTATGCTGCCACTAAAATGGTCTGTGTAATATATTATAGGGCGACCACAAGATGGCAGAATTTCCCATTGGACATTCCCAAGCAGGACAGCCTGCCTTTCTGAGCAGCAGGAGCAACTGCCACTTCTGCCTTGCTTGGAAAGGACATGGGATATTGGCATTCATTATTAGAGGTATGTGCCCTCATAAAGGCATCATTATGATTTATTCTTCAGTCTTCTAACTTTGGGATTTAGCTTTTCTGTCAAAATTTTATGGTCTCTGTTACAGGAAGAAGCAAAACCAGCCTTAAAAGTACTTAGGGCCTAATGCTGCAATGATACAGGCAGTTCAGTCATATCACTCAAAGAAGTGGTTCCACAGAAATCAAGCAGTCGTTAAAGCAAACCTGTTCTATGCTAGAAGCTTTTGCCTGGCACTTGACCATACTGTTCTGCGGTGTTTCTACGTAAACAGAAACACAGTTGCCAAGGGGGGGAAAAAAAGTATTCTACTAGTATAGCTGTTTTTCTTTTAGATAATTTAATAAATTATATTGGTGACACATTTTTTCTCATATAAACTATCTTCAGCATTAGGAAAATGAATTGCTGGCATAGCTATGCTCCCAAAACATTTAAAAATACTGAGCAACCACCGGCAAGGTCCACTGCTTTCAATTAATAAAAATCATGATGTGCTCATTACAAAAATGTCTGCATAAGACAACTGCATAGGAAAATGCCTTTTTCATGCTAGGTTTTTAATCTCTGTTAAGTTATCAAAATTATTAAAAAGCTTTTGAAATAGCAATAATTTCTCTTTTTTTTTTACTACCTTCAGAAAATGGACAGGTTTCCTCAGTGCAAAGAAATCTTGCTCCTTGTGTGTATTTTGTTACAGTTCCCATTGCAATTGCTATTCCTTCAGACATATAAAATCTTTGAGATGTGTAATTAAAGGGAAACGCGGAAAGACTGAGAACATAACTTGGTAAGGGTGGCAAATGTGTTGGTTTCAGCAGAATACTAATCTAACAAGAGACACAATTACATTAATACCGTAAAAATATTTTGTTTATTTAAAACTGCTTTACTTATACACAATGTGATATACAGGTACTAGAAAAAAATTTCAGAAGTGCATGAAGTGTAAGAATAATTCAGTTTCGTATTAACTGTCTCAAAATTCTTGCAATATGGTTGGGTGAGACTTATAGCTATTTTTAATTACAAATACTACAACCAAAGGAAAAATGAAAACTGAAGAGCTAATACAAAAATAATATTTATTAATACTTCACCATACTTAAAAGATTTAAGATCTAAACGGAGGAAAACAATGCAGACTCACCTGGGCCTCTGTCTGCAATTGTTCAATTAGTGACAATGTCTTAATAGCTATGAAACATACCTGTGATTGAAAAATAACTTCATTTTAGAAAGGAAAATCTAGTTAAAATATAGGAAACGTACTTTTCTCTACTCTTGTCTATAAATATATACTTACTGACTGAAAAATCTGTGCAGCTTGTATGGGATTATGAAGTATGTAGTTTCCAAGAGTTGCATCTAATTCAGCAATATCAGAAGGATTTATTGAAATAATGAAACGATAAACAGCATAACTTTGCTTTGAGTCTGTAGGAGCAAAAAGTACCTTAAATAAAAATAACAGAGATTTGTGTAACATTGTGTAACAATTTAACAGAATATCTATTGAATGAGTAATACCATTATATTTTTTGCAGTCGTGCACAAATTTCTGAAGGCCACCGCTTCTGTCAAGGTAAACAAGGGCAATTTCTCTCATTTTCTGTATTTCCCGATGCATCTTCCAAGAAAGATCTTTGTGCTTTTTATCAAAATGTTCGAATAAACTGTGAAGAAATGATGTTAGCACCCACCATGCTATGATAATAGTAAAGGTATGTATTAACAAAGCCATACAACATTAAAATAAATAGTCTTGTTTTCCAACTATGCAATTCTTGAAGGATTTTTAAAATACCACCATTCAATTGAAAGCTCTTCCCAGTGGCTGAAGCATACTACATTCCCAAAGTAAATTCCTGAAGAATGCTCTAGTGTTTTCTTAGTGAATTTTTTCACTGCCCAATTCCCTAACCCATGAAACTAAAGCTTGCATTTAATTTGATCTCCCCTATGTGTTTTATAGGTATAATCAGCCTATCAAAAGTAAGATTTGAAGATCTCCCTCATCTGAGAAATCTGTCACAGCTGTTAAAAGTGTGAAACTGGGCAACATCTTTGAATCTGACTTTCCTACTCTGCTGTTACCTCCTGTAGCACCCACTTAAGGTGTTGATCTTGCAAACACTTATTTCCATCCATGTACACAGAAGATCAAGCCTGATTCCCATAGATAAAACTTTGAAACTACAGTTTTGGTTTGGAGGCTGACCATGCTCTTCAGTGCTGTTTTCATTGTGTATTATCCACACCTCTGCATTTTGGGTTGGTTTGTTTGTTTTTAAGTAAATTTTCATAACATGGAGCATTTTGCTGAACTTAGACGGAGAATTACTAAGGCCAAAATAGGGTATTTTGTATATACGTATCTGTTTTACTGCCTTACAGATTTTCTTCTACAAAGTGTCCTTTGTCTTCTCTGTAGATGACCAGTATGAAACGCCGCTAAATCTTCAAAAATAAATTTAACCACCTGGTAAAGGACAAGACACAGAATTACTGGGCTGATGAGGAAGCAATGCTCACAGCTCATGAAAGATCCCCTGTAGGAGTTCACAGAATTGGCTTTGGGACAAGAAAAAGTTCATCTGTTCATAAACACCTGAGAGGGGAGTACCTGGATACCAGTGCACCACAGTGCACACAGTGCCACTCTTTGCAGCTGGTGGAGGTGTTTAGTGACCTGAAGTATCAAATTTTAAGCACAAGTTGAAAGAGCAGGGTTTTTTTTTCAATTTCTTTAGGATTACTCCTACACAATTACTGCTCCATCCCTTGAAATCTTCAACAAGAAGGGATTAAAAGAAACACACACAGACACACACAGATCCACCTTCTCTCCCTGGACCCTGTGTTTGCCAGGCTAGAAGGAAAGGACACCAAACACCACTAGAAGGACTAAGCTGTAGCCCAGGTCATTGTGCACCAAACACTGCCATTGCCTAAGCTTCAGAAAATAAAGTCTGAGCAGTCCCACTACTGGCATGACCATGTTCCGCAGTGTCCCCACAGCCAGGTAACTCCCCTCGGCTGCACTCTAGTGCGTGAACACAGCATGGTGCCCAAAGCCAGGCTTCAGGATCCTGCCATCAGCACCCCACTCCTCACAAACCCCACCGGTGCTCTCCCCAGAGTACTCTCCAGGCTTCCTACGCGCCCCTCTTCAGCACTGCTGTGTCAGCAGCAAAGGGCAGCGAGGGCCACCGGGCTGCCCACACCACAGCCACAGCGCCTTCTCCCTACGAGGGAGCCGATGTGCCTGGCAGGAGACGTGAGCAGAAACATTTCCAGGGTGGTAGCCAGGGGCTCAACAGCCACAGGACAGGAGTACCGGAGCCGCTCCCTCAGCTGGGACCTGCCCTTGCCTGTCAGCAGGCCCGGAGCCAGCAGTGCCGTGCGGCCCAGGCAGGAAAGGCACCAGAGCTCCCCTCAGCCCTGTGGCCACCTGCCCTGCCGGCCACAGCCTCCAAAGGACACCACCACCAGGCCCCTGCAGGGCAGCACCAGTGAAAAAACAACTCCTTTCCTCCCCACTCAAGTGAAAAGAACCCTCCAGCCCACCCATGACCTGCAGCTGCGCAGGGCCCATCAGCTACCACCACTTGTGGATGAGCGCCCCACCAAGCCCACAGCTACTGCAGGGTGCGCCATCTTGGCTTTACTGTGGCCACAGTCCAAGGCAGGTCACTAGAAAAGGACCATGTAGTGACAGTGTAGTCAGTACCAAAACCCAACATATTCATAAAACCATTCTCTCTCTTTCAAGAAGAGCGTGGCCAGCAGGTCGAGGGAGGTCATCCTCCCCCTCTACTCTGCCCTGGTGAGGCCGCATCTGGAATACTGCGTCCAGTTCTGGGCTCCCCAGTTCAAGAAAGACAGGGATCTGCTGGAGAGGGGCCAGCAAAGGGCTACGAAGATGATTAGGGGATTAGAACATCTTTCATATGAGGAAAGGCTGAGGGACTTGGGTCTCTTTAGTCTAGAGAAAAGAAGATTGAGGGGGGATCTTGTTAATGCTTTCAAATACTTGAAGGGAGGATGCCAGGGGGATGGGAGCAGTCTTTTTTCAGTAGTGCCCATTGATAGGACGAGGGGTAACGGGCACAAGCTTGAACATAGGAAGTTCCATCTAAACATGAGGAGAGACTTATTTACTTTGAGGGTGGCAGAGCATTGGCACAGGCTGCCCAGAGAGGTTGTGGAGTCTCCCACTCTGGAGACATTCAAAACCCGCCTGGACACTGTCCTGTGCAACCTGTTGTAGGTGACCCTGCTCTGGCAGGGGCATTGGACTAGATAGTCTCCAGAGGTCCCTTCCAACCCCTGTGATGAACAAATATTGTGTATTTCACTGGTGCCTTTAGCATACCAGCCATCTGCAAATTACCTGCCAGGACAGCACCTCTAAACTCTCTGTCATATTTCAGGTCATGTTTTCATAATTGCTGTGCATTTCAGTCAGTCCATCTTCCCATTGTTTCCCTCCCTCCCTCCCTCTCCTCCCAAGCCAAAAGACCAGAGAGCACAAAGGCAGCACCGCTCCTTTTCTTCCACAGCACCAGGAGAGAAGGGCTGCTGCTCACGGGGTTCAGCTGCACCACTCTGGAAGGGGAGGAACAATCCCCTTTTGCTACGGACAGGTGAAAACCCCTGCATCAGTCACAAAAAGACAAGTTTTTACCTCCCTCTATTACATATGTGCCAAAACAGGAAAGGATGACCACAGGTGGTTCCTGTATAGGTTCTTTGACAATCTCCTATCTAGGCTTTACCACAACTAGGGCTTCAGATTTCACTTTTCAGCTCACCAGGGGTGAAGGGGCTACTACAACTCTGAACCTATTCCTCTCACTTTGAAAGCCAGCATCATGAAATCACAGAATGGTAGGGGTTGGAAGGCACCTTTGGAGATCATCTAGTCCAACTCCCCTGCCAGAGCAGGTTCACCTAGAGCAGGTTGAACAGGAACACATCCAGGTGGGTTCTGAATGTCTCCAGAGAAGGAGACTCCACAACCTCTTTGCGCAGCCTGTGCCAGTGCTCTGCCACCCTCAAAGTAAAGAAGTTCTTCCTCATGTTGAAATGGAATTTCCTGTGTTCCAGTTTGTGCTTGTTGCCCCTTGTGATGCAGAGATGCAGAACAAGAACCTGACATGACAAAGTATTGTGAGGCTTTATTGCCTGATGTTGTACACAAAGTCTGTTAACTTTAGAAGTCCTGATCAGTCCATCAGAAAGACATAAGTTTAAAAATAATAATAATAAAAAAAAAGGGCAAGGCTGTTGCTTCCCAGTGATTATAGCTGCAAGAACAGGATTCATGTAGCTGTTGGTTGTCCTGAACAGCTGCATAGCCACTTCCAAACCTCTCAAAACTTCCCAAAGCAGCACTATGGAAAATGAGTGCCAAACCACCACACCACTCCCACAAATGATACAGCTCCTTCCTCCCTCCATACCAAAGTAAATTCTTACTTCTTTTACCCAGCCACTCCTTCCAACACCTCACGCAGCAGCTGCTCAGCATCACTTAAGCACTATGCAGGAGATACTGCTTGAGATAAGCAAGGAATCCTCTTTTAGTTTCCACTTGTGTAACGTTTCACTGTTGACATAACATTAATTTCAAAAGAATTATGATTTGATACAGTCTTCTCCCCAATATTCTCAATTTTTAACTGATCTTGATGCAATATAGACAGCATCTCTCTTAGCTAGTTCTTATTTTGTCAAAAATTAGAGGATTTAAATATTGAAATTTATCTAACATTTAACTCTGGCTACTCAGTGTCTTATCAGACTTCTCTCAAATCAAGGCATTTAACTCAATGTATTTTTGAACAAAAAACACGGAACACTTTTGAAGTAACAGACAAAAATAAGTTGTTATTTACAAGTAATAGATATATATAATAAAACTACTACCGTGATAGGCCTTTGTACACTGTAACTGCAGTCAATTTTTGCATTGTTTAAAAAAATTTCCTTAAACAGAAATTATTCAGAATTATCCGTTTGTCCACACATGTGTATGTTACGAGAAATACAATACCTTTTCACATTTTTAAAATTTATCAGCATAATTTACATTTTTTTCCCCTAACATCAAGTGAAGATTTAAAAATGGTGCAAACTGGAATACAAAGACAAGTATCTATGAATGCTGAAATACAATCAATTTGGAACATATTAGTGTTTCAAACTATAAATCCGTGAGAAAAATCCCAAATATTTGGCATCGTCCCCTCACCACACACCCCCAAAAGGTCAAAGCAAGATAGCCTTTCAAAGTAACAGTGATTATTGCATATTGTATCTTTGGAAAAGCAGAGTTTTAACCAAAAATATTTTTAATGTAGTTGAAATATAGACGCATTTATCTCAGAAAGGAAGGAAGGAAAAGCAGAGCACATGATCAGTAATGTTATCAAATCAATCCAGTTAATTTGTTCCATCCTTGCTTTGAGTAATCGCTCATACCTGAAGATAATCCAGTTGAGTGAACGGGTACTTCAGCACACGCAAGAGCAACAATCCAGTTTTACATGACCAACTTCTCATTCTGTAGAAGTCCTTTAAGAATCTTGGTCTTAACTTATATTAGCCCCTCATTTAAATGCTGACAGGTAAATTAACACATATTTCAAACTGATATAACAGGGGAAAAAGTTACCTTCTTTAAACCAGGATATACAAAAGACAATTTGCATAGTTACAATTCAAGCACAAAGTCACTGTAAATAGGTACAAAAGCATTTATAAATTTACTAAATTTGCTGCTGTTTGTCCCAGCCAAATCTTAGATACACATGAATGTAAACTTGAAGGGATTGAGAACAGTCAGTGTTTTTGCTTAAAAAATATGTAGAGAACGCTTTTTAAAGGTTTTAAAAAATATTTTCTGCAGCAGGAACAAACAATTCAAACCCCAAAGAACGCCATCCAAAATGCCCAAGTTCCTCCTATACAGCAGAGAAAGTTTGTTCATAGGTTTCAAACCTACATACAAAACGAGGCACTAGTTATGCTATTTTGGAATGTGTCCATGACCCTAACATTTCAGTTCACCCCAAGACTTGCAAAACACTGTTAGCTTCTAACTTCCTAGGAAAACATATCTTCAGAAGGAGGTGCATAAGAAAATCCAACAAATGCATCATCTGCCTCTAGGACACTGGCATTAACAATGTTGTAATCGGAAGAAACGCAAACTGAGTACGGGACCATTTCTTCTGTAAACACTGCATCAAAATTCCCAATATCATCTGGTCCAACCTAGAAAACAAAGATCTATCAATTTTCATAGAAACAACAACCCCCCCCCAAACGCCCCAAAAAACCCAAACCCCACCAAATTCTCTTTCTCCCTTTTCCATCAATAATACTTTAAGTGTTAAATTCTAGCAACGGTACTGTTGTTATAATAGATCAGCTTCCTGGTAACACACCTAAGAACTAAAGCATAGTAGTCACAGAGAGGAGACAAGACAGCTAAGGCTTCTTCACCAAACAGACTCAACAGAAGGCGATGCTCTGATGTGACCTTAGGAAGGACTTCCTCCCCATCACCACCTTTCCCCCCTGGGTTTTCAGACCAGCAGTCACATGTTGACACACTTTAAACTGCTTGGATGATAAAAAAAAGCTGCAACTAAGGCTTAATAACTACAAAAACCAGCATCAGTCTTTTGGAAAGTCTTCAAATAAAGAGGCTATCCGTATTCTCTTCTTTGGTCTTCAGACCCCACAAAAATTGACAGTACTTTGACAGGAACAAGCAGAGGAAACCATGATATGTCAAACTAAAAAAAAAAAAAGTGAGTGCTCAGAAGTCCAGTCAGCACTGAGCAGGGTTCCCATTCTGCACCATTCTGAAACAAACATTCTTTGCAAATACATGAGCCCTCAAAGGCAGAAATTTGGCAGGTATGAACTAAAACAGCACCAGGCACCTACCACGTTAGGATTAAACGGTGGTGGAATCTTCTTCTGAAGAAGATCAGTCCAGCTGAGAGATTCAAAGAATGGGTGCTTTTGAATTTCAAGCTGCAATAAGGAATAAAGATTTTAGATATTTCAGAAACCCATCCTGTGCATCACAGTAAATAGTACTTCAAACTGCATGCACGTAAGGAAGTCAAGTCCTTCATCAGTTTATTTATTCACGGTTTACTTTGCAATAAAAGCTGTAGTTGGTAAAAACAGCAATTAAGATTCATTAGCCTGCCTCTACAAACCGGTTTCCTTTTAAAGATCATATTTTCTGCTTTAAGCCTTAAAAATCAACCACCTTCAAGTCTACCACAGAGCAAGAATGTTTTCTGTTAGTATCTCTGCTCCTGCCTTTAAAGTTTGTTAGTTTTTGTAAAGCAGATCATCGAGAACCAGGTGCTTCAACAGCTCTGCAATATGCTTACTCGTTATGAATCAGCAAATAGCTATGCAAAATGCTACTGTCCTTTCATCTGGCTCCACACTGTGAGGAAGTACAACGCCATAGTCTAAGTGCTCTGTTACAAGGTCAACAGACTTAACTAACGTTAAGGCTGCAAAGAGAAGACTATAAAAATCTCACAATTAATGGATGGAAGAAGTCCTTTTAGATCATTCCTCATTGCACAGTTCTGAAGACATCTATACTTTCTCACATCACCTTCTTGCAAATAAATTTTTTGTTGTTACACTGGGAAAACATTTGCCATGATTTTAAGGCTAAAAAAAAAAAAAGAGCTGCTGATTGCACGGTACTAGTATTCCTCTTTACCTGAAGACTGTTTTTAATGTAGTTAGACTGACATTACCAGAAAAATAGGCTTTTATTTTCATTATTTCCCAGTTTCACTACAAACAGTGAAACCAAACGTAGTACACCTTGGTGACCACTATACCAGGAACTGGGTTTCCTGTGCTGGCAGGTACAGTAGCAACCAAGCTCAAAATACTTATACCCCACGACAATCATCTCTCTCCTATCCCAAACAACTTTCAGGGATTGACCACACTGATGTCTTCAAGGAAAAAACAAAAAGGATGAAGACAAGAGACAGACATAACAGAGCAATCTCTATCTCCAACTATTAAACCTGTGCTGTGCACACAAATTTACTGATGTCCCTTTAAATGAAATAAGGCTTGATTAATTAGGACATTACATACAAAATCTTCTCTTGCTCCAAGTCGGCTTTGCCGATCTT
Source organism: Ibidorhyncha struthersii (assembly GCA_013398815.1). Taxonomy (NCBI): domain Eukaryota; kingdom Metazoa; phylum Chordata; class Aves; order Charadriiformes; family Charadriidae; genus Ibidorhyncha; species Ibidorhyncha struthersii. The sequence continues at coordinate 352,314 of VZSZ01003116.1, read as the reverse complement.
TCTCCAAAAGTTCTTCCAGAATAGACCAGGCTGTAAGACTGATTCCTGGGCGCAGAACTAGGGGCTTATGAAGAATATTCTCATACATCTCAGCAACATCACGGCAGTAAAAGGGAGGCTAAAAAAACCAAAAGTTATACATGAACTTGAAGCCACACATGACATTTTGTTTCATGTGTATGGATCAGTAAATGATTCTGTACGAAATACAAACTGCTAGCAGTAAAGAAGAAATCTACCTCTTCTTCTGCACGAACTTCTAATTCAGTCGTCACCATGGCCGAATCTTTACACTCGATAGCTTTCCCACCCACCTCCTCTTCTCCTAAGACATTCCCACACTCCTAAGTAGCCATAGATGCCATCCAGCTTCAAAGTTCCCATTGAACTTGCCTGAAAAGAACATGGAAGTGGAAAACCAAATCTATCTCCCTATTTAAGGCCCTATGGGAGGAGATAAAACTCAAGAAAGCTAACAAAACAGATTGTTACTGGAGTAATTACATATGACTAGAAGAAGCATAGTAAGATTTTTTTTTGTTCTAATGCTGCATAAAGTGGAAAAGCTAGGAGAAAACCTGTGAGACCTAAGTAAAAGAAGTCTTTGAATTTTATTTATTCCAGGATTTGGCAAAATTTTACATATAAGTTGCGTCTTTTTTATTGGGTATTATCACTGTTGATTCAGTTTACTCTCACATTCCCTCAAAGTGAGGACTACTTGTCTTCATTGGAGTTGGTGACCAGCAGTTCAATGGAAAGCAAAGTTTTAAACATGAAGAGGCAATGCAAAATCCAAAAGAGAAAAACAGGTCCTATGTTAAATATAAGACAAACTGTTCATCCATGTAAGTGGAGTATTTCACTATTTTGCAAAAGTTAGCATCTTTAACAACACTGCAGGGTTATTTCACATAAAGGAGGAGAGGGGATAGAAGCAACCCCTGCCCCCCCACATATTAAGTACGTACCAGTCCATAAAGCATTTCATAAAGAACAGCACCAAGGCACCACCAGTCTACTGTGTTGTCATAAGGCTGCTTTTTAATGACTTCTGGTGCAAGATACTAAAATAAAAAATAAAGAAGTATTTTAGAGCACTAGACTAGCAAGAACAAAACCTAGGTTTTAGTCACATCACAGTAAACACCTTCAGGTAAAGTTACTTCTTAGCAACTGTAAGACTGCTATGTATTTATCTTGTCCTTCAACAAACCTGGCAAATACTTCATCACCATCTGGTCATTTACCAAGTAGGACAGCTGTTTTCCCAACTGAAACAATACTTCCCCCACACTATTGTTTTGCCAAACTACTTTGCCACCTCTATTATGAAACTCATTTTACATTTCAGATAGGTTGCTGCACAGGTAACACCTCTCAGCAAGCTGGCTACTAGCCATGGCTATTCTGCCATCCTAAGCCTCTATGCTCCCCATCCGGTACACAAAAATGAAAGAAGATATTAATTCTGCCTCAAATCTATCATTACTGAGAAACTGTATGACCTACACTAAGTTTCACTGTAACTCTTGATGAGGGCATGAGTTGCGAGTTGCTAAATTAGAGATTCTTGTCAAATAGTCACTTGACTGGTTTGCGATAAACATCTGATACCATCAAACACTGAATGACAATGCTAATTGGCTTCCATCTGCCTTGCAAGAAATCTGCTCAGCATCTCAGAGCTTACTAACACTACAGCACAAGGACAGACACTTGTACAAGACTGTTCTTTGTGAATACGTAATATAAAATTACTGTCGCTGGACCATCATCATCTCAGTCCTCATGTACAGCACGGTTTCTAACCTCTCAAAACAAGAGGATGCTCACTTCTATCATTCTCGTATTCAAATTCTGAAATTTAATTTACAAATAGATGATAGCATTGTCAGACAAGGCACAGCCTGAAACTCAATTTAATTAGATCAGTATTTCTCAAACTTTCTGTATGTGCGAGTGCTCTGTAACTCATTTGTCTATAAATGACCCATCAAAAGCATGAAAAGCAGCTGAAGTATTTTGAACTCAACTACTTAAGCTTTTTCTAATCTTTCGCAACCTCTTTTGAGGTTTTTAGGTGTTGGAACTCACCCAGTCATTCAACTCAGTGTTTAGAAACACTGGGAAGATCATTACACTTTTTGCAGGATTATGAAAGATTTGAATCTAAATCTTGGATTAGAAAGGCTAATACACAACTGCTATGTTTACTCTTGATATTTTTAAGAACTCATATGAAGCAACAGCATTAGCATCCTCTTATGTTGCAATTCATGCAAGTCTAAGGTAAGCGTGAAGACTAAGCCTCTGAACATCAGAAAAAAACCCCACAGACATTCTCAAACAGAGCCAGAGTTACCACTATTCTATACATTGTCCTTTGAACTTTCCAAAATATTCAGCAAATACTGTTTGAGCTCAAATTTACCACTCAGCTTTATGGATTCGTACTCTGATCATAACTACAATAAGTTGTCACATGTTGCCACCTGCCTTTTTTTTTTTTTTAGTTCAAATGTTTCAGCTAAATACTACTCCTTGCTCATCCTTCATTGCCTTCAAAGACCTCTTCTGTAATTTAAAGTATGTTTATCAAATTATCAAAGCCACTAATCCTGACATTTCAGTGACTCCCTCATGTGTGTTCAAGACTTCCAGATTTTAAGTTTTCCAGTGTAGTTTTCTTGGTAAAAAGACAACAGAGTTCAATAAACTCAGTCAGCAAGTTCAAAGTTTCATGCATATACAAAATTTGCTCAAGACTCACAGATATTAAGCCCCTATAAACTTATTAAAAATCAGTGGCAGGATATGGTAAGTAGATTCATATTGGCAGATCTGTTGCAGCTGTTACACAAGCCAACTGTCCTGTATCTAGCCAGCAGTTAGGACACATGGGAGGAAACAATGTTTGAAAAGGGTTGGAAAAAGGAATGAAGGAAGAGATGAGTTATGGGGATGTGGGTAGTAAGTAGGAGACACTGTGTATTAGTAAAAAGGACAAAGGACAGATCCACAGGAAGCTTGTCTTTGGTTTTGTTTCATGTAAGAGCATGTTAAAAGAATGCACATCTCCAACAGTACAAAACAGAGTATTTGATCTTCCAGTTACACAAATAATAATAGTCAACAGTCATTAATTACTAGCCAAAAACCCACGAAAATTGTCAACATACTTCCGGTGTCCCACAAAAAGTTGCAGTGGTATCAGAACTTGCAATCCCTTCTTTACAAAGTCCAAAGTCTGTCAACACAACATGACCCTGTTTAAGAAAGAGCAGTATTTTAAAAACAGAACATGCTGAACATGCAGATACACGTAAGTGTCAGTTTTGTGAGAGGACACAGAAACCCCAAAATAATGTTGCATACTTACTAGTGAATCCAGAAGAATGTTTTCTGGTTTTAAATCCCTATTTAAAAAAAAAAAAAAAAAAAACAACATGTTAATTCAAAACAGCAGTCACTAAGACAAGAGCTTCAGAGGCAAGGACTTTAATTCTTCAGCTGAAAGCTTCAAGTTTTGGTGAAATTGTTATCTTTAAGTTTCCCATAAGATGACTTCATTGCAGTGGTTTTTATTCAGTAATTTGTCCTATTTTGAACTTCTGCAGAACAAGGATACTTTTCAGAAACTTACCTGTACACTATATTTATGGAGTGTAAGTAGCCCAGCGCACTGGCTATTTCAGCAGCATAAAATCTGGCTCTGTGCTCAGGAAAGGAACGTTCTCTTTGTAAGTGAAAGAACAGCTGTAAATATGCAAATAGTAAATAAGAACATTATACACAACAAATCAGGTTAATAACGTGCAATTTTAACAGTAAAAAGTAATTTTATTTAGCTGTCCACTTTTTTTTTAAACAACGTAAAATGAAATAATGAAATAAAATTGGTTTTGCTGCATGACTTTGTCATTCCTTTCCTCCCTTTCTTCTCTTTTGTAGCTCAGAAATGGATAGGTAACTCAAGAACATAAGGGCATTTTTCCCCTAAAACCAGGACTAGTCAAAAGGAATTAAGAGTTCCTACTAAACTGTGAATAGAAGCTGGCAAGATTAAATCATGCGACATAGCCTCCTACCAGAACATAATCTGGTGTCAAATAAGTAATCTTCCATTTCTGCATATGTATATTCAACATTTTGTATGTAAGTATTTATAGAATTGTATGCTGAAATCACCTAGATGTAGATCACTTTGGGAGATGTATATTCCAAGCTGATCCACAAATCTTCTCAACTACAGGGAACTGTCTGGCTTCAAAGAGTTTGAGTAGATATGGAAGTCTAGCCAAAGATTAAGTCATAAACATTCAGATTAAATTATACTACCTATTCAACTTCTAAAGATTTTCAGTAAACAGAAGTTTTCTGTTTTCCAGCTACTAAGTTTGGGAAAAAATAAAAAGCCATCAGAGCTTTCCAAGCACTTTGTTCAAAAGTGAAAGCTGTTTTGAACTGCATTTTAGTTTGCCTGGAGAATGCCAATCTAAGTTGTGGCCAGGAATTCATAGTAGAGCAAAAGAGGTGTTTGCTAATATAGTCTAAATCAGACAACAGTACATTAGACAAGAGAAAGACCCATCTTGTCCCAACTCTGACACTTAAAGGGGTCAGAACACCAGCATCATAAATGCTGACAGTAGGCCACATGAATATGAACTAATGTATACCCCAGTTCATATCTCATCCTGGTTTACTGAGCAAACTTTATACTTGTCTGTGTATATTCAGCTGCAGTGACATAATAGGAAACCTTGAGATATGCCAAAACAAACTACTTAAATTCTACTCCTCTTGTGCCTGTTCAGCTACCAGAGCTTTATCATCTACAACAGTACCCTGCCTCATTGTTTTCTCCTTTATGTACCTGTAAGACCTTCTACAGAAATGTGTACATTTTACACAAATAAATTACCAAATTGAAAACACAGCAAGTGACAAGACATACAGCTCTTCTTTAAAGCATGTAGGTTGGATATTTCTGTTCATACATTAATTTTTCACTATACTTTTTTCTTCAATCACAATTAATTTCCTAGATAGTTCTATTAGTCTACAAGACTCTTGATTCTTCACAAAACCTCTTGAAGGAATGGAAGCAACATTTTATACCCTTCTTGTGTACTGGCTATTCAACCAGTTTATACATAACTTTCCTGAGCACCCCTGGAAGTACTGGGTACTTTGAAAAGCAACAGGTCCCTAGCTGAAGACAAACTGCTCCACAACATTTTATTTAAACATATACAGACTTCCTCCATTTCTTTCACAAGTTTTCCCTCAAGTTACTTAATGGCTCTTCAGATTCAATGGCATCGTTTCAAGGAAAAGAATCCTGAGGATAAGGCTATTTGGCAATAAGTAATTAGACCATGCAAAGCTACAGAATAATCCCAAGTTTCCCAATAATATCAATATAGTAAATTCACTGGCTAGTTTCCTACTTTCCACTTTCAAAATACTAGCATCTCAGCTAATGCAGATGCAAGAGGAAAAGACAATTTTACACGTGAAAAAGCATCAACATAAGATTAATTTGTAGTAAAGGTAAGTTTATGTAACTGTAAAATACAGTATTTGTATCTGAAAACCATGAATAAATTTGGGATTGAAGTTGTTGATAAGAAGAGGAACAGGGTCCGTATAGCTACAGAAGTCTGTAGTAACAGCAGATAGTAATAGGATTTTCAAAACTGGGAGAATACTGATCACAACCCAGTGTAAAGGATCATTTCATTCCTCCCACCTAGAATTAGAAAAATAGAGACACTCAAATCCAAACACAACCACCACGTACCTCTCCTCCATTAACAAAATCCAGGACAAAGTAAAGCTTTTCCGTTGTTTGGAATGAGTAATGTAATCCAACCAAAAATGGATGTTTCACATTTTTCAAAAGCACATTACGTTCAGCCATAATATGTTTTTGCTGCAGGAAAGTAAAACATCAGTAAGTAAACAGGAATGACTTTGTAATTAAGGGAAAAGGGAAGGGAGGTGGGTGGAGAAAGAATGTTTCTCTTCACCTCTTTCCTATTAAGAACAATTTTTTTCTGCAGCACTTTGACAGCATAGTATTTCCCATCCAGTTTTCGTTTTGCAAGAAGGACCTGTGAAATTCAAAACAAATGAAGAAATGCAACTGTTGCAGTTCACATTCTATTAGTAATATTTTCACAATTTCAGCATAACTGGAAAGTATCCGTTCTATTTTTTTTTTTTTTACAACAAATTTTCTTTGCTTTTAACATAGTCAATCAGCAATATAATCACCAATAGAGTGAGCTTACGGTTCAGTAAAATCTGTCATGATAGTGATATAATGAAAGAACAAATTATAACATTTATTTTCCAGGACCTGCTGAATGTCTATCAAGATCAGTTTCAGCTGGTTTTCTAAGTTTTAAAGATAATTTAATGGAAAACAACAACTTGAAAAATAACCCCAAACCAAAGATTTCAAGAGGGATTCTCTGTTGCATCTTTGTAGAACATCAATATTTAAGTCACTGTTGCTCATGCTGCTCCATAGCAGGGGTTTAACAAAACAGTCCATGCTAAAGGGAAATACACGATTCGTACTCCAGCTGCTGCAGAAGCACAGGGGTACCTCCCTTCCTCTCTGGGGGAAACAGAGGATCCCTATTACTCTTAAGGGGAAAGGGAAATGCTCCCTTTTGTTACTCCCAACAAGTGTCCAGGGCAGCCAACAACCACCACACTAGGGAAAAAATGGCAGAGCTATAAGGCAGCAGCAACAGGGATCCAATACAACAGTTTATACACCACCCTAGACTGATACTACTTCTAAAATGTCTGGCCAACTCTAGGCAACAGTCACTATACAGAAGACACCATCTAGCATCCTTGCAGCAGCATAAGACACAGTAATAAGAAAGCTCACCTTGCCAAAGCTGCCTTTCCCAATAACTTTCAGGAAATCAAAGTCTGTTGGTTTAGCGCTGAAAGATATTTAAGAAGGAGACAGGTCATCTCGGTAGAAATTACAAGCTTTATAGCTGTACAGCAGTCTAGTGTAGCACTTGAGTTGTAATGCGAGAAGAATGGTCTGTTAGCACCCTCCTTTATTCTTCATTCCACCCAACACCTAGACTTCTACAGACCTTCCTGTGGAGACAATGATTCCTCTTCATTTTGCAATTCCATTTTCCTCCAGGGACAGTGTTCAAGTTACAAAATAAAATAAACTCAAAGGATGTAAGTTTAAGATGTAAAGGTGGAGCAAGACTGTTCTTTTATTCTTCAGTCTAGTTTCTTGTAATTTTCAAGCCTCCGTTTCCCCATGACTTTTCCTGGAGCTTATTTCTCATTTCCAGAGAGCCAAATGAATTCTCAAGCTTACATGAAGAAGGAAGGATCAAGTTCGTTATCTATTCTCTCTTTGCTTACGCCATTCTTCTCTCCATCCATTCCTCTCTCTTTTTAAATTACAGCGAGAGGAGGAAGGCCCTAATACCTTCCTCTTTTGTACATGTACATATGAACTCGCTCTCAGTTTTTCCACTTCCCACATCACCACTCCTTTCAGTTATTTCCCAGGATTCCCTCATTTTTTCCTAAATACAATGCAGAGATATTTTTGTCAGCAAAACAATTATCCATGTTTTCAAATTCCAAAACAAGTTACATCACCATACACCTCTCCATTTATTGCCCCTGAAGGGAAGTACTCTTAAGTTTAATTTCTTACTGCAATCTATTAAGCATTTCCTCCTGTTAGCCCAGAACAAATCTGTGAGGAAAGCAAAACCAAAATAGCAGTCATCTCCTAGATAAGAAAAGCACAGATTCACACAGAACCAAGAACAGAAACTCTACAGAAGACACCAAACAGCAAAGCAAGTTAGGACTGCAGTAACTAGGTTTGTAGTATCAACAAGGCAAGATGCTCTTTTGCCGTGCATTAAAACAAACTTGTTTTTATAAACTGTTCACATTCTTAACAGTTGTGCGACCACCCCCAAGCCACAGAGGTCATCTTTGCTATAGCATCCTTTAGTAAAAGGACAGCAGACTAACAAAATCTGAAGGCGAAAAGGAAAAAAAAAAAGTTTTAAAGGTAGTTGTTTATGTAGTACAGGATTCAATGTTTTGCTTCCTCTGGAGCAGTGCAAATCAACAAATAAAGGCATATATCCAAAGAACTCTTCATACTATTAACAATTACACTCAGTCTAATTTTTCATGTTTTAAAATTAATTTTAATAAAATTTTAATAAAATAAAAAATTTGCATTAAGTTGAATTACATTTTAATTCAATTTAATTGAAACCTACTGAGGATTTCCAGATGGTCCCAAGTTGATATTCTGTGAGGTAGAGTTTAACTGTTGGGAGAGACAGAGAGGTTTATTTTTAATGATTTTTTTTTTTAAATTCTCCCTTCTATTTGAACCAATATTAACTTCAAAATACTCTACTAATTTGCTCAATCCATACCTTCACACTTGTTACACTAGATTTTTAAAGAGATCTAACATCCAGACTGGGAACTTCAGACGTTAAAATATTTGGCCATCATCACCTTGTCACAAATTATTTCTACACACAACATATTCAAGGACAAAGGTAATAAAATAATTGTGTCCAGACACAGAGGACAAGATTAGGAACAAAGATTTAAAAGCATTTCAACAAACAACTTGTTCCTCATCCAGAACTTAACCCTTTCTGCATTTGCTCTAGGAATATACTTTCTACCTTTTATTGTAGATTTTCCAATATCTTACCAATAAAGTAATTTCAAACCCGAACTGTTTATCCAAGAATAATTAGTGAAAGACACAGTGCTTTTAAAAAAAACAAAAGTGAATATTCTCCCCACCCCAAGAAAAACCACCCCAAGAAAAACATCACCAACCTTTTCTATCCTGACACTAAAGGTTAACTAACTCAGTTCCAGGAATTACATGAATCCTACCAGTACACACCCAGACAGAAGTTGTAAGTTACAGGGAGGGAGATGAGGAAGCCACTGTCTATTTAAATAATTTCCTCCATTTTGTTTTTGATTAAAAAAACCCCAGTATTTGTACCCTCAATGTGGTTTTGGACAATATCAGACAAGCATAAACTGCAGCCAAATACAAGTTACCTGGGGACAGCCAGCAGGCATCACAAAACCAGTACTCCTACAGGGCATTCTCTGCTTCTGACAGCAGTGCTGGATGTTACTATTCACTAATAAGAGCCAATCACACAATGGCACTGGACAGTTTTAAAAAAAGCTACTATATAAGTTTTAAGATTTGTCTTTTCTTGAGGGCTTATTTTTGTTCCTTATTCTTCAGCTTCATCCCTTACAGTAACTATGAGAAAGTTAAATTACTATCAAGAAGTATGGTCCAGGCTACTATGCATTAGCTCTCTTCCTATTTTGCAATTTGTCGTGGCATGACACATCATTTGTTTTACACAGAAAGTTTAGATCATTCCACATTACTTAAAATACCTTTCAAAGGAGGAGGAAACTGCTATTTTAAATTAGATTTTTGCTGCATGCTCATAGTGCTGTCAAGAACCCCCACCTCCCAAAAAAAAGCAGCAAAGACTGACATCTCTGGAAGTGAAACTTTCAGGAAACACTAGATCTGCTCTGGATCACACACACATGAAAATGACAACTGTTACATCTTTAACAGGGGTTGAATAAGAAGAGGAGAGAAGTACTAAGATCACATCCGTATACCAAGAAGTAAGCCACAGAGAAAACAAGCTTAAATATGGCACTTCTGCCTTCCTAGAAATACTCTGTTTTTCGAACAGCACTGTTTCTGGAGGCTGTAAATTAATTTTCAGAGAATCCATCTAGCTATGTAGTGGCTTTTGTGACAAAAGAGGCTTCAGACCACACAGTGTTATATGTGAAATGAAATAAAATCCATCCTTGCTCCTGAGTGACTTTTAGAAAGACTGCATTCCCCCCCCCCCGAGAGAATTCTATTTCTTCCCCTATTTATAAAAAAAACCAACACACAAGCAAACAAAAAGACAATTAATCATTCAGTGTCCCTTGCTCCTTGCCAGATGTTCTTAGCAAGAATCTTTGAAGAGATTGCAAAAACCGTGACAGCTAAGCTATGACTAAAGCTATGTTTCTTTAATTCATATAGCAACTGGGGTAGGAGCAAGACAAAGCTAGCAATCACTTTTACCCCTCTCTGCAGTTCACATTTGACAGAATAATATCTTACAGCCCACAGCAGAACACATTTATTTAAAAGAGCATGGAGAGGATTTATTGCAAAACTAACCAGTAATTTTCAGTAAATAACATACCCAAGACTGCCCTCAGGTAGCTAAAATTTAGAAGACTCTTCTACTTCTGTTTTATTACCTTCCGACTGCTCCTTTCATCTTCATCTTCAGATGGGTCCGACTGGTGTTTTGGGTTATCCATTTGAAGAAATGCTCTGACATCTGGGCTACAAACACAATTAACTTCATTAGCACACCGATAATCTGCATGATTTTCAGCTATAACCATAGGAAGCATAGGATTAAACAGCAGCATACAGAGGAGTTACTCACCACAAAGTTTTGTATTTAAGTTCTGGTAATTAAGGCCTGTGTACAAGAAATGCTTTTATAGCAACATAATTCAACTGCTGACTGTGTTACATACAGTACATAAAATTTTCCACTTGCAAAAAACTGACACGTTAAAGTATATGTATGTGAAGACTTCATAAGGAAATGCTCTGCAGAACTGCATTAAAAGGTAATTAGAAGAAAGAACACTATCTAAAGCACGAGTTCTAACTGGCTAGCAACCACCAGGAAATCAACTTTGTTTCAAAAAACTGCAAAGTTTAAAAGCATTTTTAGTTTTCCAAGATTAATGAAATAGTCCAACACAATACAGAATGAAAATACATATTCTGTATCCCAAAGAGAGATGCATGTCCCAAGAGGTACATGGTAGTAACATTCCTGTCCCCATTTGCTTTGAAGTGGAAGATGGTGATTTTGTATTCAGAGTGCATTCCAGCTGGGCACCAACAAGACAATGTAAGAAATCCTTCCAGTCAGCTGCAGGACACAAACGCTATCCCACAGGAACCGGCAAGAGAGACTACAGTCTTCCCACAGTACCTGAGGAGATACATTTTAACTTCAGCATTGGTTTCTAGCTTCTGTCTTGGTGGGGACTGTGGGAGGAGGACTGGAAGAAAGGAGGGAAAGTAAGAGAATTACGAGGACCCGCTCCCAGGAAGCGAGGCTTACCCAACAGCAAGCTCAAAAGAATCATAGAATAGTTTGGGTTGGAAGGGAACTTTGAAAGTCCACCCCCCCTGCAGCGAGCACGGACATCTTCAACTAGATCAGGTTGCTCAGAGCCCCATCCAACCTGACCTGGAATGTTTCCAGGGATGAGGCATCTGCCACCTCTCTGGGAAACCTGTGCCAGCTTTTCACTACCCTCAGAGCTGCAAAGAATATCTTTCTTCTATTCAAACCATTACCCCTTGTCTTGTCTTGTACCCTGAGACAAAATCACCATGGTTTGAATATTGTAGTAATATTGGCTTATAATGCAACAGTTTAAGTCTCAGAGTCTTTGGATATCATAAAATCAAGAAAAAAAGTTATGGTTAATGCTTTTCACTAGACAGAACAACAGAACCAGACCTTAATTACCTTTCAGCATTAATTATTCTGGACAACTGGCTGATTAAATAGACCATGTTGTAATACATCTCAAATAGTTACTATAGTAACTTTGTCCATGACTGAATTCAGAGCAGGAAAAAAAATACAATAAAATAAAAAAAATCTCTTCACAGTAAGAGGCTGCTGAACAGTTGCAGGGTATTCAACAGTCTCCGCAATACATGGCAGCCAGAAGTGTAACTGACCAATGTTACATTGTTCACATTTGTAATTTTAAAAGGACTGCAAAAAAAGTAGTGATTAAAAAATAACAATTTTGATGTACCAATTTCTTAGCCAAGATTGCAGCGTGTTTTGCAAAATGCTATATAGATTGGCGGGACTTCTATGCTGTATTAGCTCACATGTTTTAACTCAATGTATTTTAAAATACACTGAAACTGTTCCTAAAATAATCTCACATGTGAAATTAAAAGGATCAAGAAAAGAGTTTAAAAAAGGATGCTTGGTATACGTTGTATGTATACTACCAGCAAAAGTTGGTTGTCTGGATTTTTTATGATTGACTGGATAAATATAGTTTATGGATTATCTCTGAAATCCACAAAGGGGATGTCAAGCTCCACCTAAATACCATTCCTTCTGTGACACTCGTTCTTCACTAGCCTTCCTGCAGAACCATATGAAGTGATACAAAAATTTTTAACACACCCATAAATATGAACAAGCCCAAAAAGTCATACAAATTTTGAAGCAAAATGGTAAAATTAATTGCCAGTGACAGAATCTTAATGTTTAAGACACACTTTATTTAAATGGTGCCCAGCTCTTCCCTCATCTCAACACACTTAAAAAAAAAAAAAAAGGTAGTAAAACACTGCTCTCTCTCACAGAAAGCAAAGGCTCAAAAAGCCATAGTGTGCAATAACATTTTAAGAAAGTACAACTACTGTAATGCAAGGGTTGCTTTCCCCAACATGGACTGCAAGATCTTACAATCCAGGGATTTCAGATTCATTTTTATATTCATCAGATTTGAAACTGGAAATATCTAGTCACTCTGATTTTCTTCTAGTGAACAAATACAGACCCCCACATCTCACTTCAAGAACTGATAACTCATTTCCCCACAGAGATTTCAGGGTATTGTCATCCTTGAGTTCTTCAAGTGTTATGCAAACGTTCTCTTTTTCATTAAGGAGCTACTTTGGACTATTTAAAAATAACTATGTTATATATCTTTAATGCATCCTCTATTATACATTTGAATTCAAACAGATCTTTTTGGACATGTTCTGATAGACAATTAAATGCATTAATTTTTCAGTGAAGACCTACATTTGAGGGGGCAAGCAGCCCAATTTGAATAGTTGCTCAGTGACTTGAGGGGCCTCACAGTGCTCGTAAGTAACGAACTCCCAGATCCTCCTATTCAGGACATCAGTCAGGAAGGGGGATGCGTTATCAGATCCCTGTCCCTTCTGACATGTTTTCCCAACATCTGCATTCTATCCCTGAGAGCAAGTTCTCTGTCAAATACAGTTAGCTGAGTAAATGCAGCTTGAAGCTAGTCTACTTAATTCCCAATTCAGCCTAAGCCAATGATCCATCTCGCCCCATATTCCACCTGACAGTGATTGCAGGAAAATCATTATCAACCATTACAGTGTCTCTCTAACCACTCTAACACACTTTAGGCTTTCATTGGGTTTATTATTGAGCAGAAAGGTTTGGCTTTCATACAATATTCAACAAACACATCGGACCCAAGAACAAAGTCCACTGAAAAAGGGGGAAAAAAAAAGGAAAGAGAACACAGTTCTGCAGGTTTCAGAGAGTAATATAAAAATTACAATCTTGGACACACTGACTCTGACATTTGTATTTTTCAGTTAAGATGTTCAGGTGCCTTCCCATCCAGAAATGAAGACATCATCATGAACCATTCTTAAGCTTCTAGTGAAACAGTTTTCCTAGGTAGGACTTAAAAATGTGACATCCTGATACTAGTTTTAATGCTTAAAAGATGTAGTGGAAAGCCGACTTCCTTACAGCTCTGCAAGAATGCATAACTCCCTAAGTCATCCTTGTACATTACTAACTTTACGTAAGGTATTTTACCTAATAAATTTACTTAGCACATTAAAGCAAAACAGTCTAAGAAAGCAAGGACACAGACTGTGAAAACTCAGCCACCACATATTTCTTGAGTAGTTTCTAGCAGATTTAAAAAAAAAAAAAAAAAAAACAACCAACCAAAACCACCAAGCTCAAAGTTTTGGTATTTCTTCATAATAAAACATTCATTGGCACATAGATAAGGTGACAGATTATGTAATTATTACTATGATTTTTTGCCATGGAGCACTGCAAAAAGTAAAAACTCGCTCCAGAAAGAGAGTACCCTGCAGTTATTAAAAGAAAACCCACAGAAATTACTATAAAACTAAATGCTTTTGCACTGAATTGAGAATTAAAGGCTTGCTTTTTCTCCCACATATATCACTGTTACTTTAAGGGTGTGGAGAAGAACAGCAAAAGACAAACTTCAGTCTCTATTTTGTTTTTATTGTAGAACTACACCTAATAAGCTTTTTATTTAACACACTTTCAAAGGCACAGAAACACGTTACAGGACCTATTTCTTAATACTGGTTTAAGTTAGTTTTAAAATGGGTCAGACAGGCTAAGCACCACGTTAAAGAACATAGATTCAGCTACAGATGCATCTGAGCTTATAACAATTTTAAAAGCTCACAAAAAATTAAGGCGGCGAGTGGATTTGAGGTTTGGCACTTTTTTTTTTTCCCCAAGCGTAATTTTGTGCATAAAAGAAAGAAAAATATCATTTTACCTTTGGAGAACAAAATATAGCATGTTTTGAGACCAAATATTTGGTGCTTGGAGGTACTGACAAGGGGAGGGGATTGTGCTAAATAAAACCAGAATCCTTTTCTAATGTAACATAACAGATTAGCTTTCAACAATCAGTTATTTTAAAGTGCTTTCTATTCTTTCCCAGAGAAGACGACTACTATGACCACAAAGCTCACAGTATTTGTTCTAGTAGAAAACTATTCCACCGTAAAGATTTTTTTTTAAAGTTTTTCCACTTATCACAAGGAAATATATATAAAATGCTCTTTTTTTTCCCCAAAAAAGAAAGGAAGTACATATTTCAGGTTAACAGGACATTAAATAGTTCACTTGTTGGGGGGGGGGGAAGTATCTGACTGCAAGCTGCAAACTGCAACAATATTCTATTAGAGGTGTTTGTTTTTTTTCCTGTGGGAAATGGGCAGTTTTGCGCATTGTACAGATAAGGCTAATTAAACAAAACATAGGTATTAAAGACATTTACTCAACACTAAAGCCAAACATAGACCTTTATCATTTTACTAGTTCAAGCAACATAGAAAGCTGCATGGATTTCATTTAAACTGATTAGGTATAGATTTAAACTGAAAGAAAAATGCAGTTTACCCCCCAAATCAGTGCACACACAGAAGCGCTATGCTCCAGATTTAACTGGAGCTGACTGTAGCGTATCACCAGCTCTCATTCATCACTGTTCCACTGATTGAGATTAACACACCTGCAGTTCTTTCGTCGGAACAGTTTATGTGCAAGCTTATTCATTTGCTTTAGGCAGGTCAGCTTGGTTATCTCCCAAACCACGTAAGCAAGCTGATTAACCTCCTTGGTTAATGTACCTAAAACAAGTTCTGGAGTACACACATGAACTGCTCTAACAAAAGGATGCAGGCAGTGACTTGCTTCCAGCAACGCAGTGACAGCAGAGCTCTCAAACAGTAAAGCCATCAGCAAAACATACACCTGCCCTACAGCAACAGAATTTACACTGGAATCTGCACTCCTTGAATTAAGATCAGGTAATTGCCTGCATCTTTATTTGTAGATCAGTTTTCAGAAAACAAAGACATTTTAATACCGTTCATCAGTCTGTAGATTTTTCCTGAAGGAACGAACGGAATGTTTATTATACTTAAGAGCACTGAACAGGTAAAATACATTTTCTGGTTCAAAGTACTTAAATTTGCAATTTTATATTTGACATCTCATGTCTTTTAAATAGTCCTTATAAAACAGAAGTGAAACTACTTACTGGTTGCATAGCTCTGGCTGTCTAACTAAATTTTGAATGAATTCATTCAGTCCTGCTCTTCTTTGTTTAATAAAATCTAAAAAAAAAAAAAAAAAGATTTATTAGCATGATCAGTCAGCTTGTAAACAAGACTTATTTTCAAATGTAGGTTTTTTTAGGACTTAAACAGCAGTTAAAAAGGGACTGGTTCATGACTGGTTCAGAACAGGATCCTACATACGAGAGTCACAAGCTTAAAACATTCAAGTGAGGTGAGAGAACAAATTTCAGCTTCTCTGCAACACTACTTGAAAATGTAGAAAGCCAGGTGGATTAAAAGTGCACCAAAGTGCTTCAAGAACAGTGTGTAACCACAGTGGGCTAACCTGTGCAGCCTTCGTTGCATGGGTAAGCCCTTCAGGACATGATTGTGCTCAAAAAAACACCCCAACCAAACCAAAAAAAAACACCAACCAAAAAAAACACAGGCAAAACTTGACATCAGTTGCTCCAGTCAAGTTTTCACACGAACAGTCCCACCAAGCAGCATATTTCCCTAATATATGTATGGCAGTGGGAAAGCTGCGAAATTCATCCCACCAGCAGGCACTCAGATGTAACCACTGAAGATAACTAAATAAAATGCTTTTCTTTCTGTTTTGGACATCGTCTCTAATGTTAAAAAAAAAAAAAAAAAAAATCCTCAGAATCTCCACCCTCATCCAAAGATTAAATTTTTCTTTAGCAGTATGGAAAGAGACACGAGAGATCTGAAATAGAGAGCTCTAACACGAAATAAAGTGCAAAACAATAATCTTGTCTTTCATTACTCATATCAACAATAATTTGATTGGAAAAAGAATATTCAACTTGTGTATTAACTTCTAAGGTATTCCAATGAATCTATGACATATAGATTACTGACAACTATTAAAATTTTAAATTGAAAAGAAATTTAAATTAAAAGCTGTATTTTAAATATTAAGAAAAATGTTCATATTGTTTCAAGGATATAACCCCTAAACCCTTGTTAGAGTATTTAATAATCCCAAATTACTGACATCAAACTGGAAGGTAAATTTGCATAAAGATGTTACAGGAGTCACCAACATCAGCAGTTGCAGTATGGTGCATGTACAATGCCATCAGACACTCTGAGCCTACGGAGTTATCCACGTCATTGAAGATAACACACCTGCACCATCTCAGCTGAAATGTACTCTGTAATTTTCTAGTTCTGTATTCTGACTGGTTTCGAGGATTTCTGTTTGCCCCATTTTTGCAGTTAAAACAAGACTAATTTTTAAATAACCAGGTGACAATAAAAATGGAGCATTTAGATGACAGTGTATGTTATGACTATTTTTGGTAGATTTAGGGAAAAGGGATATACAAGTTTCACTCTACTGCACTCCAATGTACTAGTACAATGCTGGATACCCAAGCATGGATTGACAGAAGTAAAATACCTTTTCAACCTTTGTAAAATATGAGACATTTCAGAAGCCAGTAGATACATTACATCAAAGCTTCAATAAATCAGTATTAAGTTAAATAATTATTTAAATGAGCATCATGGCTCCATCTCCACCCTGCCCCCCAGTAAGAAACATCCTGAGAACTATTTAATTTCTCATGCTTCAAGTATTTCAGCATAGTTTACGGAAATTTAAAACAAGTCTGAGGACTTTGTTTTACGTATATAGTTTTAATAAAGTTTTAGGCTGGGTTTGGTTTTTTTTTTTTCCTATTTAAACTCCAGTTTCCAAAATTTGACTGCAAGAAATACACCTGTACATTTGGCTGTACAGCAGACCAGAATGCACAACATTACTAGGTCTTCAGCCACTTCTGAAAACTCCGTGGTCAGAGAAAAGGAAAGAAACCAAAACAAAACAAGAAGATCCTGTAGACACAATACACGTACAACTTTTGGCAATCATTTACATCTTCATCTTAAGAGAACAGCAGAGCTTGGATACCTGCATGTGATTATTTTAATAAAAAATAAAAGGGAGTTTCATGTCAGGATCCAGATGATTAACTGTAACTGCCAAAAATTAATTCGTTTCAAAGAACTCTTAAAAAACCCAAACCACCACACCGCAAGAGTTCAACACCTTTGGATCCATTTGGTTTTCAGCAAAGGAGAAAATGAAATGCTTGAAACAGGTGCAGGAAGTGGCGAAACTACAAACAGCCTGATCACATCAGCAAGCCAGGGGAGGGTGGGAGGTTCCCAATGACCATCAGGAAAACCCTGAATTAAAAATGGCCTGAATGAAGGGTATAAACACACACAGTGAAAGCCTGGCCTTCCCACTTGCCTTTTTATTTATTCATCGGTGTGCCACCTAGGTTAATTGAATGCACTTTACAAGTAATTTTTCATCAGTATTTTGATGTGGAAAGAGCAAGCTTAATTGGGACCTATCACTCCTAACTGGATCACACCATGTTCACATAAAACTGGCTTCTGTAAGTGGAACAACAACAGGAAGAGGTTCATTTTCATCTGAACTGTACAAGGAAGCACATTAAGATACAGAGAGCTCAAAAGCATTCCAAGATAAATCCTTCAGTTATTTCATTTTCGAGAGGGGGGGGAAAAAGAAGTCACACAAAGGAAGTTTAAAATTTACTAGGCATACGTTTAGAAGTCTGGGTTTTGAGTTTTCCTTTTATAGAAGAGAGATTACACCTGACAGTTTAGAATCTCTCATAATCCTGAATATGGGAGGGCTGGGAGGACGTATAGCCTTCAGCGCAAGAGAGGCACTGGGCCACTAAGCAACACTTTGCTCACAATCACAAGCCAGAATAGCTACCTACGCTAGTTCCTGTTCTTGACTGAAGCATGACTAAACTTTGGCTTAGTCACTGTTCTGAGGACTGGTGTAAAACTCATCTAAGATAGCTTCTTGTAGGCTGAAATAGACCAATTTTCATATAAAGAAACTGACAAAATGAGTAACAAGATAACTTACCGGGATCAAAATTATCTCCAAATATTCTTTTAGCTGGAATCTTCAGGTTCATGGTGGGAAATTGCTTCTTTAGCTGAAAACAAAACACATACAATTGGATTGTGCTTAGACATCAAAGTACGTAGAAATAATTGCATTTTGCTTATTTTCTGATGAACAGGTTGAACATCTGATTATTAGTAATTCTTTTCCTCTCTGCCACCTTCTCTACTCATACACTTGGGGAAAAAAACAAACCCAAAACAATCTGTACTCAGCTTGTTTGCACCAGTCATACCCTTTTAAATTCAAATGCCATCTCACTTTAGAAAGCTATGGACTATTGCAGCTATCTTCTGCAATATTATTGAAATGATTTCCCACTTGCCTAAATTAAAAAACGTAGGCTAGAATTTCAATGTTGGTTTTATTCTCCTCTTCCTTCCTCCATCAATTCTCTCTCTCGAGTTTGTTTTTTTCTTGCTTGCACAGAGGTGTATGCACGAGGTTTAAGATGGGTTGGCGATACAAGCCTCTGTGTTTTCCTCAAACAACATTCTTAAAGCTTTAGGAAACCACAGGTAGCCTACCCCTAAGTCAAAATTGTAAATAGATGAACAACCTGGTTTACAATGCTGCATTTGATAATTTGATTATATTCTACACTTGATAAACTGACCAGAACATCATATACAAAAGCATTGAATTTATCAAAAATAAAATCACATGAACCAAGCCTTGATTACATTTGCTTCTTCAAGCACTCCAGGAGAGCAATCTTACTCTCATCCTCTTTAAGAGAATAATTTTCTAATACTGGCAATTCTTCTTTCCTCAGAAACATCAGTATCTTTTCCAGTTAGCAGCACAAGTCCTTTTTGATGTACTATACTATATGAATTACACTGAATAGAAACTGGACTAAATGCCCTCCTGGTTACACTTCCCCAGGACCTCCACCTCTATGTGCACTAGAAAGACCAGTGCTGAACAAATTTCAGCAGAGCAGTGCTAACCTGCTTGGCATGAGAATGTGGCAAAGGGCACAGGATCATCAACGTTCACTCTGCAGGTATCGAGAAGGGGATACTTTGTTTTTTTTCACCTTGCTTGCAAGTCTATCCCAAGATGCAGGCAAAGCACAGTGTGGTGTATCCAGGCTTACTTCAGCTCAGACCTTGTAATACAGCTCCAAGCTCACTGCATGCATTTATACACCACTGCCACACACAAATCCATGTGCAGTGAGGCAGAAGGCAGAAAAGCCCAACTACTTCCCATGGGGGCAATGGAAGGGAAACGGAGGCACAAATAAGCAGCTGGTAATCTTTTCTTACGGGGATCACAGGGGAATTATTTCTCCTTTTTGTTAAAGCAAAAATTGTGGGGTCTGAACATGAAGAACTGGAGAAAAGTATGGACATAGGACAAAAGACTGCACATCTGAGCAAGTATTTGCCCGACTTGCCCACTAAGTAAAAGGGGCAAAATCCTCTTCTAGCAACGAACCCAAGATATCCATACTTAGTTGCTGAAGAGGCCTATTTTATTTGGACCACTGCCACAAAATTTGGCCATGAAACTGCAGGTAGGAATTGCCATGACTGATTTACCAGAACATTTATATTAAGAAACAAGGATTTGTTCATTGCTTTCAGTACTTCAAAGTAAAACACTTATTTTAAGAGAAATTTATCTCTGTAGATGTTTTAAGTTTTGCAATGATTTTTACCATCATGAACAAACACATATTCCAGATGTTTTGACAACCAGTAAATTGGAAGTCTCTCTCCTTACATTATAATCCCAAGCAACAATTAAAAAAGAGACAAGTAAGTGGATTTTGAGTTTGAAATCCAAACAAATCAAAGTTTAAAAAAACCACCCTGTCATTTTCTTTAAACAGGCTCCTATGGTTATTGAATGTTGAGTCAAACTCAACATTGAGGGAATTAACTCAAACCGTAACACCGCAAAGAAGTGTTACTCTGTGCTATTCTGGCATGACTTCATAGCTTGCCTTTTCCTTACCGTATTGTAGAGTTTATCAAACTCTGCATACCGTCTGAAGACAAACCATTCATTTCTGCCAACAGAGACCAACACTTTGTAAACCTGTAGTAACAAAGATAAAGTTATTGCCAACAGCGAAATTTAATAAAACCTCCCAGGTTTAATCCTGTAGTGGAAATAAGGATAGGTTGTTAAATGTATTGTGTAAATGTACTTGTTGAACTATATATTTCTTGCAGCTAAGTCACATAGACATCAACATAAATGATTAAAAGAACAATTAAGAGAGTCTGGTATTTTACAGGGTGGTTTTTTTTTTTTTTTTTAAAACACCAGGTAAGCAAAAACTAACACCAAATCCAATTTAATGCAGTTTCATAAATTAGTTCATATCCAAAAGAACTCCTGGTCATCAGATAGTAGTCTATAAAAATTTGCTATGAAATTTGTTAACAACTTGATAATCCATAATAAAGAGTAATGTTAAGGAAGTAGAGCATTTAAAGACTGAAGATTGCCTTCACCAAAACCTAAAAAGAAAGCACATATGGGATACAGAAAACTGTTCCTTGCAACATCTTGAATACATATCATAGTCAGGATCCTGGCAGATGGTTGGGGACTTAGACACAATTGTTTGGGGGGGAAAAATGCTGCAGTGGCTGAAATACAGCTACATAATACACAGCACTGGGATCACGGAAGGTGTAGCTGGAACCTGCTGCACAGTTCTGGCCATTCAAATCCCATGGCAGCAGAGGACTCCAGTAATTAGACAGATTGTCAGTCCCTGGCTTCATAAATCTGGTTGACAGCCAACTGTCCAGCAGGCTTCTGTCTCTTGTGCAACTAGCTGACCTCCCTTCTCCACCTTCTTGTACCTCCAGAAGGAGTCTGCCTATTCCTTCAGGGAAGAAGATGGGCACAGCAAGGAAATGAGCACAGAAGGCTGCTAATTCCTGATGTAGAAGACTGGACTGATGCCCCACTCCTCCTCCTGTCCTGCAACAGCAGCTTACCTCTCTCTTTTTAACTCCCTCAGTGGAAGTGGAAGCCACCACCATCAGTTCCTTAGCCTAAGATCTGCATTCATGCTACATTAACTGCTCAAATAAGATGTTTTCAGTCTTCCCTGGGGAACACAGGAGGCTAGATAGAAGCATCCAGTAGGATGCTGGTAAGACTCTTCTTAGAAAACTAGCTTTCCCTTACACTGCTGAACAAGCATTAGCATAAAACCTAGCCACACACCTTCTAGAGCCTCCCGAGACTGTAAACAGCAAAAGCTTCAGCTGCAAAGACTTAAGCACTGTCCTCCTGAACTAGGTATCTTATACAGCAATCAAGTCCTGCAAACAATGTTCAAACACACATCTTCACTGCCCAGGATTGCATGGCAGGTCAATGCCAACAAGCTTAAGAAGCAGGCCATGGACAACTTCTTAAATTAGCAGGGCAAAACACATAGACTGCAAAGTGCACAGGCAAGCCTACTCATGATACAAGACGATATTGACCTCCTTGGCAACCTCAAAATTAAAACAGTTTTTTTCTTGAAGTTGCTAGCTGTAGAACAATGACACAGTCAACACTTGTTACAGGAGAGCACATTAAAGGTCACCTAGTTCGTACCATCGCTGAAGCTCTTGCATACCCAACAAAGGAGAAACTGCAAGTTCAACAGTTATGGAAGCACTGAATGGTAAGAACACATAGGATACTTACAAACAATTTGGTAAAACCCAGAAACATAACATGTCTTTGGGCTGTATTACTACTCTCAGCTACACCTATGTAATGCCTGTTTCTAGAAAGGTGTGAGGGAGAAATCTAGCCTTACTTAAATAATAACCTTTTCAAATCTAATTACTCCTAAACCAAAACTAGTCTTAGGAAACTCCTAAAAGATGCATCCACACCTTGTAATATATGGATAAACAACACAAAGCTTTAAGAAAGCGAAAAGAAGAAGAAACAGAGTTCCTGAAAACATCACCACTACAATCATCAACCATAAACTATCTTCCCAGATACAGACAAGATAGGGTCCAGCTATTTTTGGGTGTCATAGAATTCTTCATAAAAGAAGTCACCGAAATTAAAAAGCTTCAACTCTGTTTTGGTAGCTCATGCTCCTGGATTAAATACTCAATTTGTACGAAACAAAGAAAAGTAAAAAGGTAGGCTGTTTTCAATTTCAAGAGAGCAAGCATCAAGGAAGTAAAGAAACTATTTATTAAGTGTCAACAAAATAAAAAACACACTCCACAATTTCCACAGGGCTGGGGATTAGTATTACACATCACAGATCCGAGACAAAGCTTCCAGATTTAATCAAACAGCACCCTTGAAAGAGATATCTTAATAAGCCTGTACATGATGTAGGCATGAAGGGAGACAAGAACAGGTCAGAAAAGAAAAATGAAGCCTCAGACATCAAACAGCATAAAAGTGAGAAATCCAAAACAAAGCTATTTGGCAAAACAGGCAAAAGAATGGCCCATGACGCAGCAAGGACAAACCAGCAATTAATACACCCTAGATATGGTCCAAAACAAGCAAGTATTTTGCTCTTTTTATGAAGGAAGTGAATGCTGAATCTTCAAAAAAAGGCAGGACAGTGAACTAGAGTGGACATACATAGAGGCCAATTACCATGAATTAAGTGGAAGCAAAAAAGCTTCCCTGCCAGAACGCCCCAGAAATTCAAATATGAAATTATTTGTCAATAAAAAAAATATTGGTAGTGAATATATAAAGTGTATGCAGTATTTAACAAAAACAAATCGAAGATTCAATAAAGGTTATGAAAATGCTCAGGAGGAATGAAGAGTTCACTTCCAAAGACAAAACTGAAAAGCTTGACTTACTCATCAGAATAAGGACTGCACAGACACATGATTTGTTTTTAAAAATGTTTCATCAGGGCAAGTGTGAGGGGGAAAAAAAGAAGAGCTAGTAAAAGCTAAGTTGCACATACTTGTCTTGTTTCCGCGTCAGCATTAAGTGAGCCACTGTAAGGTTTGAGCTGGAATTCATAGTTTCTATTCAGATCAGTAAGATTCTAGAATAGTCTCAGAAGCAGTAGTGATATACACTGTAAGCAACAGTAAGGCGAAGATTATACAAAACAGTCACCTGCAGTCTCTCCTAGCCTTTATCACTTTAACCTTTCATTTCACCCTAATGTTCTAACTGCTCTTTATGGAAATGACACGAACATTGCCATCAGAAGCAGACAGCTGTATCTACCACCAATTTCAAATATTTCCCCTCGCACCCTTCTCTCACTCCTCACCAAAAGCAGTACTGACAGGCTCCAGTCATTACAACACAGCTACAGAAGAGGAGACACAGTAAAAGCACTGATAGACACGTGCTGGAATTCACAGTTGCTACCATGAAGTTTAATATGACCCTCATTTCTGTCATCAAATCTTAAAAAATATGTGATAATACTCAAAAGCTTGGTTGTTAAAAGTAGTTCTTGTCAAGCTGCTAATTATTCCCTGATGCAGAAAGCAGAAGACACCAAGACAAAGTGTACCTCCACACAGCGCAAGCTGGGTTGGATTCCTTTTCCCCCTCCTCAACCCCCAATTTCTGAAGTTTCCTGCTCTTGCTTGTACAGCTTCCTAAAGTGCATGGCCAAAGAAAGTGCCTTTAAGTTGCTAAGGCTGTCACACAGATCTTTAGGTAAAATGACGTGGAAATCACAAATGTACCACGCTGGCCCATTCTAACAGCAGAACTGCCAGCACTGAGGCAATAATAAAAACCTGTTTTGCTCAAATTTAGACTTTCAGGAAGTTTTTCCTGCTCATTTGAGGTTCACATGCATGCAGCACTTTAAAGTATTAGTAAAGTTCTCTTTTGCTTAGTCCCTTTACCAGCACACTCCTTCCCCGAGTTACATCTTGATAAACTTGTAGAATCAAACAGCATTATTCTCCTCCAAGAAAGGGAGGTGAAGAGGAAACTCAAAGTAAATCTTTGTTTTATTGTGTTCTTCAGACAGCAACTTCGTCTAAGGGTGTTTGCATTCCACATCTGAAGAGTGATTAATCC